>CM053623.1:185648786-185692767 GCA_028646595.1 Phalanger gymnotis
AAAAAAAAAAGAATCAGTGGATCAAAGAACAAATCATAAGAAACAATAGATAATTTCATCAAAAATAAAACCCCAACAACTAGATGACATAGTAAAACTTTTGGACAGCAAAGCACGTCTTAGGAAAAATTTTGTATCTCTTAATATTTTTATCAATGTAAGAGCAAGGACTAGACCAATAACAGGCATGCAATTTAAAAAAAACTAGAAAAAGCAACAAATACAAAATCCCAACCAAACACACACAAAAAAAGATATTTTGAAAATCAAAAAGATGGTAAGCAAAACAGAAAGCTCAAATCCTTCTCCTCCTCCTACTTCTCATTGTCATCATCCCATTGAATTGACCAGTAAAACTTGAGCTGTTAAAAAATAAACACTTAGCTAATGTGAACAAAACAAAAGGAAGAAAATCAAATTGTCAATATAAAAAATATAAAAGGGGGAAATACATAAAGAGTAGAGAGGACATAATATAAATTATTAGAAACTACTTTGCCCAAATATATGCCAAAAAAAGCAATACCTTGATGAAATGGGACCCTAGAAGTATAAGATCTCAGGTTTCCTACCTCTTGATAAAAAGGTGATAGAATAGAAGTGTAGAATGAGATATACATCTTCAGATGTCCAGTGTTTGAATTTGTCTTGCTCAAGTAGAATTATTCCTCATAAGGAAGAGCTATTTTTAATCTGGGGCAGATTAGTGATAGGGATGCCAAAAACTAAAGAAGAAAAGACAGAGGCACATAAGTGAATCATTTTTAAAATTCATAGAAAAGAAGAGAAAAAAGTTCAGAGAAAGACAAAGATAAATAGGACAGCTTTGGAACTGATGTTGAATTTAAATTTTATGGATATATGTACATACAAATGCTTAAAATTTATTTACATATGTAAACACACATATATGCACATTTTATACTTTGGGGACACGACATATACATATACATAACGTATATTTAAACCAAGATTACATAATAGAGTAACAATTCCATACATATATGTATGTCTATATGCATTTATCATCTGTTGTTCTTTATACATGAAAATATTCGTGTTTGTTAATGTGAAGTTCATAATAACAAAATTTTTTATGTTTTTTAAATGTTGTCTCAGAAGTCAGAGGACCAAGGGTTCAAATCTATCTCCTGATGCCTAGATTCCCCCTTTTTATCTTTGTATCTTTGGTGCCTAGCACATTTCCTGACATATAGTAGGTATTTAATAAATGCTCGTTGATTCATTGATGACTACCTTGTAACCTTGAAGCAAATCATTTAGCTTCCCCAGTCCTCACTTTCCTCATCTCTATAGATGTGGCAATTGAACAAGATTTATGATCCTAAGTCCTGTGAAGTTTCTGAGAATAAGTGTGACTATGCCCATTTTATAGATGAGGAAATTTTACTAGTTAAGTGACCCACCCTAAGACATCCTGCCAAAAAATTCCCAGGTTTCCTTTGACTCAAAACCCAAGACTCTTTCCCCTGTGCTACTCTGGGTTTTATATATAAGCTCCATAAAGAAATATAATACACGATAAGGCTGGAAAGGCAGCTTGGAGCCAGATTTTAGCAGGCCTGGAAATGCCAAGATAAAGCCTTTATATTTTATTCAATAGGCAATGAGGACCTGCCAAAGGCTTTTGAAAAGATGCATGACATAATCAGAGCTACTCATTTCTTGGGCAGTAGTGTCAAGGATGGATTGGAGAAGAGATAATTCCAGGCAAAGAGGCTGCCAGGTAGAAGTCTATTACACTAACCTAGTCAAGAAGAAATGAAAACCTGAACAAAGGAAAGGGACTGAAATATTATAATTAAGAAGGGAGGGACATTTCGTTATTGTATAGGAAAGATGTGATAGAATACCATAAATCAGACTGGCCCAGAAAACCTAGGGTACATGGTGATTGCAGCTATTCTGTTCACGTAATTTGTTAATAGTGCTATGGCCACTATGAAGATACTCAAGTACCTTAGGGGAACTATTATAGACCTGAGTAGTCTCCTTCTTAAATCACAAAAGACTTCAAATAATTCATTTTCAGTTGAAATCGGGTCAAGAACCTTCCACAGATGAGGATTTAAAACTGTGAGCAATTATCTACAAGGGTTTTTCAAGAAAACCACTCATTAAAAACCATTTAACATGCAAGAAAAAAATCAAATATAATGTCTATTTCACAATGCTGAACATAATTATCTCACAATTGCACAGTTTAAAGGCATAATTAGATGATCAGGGTATTGCGAACAAATGCCAAATTCCCTAAGTCCAAAGTAAGTAGATACTAAAGCCGATTCAGGTGGTTGATATTCCCATCCAGAAGAATCAACTCCAGTGCTCTAAATCACTATTGATTAGATAAATGCACATCAAAGCCAACTCTGAGGTAGCACATCACACCTATCAGATTGGCTAGCATGACAAAACAGGAAAATGAGAAATGTTGGAGAAGATGTGGGAAAGTTGGAACACTAATTCATTGTTGGTGGAGTTGTGAATTGATCCAACCATTCTGGAGAGCAATTTGGAACTATGCTCAAAGGGCTATAAAACTGCATATCCTTTGACCCAGCAATAGTACTTCTAGGGCTGTATCCCAAAGAGGATCATAAAAATGGAAAAAAAAAAGGACCCACATGTACAAAAATATTTATAGTAGCTCTTTTTGTAGTGGCCAAGAACTAAAAATTGGGGGGATGCCCATCAGTTGGGGAATGGCTGAACAAGTTGTGGTAAATGAATGGAATGGAATAGCGTTGTGCTATAAGAAATAATGAACAGGCAGACTTCAGAAAAACCTGGAAAGACTTATATGAACTGATGCTGAGTGAAGCAAACAGAAATGGGAGAACATTGTACACAGTAACAGCCCCAGTGTGCAATGACTGATTTTGATAGACTTAGCCCTTCTCAGCAATGCAAGGACCTAAAACAATTCCAAAAGACTCATGATGAAAAATGCCATCTACATCTACATCCAAAGAACAAACTATGGAGTCTGAATACAGAGCGAAGCAGACTAGTTTCTTTTTTTGTTTGTTTTTTGTTTTTTTCTTTCTCATGGTTTCTCCCATTTGTTCTAATTCTTCTATACGACATGACTAATGTGAAAATATGTTTCATAGGAATGTGTACATAAAGCCATATCAGATTGCAGGCCTTCCTGGGGACAGGGGAGGGAGAGAAGGGGGAAAATTTTAAAACTTATGGAAGAGAATGTTGGAGACTAAAAATAAATTAACTCATAAAAAAAAGAATGAACTCCAGTTGTCTCCAAAATCACCAAACTTTAGAGTTAGAAGGGACTAACCTCCTTTTACAAATGAGGAAACTGAAGCCTGAAGAAAAGAAGTGACTAGCCAAAGGTCACACACCTATGGCATATCAGAACTGGAACTATACCCCAGGTCTCCTTACACACAATTTGGGAGCCATCTCCAGTAGTCCTGATCTATATCTTGCCACTGGACCCAGATGGTTCCAGAGCAAAATGTGAGGCTGGTGACTTTGCACAGATCTCCCTCACTTAAATCCAATTCACTTGTGAGTCATGGTATCCTCTTCCTGATGTCATGGTCCTCGTCGAGAACAAAGGATAGACAACAGTAAGACATGATTCAGTGGTACAGTAGAATGAGGGCTGAACTTGGAATTGGGTTCAAATTTCTGAGGCACCTAGGTGGTGCAGTGGATTGAGCACTGGGGATGAAATAATAATTAAGACCTGAGTTCAGATTCAACCTCAGACATTCATTATCTGTGTGTCCTTGGGCAAGTCACTTGATGGCTGTTTGCCTCTGTTTCTGCATCTGTCAAATGCGAATAATGGTTGCTAGGAGGATCAAATGAGATAATATTTCTAAAGAGCTTAGCACAATGCCTAGAACATAGTAGGTACTTTGCAAATACTAGCTTTTATTATTACTATCATTGTTAATTATTATTATTATTACTATGTGACTTTGAGCGAATCTCTGAAACTCTCTGACCCTCAATTTCCTCATTTGTAAAATGAGAATAATTATACTTATATTACCTGATTCCCAGGACCATCGTTAGAAAAAAGCTTTGTAATCTTTAAAGTTCTATAGCAATTAATCAAGAAATATTTATAATTACTTCCATTAAACCATCCTGTTTCTCACTTAGGCCAAGGCCCATAAACCCACCTCTTCCAAGAATCACCAATCAACTGTGGCAAAACTGCTACGATGTTCAAACTGTTACCAAGCTCTATTTTCAAAAGTTAGTGACCGTATGAATTATTGACTATGAATGTCCTAATTGACCCATCTAAGGTAGCCTAGGCTTATTTCTGCGTTCAATATAATTAGGCTGCTAATTACAACTAAGTGATAAACCTAAGTTCTTTAGTTTCAAAGGAAAACAAGCATTTTCTACTTAAAGTGAACCCATTTTTTATAATGATCACTACTAGTAATTTACTATTGTTACTTCCAGGTTCCTATTGGGTTCTTATTTCTACTTTTTCTAAGTTATAAGGGAGAATAGATAAATATTTTAAGCCTTTGGTACGTTGGAACAGAGATGGACTATAGCTGCTTTGTTTAAATTAGTTGTTCAGGACTTGGTGTCAATAAAACCATGGGTCAGCTACCTTAATCTGTTATCACAGATTTCATGCCCCATTCCAACCAAGCAGCAGAAATGTGCACAGCAGGATATAAGAGGAGCTAGATTTTTAAAAAGTACTGAGAGACCAATATAAATTATTAAAATTGAAAAGCAACGTAAAGCCCATGAACTGGCAACAAAGCAACTGGCAACAAAAATAATATATCTACCTCCTCCTCTTCCATTTCCTCCTCCTCTTCTTTCTTTTTCTTCTTCTTCCCCCTTCTTCTTGTTCCCCTTTCTTCTTCTTCTTCCCCTTCGTCTTTCCCCTTCTTTTTCTTCTCCCTTCTTTTTCTTCCCCTTTCTCCTACTCCTCCTATTACCCCTTCTCTTCCTCTTCCTTCTCCTTATCGCATTCAACTCTGGAACTTAGGTTGTCTTATGCTAGTTTGATCCAATATGAGGAGAAAACATATGGCGTGAACCTCCATCCAGTGCCTATTCTACCCAAAGAGCAGACAGGAACCAAAAATAAAATATCAAAGCATAAAATCAGAGTTGAATATCAAAGTAAATGACAGAGGGGAAATATATAGCAGAATCACTCTTATGCCCAAAACAGTAGAGTACAGACTCATTTACTGGAAAGGAAGAGGGAAAAGTTCCCAGAAAACACACAGTCCACGTTAAGGAAGGATTTTGATTTCAGTAGCTTCTTCCTTACAACATAACTAAGAAAACCTTTCCTGACTAATTTCTCATAGTTCTATCTCCAGAAACCATTGAAATCTCATATCAGCACTGCCTACCACGTTTTCTTGGACTTCCTTGCCCTTGCCATCCCCTGCTGCCATTATCTGATTCTGGGACTCTTCATTGATTTTTTAGAGTGAAATCGGGGTAGATCTGGAAGGGGGTATATACGCCTTGAGGCTAGTCAACAAGTTGAACTCTGCTTTTAATCTGCCTTGGCCTATTCAAGCAGATAAGAGACTTCTTCCTAGCTCTTCTCAATGAAAAGTCCTTAGTCCCCATTCTTAGGTGAGTTAGTTAAAGTGAATTCTTTTCCCATCTTAGTCACCTCTTCACATGTCCTGGGCAGTACTCCCTATTCCCTGTTGAGTTCCTATGCAGTCCTTGTGAAGCTGGGAATAAACACATTGATCTTTTCTACATTTTCTTTCAGTTCCCATCATGCTCTCCAGGAGCCAGCACATAGTCCTGTAAGTTGTCTTGAGGTTCTTCCAGAAGGTAATGGAAACACTGGAAATATAGGAAACACTGGAAATACAGGCATTTCAACCAACACAAAAAGCCCGTGTTCCTCTTACATATACATATACCACTCATACTAGATCGGAAGTTCATTGAGGGCAGGAAACATGTTTTACTCATATTTCAATTCAATTCAAGAAATGTTTATTAAGCACCTACTGCATACAGAGTGCTGCACTCAGTGATAAGGAAGATTTAATGTTTAAGTAAGCCATCGCAAAATACTACAGGAGATTGGAGTATAGGCCATAATGTGTGCCTTGCACATAGTAGAGAGTTGATATTCATTTGAATGAATGCAAGAATGGCAAAATTATAGCTCCCAAACAGATTGTTTCCCTATTTATACGTATGTAACCCGAGTCCCAAAGGCCACTGATGTGAGACTCTTTCATCATTGGTAGAGATAAATGCCTTGCCCCTGACAGAACTATTTTAAAAATACAGAAATTAATAATTCTTTAGGCTATATTATCCTCCACTCATCCCTGTTCTTCCCCAGGAAGGTCACTTCGAAAATGATTGAAGAATTATTGGCAGAATCTTAAAAGTATTGCTTAAGTGACGATTTGGGGATTTTGATGGGATCCTTCTAAGAAGACTGGTTCCTTGGAGTTGAGCTCATCATTAACATTGAGTTAAAAAAGAGAGCCAAGATCAAAGACACAGCCCACCCCCAGGGCTTCAGGACCTCTCCATAAAATTATTCTGTTCCCAAACATCCAATCAGTCAGAGTAAAACAAAATATACCATTCCTCCTTCTGCTATCTATAATCAAAACACTTCATCCTTGTACTAACGTAGGAGTAATTCCCCTAAATTGGTTAGGACAGCCTGTTTGGGCAAGAGAGGCATTGAAGGGTTTGGGGTTTGCTTTTTTTTAGCTTAATTGTTTAAACCTCTCTTAGTATGCTTTTCTTTTTTTAATTTCCAGAAAGTAGGAGTCTTAGCCGGAAGCACTACAGGAAGGAAGATATGCTCCTCAGTCATGGACATAAGAAATATCTACCATCACTGTCATAAAAAGATTTTTGGTGGGTATATACTTATGCTGATTCACAACTTCCCACACACAAGGATGCTGCTTCTTCTAACTAGCTATGAAATATAGGAAACCAAAAAAGAAAAAAAGGGGGGTGAGATAGTTGCTTAAGAAATGTGGGAGAAACTTGGCTCTTCAAATTTGCCAAAATGATGATGCTCTCAATGAAATATATTTAGAATGAGTCATTTATAAGGTGGGGAAAAAATGAACATTCTCCTTGATCTTACAGAAAAATTGTCAGAGCAATTGGAGACCAGATTGTGTAATCGTAACAACAAATTAAGAAAATGTATGAATGATGAATAAAATCAATTAGTGACGAGTGGTGAGAAGCATACAAATGGCGCTATGATGGATAAGAGTGTTAGACTTGACGTCAGGAGAACTTTGAATTTCAGTCCCAACACTTTTATTCAATTGATCAACAAGCATTAAATACTTACTATATGCCAGGCACTGGGAATAAAAAGACAAAAGTGAAAGTGGAGAGGAAATCAGATTAAGAGGGGTCATCCTTGGGGTTGTCCTGCATCTTGATACTATGTGTAATTGGCAGAATCAGGTTTCTGCCCTCCTCTACCCCTCCCCACAAAGACTCTGACAACTGCTGCTCTGAGCCTCTGCATCTAGAGCAGCACCACAATGGGATTTTGGCCATGCAGAGAGCCAGTTGCAGACTGGAAGAATGATTGGTTGAAATGAATTTCATTCTTTCCTCTTTCCCTCAGAGGTGAAAAAGATGCTACCCCTTTGACCTATTCCTGTGAAAAAACTTTGCCCCCCTTGCCAAGTCTATCAGTCAATAAACATCTGTTAAGCACTTTCTATGTTCTAGGTGCTGAAGATACAAAGAAAGGCTTCTCAAGAAGCTCACAGTCCAATGAGGACACAACATGCAAACAACTATGTGCAGACAAAATGTAGAGAGGGTAAAGTAGAGATAATCGACAGAAGGGAAACACTAGCATTAAGGGGGATCAGAGAGGCTTCTTGTAGAAGGTTGGATTTAGCTGGGACTTGAAGGAAGCCGAGGAAGTCAAGAAAGCCAGGAGGTGGAGATGAGGAGGGAAGGAGTACCAGGCATGGAGGATATCCATTGGAAAAGCAGAGAGTTGGGAAATGGAGTGTCTTCTGTGAGGAAGAGCAAGGACGCCAAACTACTGGATGACAGCACATGTAAAGGTGAGTAAGATGTAAAAAGACGGGAAAGGTAGGAGGGGGGCCTAGTTATGAAGAGCTTTGAGTACCAGTCAGAGGATTTTAGATTTGATCCTGGAGGTGATAGGGAGTTAGTGTAGTTTATTGAGTAGGAAAGGTGACATGGTCAGGAAGAAAGAGTCTGAGCAAGGTAACAGGAGTGCTTTGCATTTGTATTTACTCTGTATATATTTTGTGTTTATCTGTGTATATGTATATATGTGTGTGTATGTATATATTTCTATGTGTGAGTATATGTAAAATATATATGTATGTAAAATATATATGCATATATATGTGTATGTGTATATGTAAATGCGTGTGTATATAGATATACAGATATAAAATTCCCTGCAGTAGAATATAAGCTCCTAGAGGACAGGAATCACTGCTTTTATTTTTATTTTGTAGAGGTTATTTTGTATTTGTATTTTTTGTGTTTTTGTTTTTGCTTTGTATAGCTAGCGTCTAGCACAGCACCTGATAAAACAGTGAGCAGTTAATAAATGATCGTTGTATTTAATTGAATCAAATTGAATCGAATCCAATTGAATGGAATTGTTATGTGCTGGATCAATGCTGCTACATCTGGAAGGCAAGATGGATAAATGTCTACTCTTTTTTAAAATAGTTTTTTACTGATATCTTCGTTTTCATATGTCCTAAATGTGCCCCTGTATTCCTCCCTCTCTTCTAGCCTAGCAGGGAGCTATCTCTTGTAATAAAAAATTTTTGTTTGATTTTTTTCGAAAAAAAGAGCAAGAAGAGGAAAAAACCAACAAAATTGATCAATATACTTTTTAAATCTGACAATATAGGTAATATTCCACACCCATGGGCACCTCTACAAAGTAGTTTTGGGGAAAGTGGCTTCTCATATCTTTTCTTTGGAGACAAAACTCATTCTTTATAATTGTATAACATCCTTTTTCAGGTGTTTTGTGGTGGGTTTTTTTTTCTTTTTACATTGTTTATATTTTTTCCTTGGGTCTGCTTACATCACTTCGTATCAATTCATCTAAGTTTTTCATGCTTCTCTCTACTCTCCATAGTCACCTTTCCTTAGAGCATAGTAATACTCCATTATTTTCATGTATCACAATTTCCAAATCAGTGGGTACCTACTTTGTTTCTGGTTCTTTGCTATCACAAAAAAAAAAATTCCCATAAATATTTTGGTATATATAGAGCCTTTCTTTTTATCAATGATCCCTTATGGCATATACCTTAATAGTAGTATTAGGGGGTCGAACGATACTGAAATTGTAGTCATTTTGTTTAATTCTAAATTGCTTTCCAGAATGGTTATACTAATTCACAATTCCACCAATAGTGCTGTCTTTCTACCATCCCTCTAACATCGACTATTCCTCTCTTTTGTCATCTTTGGCATTTTGTTGGGTGTGAGGTAAAACTTCAGGGTTGCTTTGATTTACATTAATCTTAGTATTAATGATTTGGAGCACTCTTTCATATGATTGTTAATCATATGCAGTTCTTTTGACAGCTAGTTATTTGTATCATTTGACTACTTATCTGTTGGAGAATCACTTTTGCCTTTATTACTATTAGTTATTTACACATCTTGGATAACAAGCCCTTATCTGAAAAATTTTATACACATGTATTCCCCATTTAACTGCTTCTCTTCTTACCCAAGATATATTAATTTTACCTATGCAAAAGCTTTTTAATTTTTGGTAATCAAAATTATCCATTTTATATTTTTTAATTGCCGCTATCCTTTGTTTGGCTAAGAAGGAAATGTCTACTCTTGAGCTACCTGCTATAAATGAATGAATAAAGTAGCTATTAAGCATTTACAGTGTGCTCACACTGGTAAGGGCTGGAAATTCAAATAGAAAAAGAAGATGGTCCTTCAAGAATGGAGCAAATGACTCATGTGGAAGAATTCAGCTAGAGGGAAGTTGGAAAGGGTGAAGGGTGAAGCCCTGGAAAAGTAAAGCAAGGCTGGTCAAGTCCAGGAGTCCTTAGGCCCTGTGGAAAATCCATTGTTTCCTTACCATTCATGTGGTTCCCACAAGCGTGACCTACCACCATTAAGAAGGAAAGAGGGAACCTAATCATCAGAGTAGAGAGAGAATTCTAGGTTTTCCCTGGCAGGGGTGGGAATGGAAGGTGCTGGTGTCTACCTGGGAGGAGAAAAGGGAAAGCTGACACTGGCATGGAAGGATGGGCCCAGAAGTAGGAAAGGAGGCTTGACCAAGGGGCCACTTGAGGAAGAAGCACCAGGAAGGCACCAGGTAGAAGTATTCACTAGCTTCAGAGCACAATCAGGCACCAGACACTGAGCTGGTAGGAGCATAGAATATGAAACACGGGGTAAGCAAGGAGCAAGTTGATTAGCCTAGCACTGGATTGGAATACAGGTCTTCAGAGGGCTGAAATTGAAAGTCCAACAAAGTAGACAACACTAAAAGACTAGCTGCTCACAATTCAGTGTGACACTCACTCACTCTCTCTCCCTCTCTCTCTCTCTCTCTCTTTCTCTCTCTCTCTCCCCCTTCTTCCCTCTCCCTCCCTCTTTTCCTCCCTTTTCTCCCCCCTTTTTCTCCCTCCCTCCATCCCTCCATTCCTCCCTCCTGGCTTTTCAAGCTTTTTTTGCAAGCTGCCCCATCCATGACTATCCACTGGCACTGATAGTATCTATCTGTATCATCAAACCAAAAAGGAAATCTTCCTTCTAGGTTGGAGGAAAACAACTCAGAAAACCTATAGATAACATTTTATGCTAATTATTTTCCAAAGGAGCACATCTCTAATTTGATAATGGAAGTCAATGGAGTCATAGCACTCAACAGTCAGAAATTCACTTTGCAAATAACATTTGAAGAGTGCAGCATGGCATAGTGAAAGGAAGAACACAGTGAAGGATGGAAGACCTGGTTTCTAGTCACAGATTTACCGCTAACAAGTTGGGTAACCTTGAGCAAACCATTTCAATTCCCTAGGTTTCAATCTCCTTACTTGTAAGCTGAGGGTCTTTGGACTGGATGACCTCCCAAATCCCTCCCAGCCATAATATTCTATTCCATGTATTGCTGGCTCGTGGCAGGAGCATAATACAAAAATTATTTCTCTTTGGCTTTGGTCACCAGTGTAGGATGGTTCTATAGCAGATTGATTGTCCTAATTTTCTTTGGCTTGAGATATTAAAAAGTTAGGTCCTATTCCCTAAGCCAGGGATTGCTAACCTGCTCCAGGGTTTTTCTAATTATCTCAGGGTCCATCTCTAAATTCTCAATTTTAGCTTCAGTAAATATTAAACAAGCACCTAGTGCCAGGAACTGGGGGAAGACACAAGCATTAAATGAGACAGGACCCCTGCCCTTACAGAGGTCAGAATCCAGCAGGCAGTTTCACATGAATAACTAGCATATAAAATAATACCTAATAAGCATGTTAGAGAGGTACATATCATGTGCTGTTTGAAGGAAAGAGAGGGAACAATCATTCCTGAGGAGGGGCGGGGGGGAAGGGATCCCAGAAAGCTTCATTGAGGAGTTAGCATTTGAACTGAGATTTAAAGGATGGGTAGAATTTCAACAGGTGGGGATTGGCAGGCTGGGGGAAGACAGAAAAGAGGGAAGGGAAGGGAATTCCAAAAGCAGGTCAGGGATGGATTAAGGTTCTTGTGCACCCTAGACACATCTTTCTCAAAGGCCCTTTGGTAGTTGCATTTTTATTATTAAAATATCTAATTTTATGATAGAAAAAAACTCTCATATTCTTTACTTTATAAAGAAAAAAATGATTGATAGCACGACTCAGCTTCATGTATACATCGTGCATGCCCTTGACAGTACTTAAAGGAAATCTGATTTGTCTGAGTGGGTGCTCCTGCCACCAACTAATTAAGTAATTAATGAATGGATGGGTGGCTGGATGAGTAAATGAATGAAAAAGCATTAAGTATTTACTACATGACAGGCTCCGATACAGATTATAACACCCCTTTACCATTTAGTAGATTATCTTCAAGAGTTGCAGTGGTTGAAATATATGTATTATATCAATACCAGCTTAGTAAGGCTGCTCCTTGGACAACAGATGTACAAACTGTTGCCAAGTCTGTATTAGAAGTCTTTTCAACTTGTTATGAATAGCCACAGCCTCTACCATGAACTCCACACTACAATAAGGTATCAGAATAGAATTTTAATGGTAGAATATATACACAGATATATATTTATATGTATATATAAATACACATGTGTGTATTTATATATGTATTTGTACATACATGTATACACATATATGTTTATATATACACACGATCTATATAGTTGTGTATATGTGTATATATAATATATAGTATATTAAAATGACTGACAACATACCTCAACTTTCCATTTACCCTGGGCATGTCCTAGCAATATGCCCCAAAACTTTAAGGAAATCTGACTTTGTCAGATACAACTGCATATACATATATGGGAAGAAAGTGTATTACATAGAGCATCAGACCCAAAATCATAACAATCAAAGTGTAATAAGTCTTACAGCACTTACTGGCTATGTGACTTTGGACATGTAACCTAATCTCTCAGTGCCTCGGACAAGTCTCTAAAACTAGAAATTGCTCAGTAGGTACTGACCTGAATTGGTGGAGGGAGTCTTTTTGCCAGAAGCTCCCTGCATAGATTAAAATCATGGGGAAAAAAGAAATCAACAAAAGAATAGGGAAAATAACATCTGCACACACACTCTAGGCATTAAGGTCTCATCTCCGAGCAAATAGTATAAGAGACTCCCTACTCTGAGATTCAGAAACATGTTAGGAGCCCTGAACTTCTAGATATCAGCATTATAGTATGCTTTCCCTCATTTACCCTCTTCCTCCTAGGTGGCTCACTGGATAAAGTGCTGAGTCTGGAGTCAGGAAGACCTGAGTTCAAATGTGATCTCAGACACTTTCCAACTATGTGGCCCTAGGTAAGTCATGTAACCTCTGTCTGACTCAGTTTCCTCAACTGTAAAATGGAAATAATAGCATCTACCTCACCCCAGTTGTTATGAGGATAAAATGATATGTGTAAAGTGCTTAGCACAATGCCTAGCATATATTAGTCACTTAACAAACTTATTCCCTTCTCTTCTCTTGACTCTCCACAAGTCCCTTGACAACAGTTAGTGTATTCTCCTTGTTATGAAATTACCCTGACCCACAAGCACATAGTCCTGAAGACTTCAGTCAGGCCTATCCTTAAGGCCTGAAGCGTCATGAGAAATGCAGTCCTTACCTCAGATATAGCCCTATAATATGTTTATTTTTTGAAAAATATAAGTGTTCTGAATCATATAAATGGAATAACAATAAAGAAATAATTAAAACTACATGCTGCAAAATTATAATATTCAAATTTGACTACAAAGAAGACATATGAGAAAATAGCTCCTCTTGCTTCTTGGCAGCAGTGTGGGACTATGGGCAAGGAATATCTCATAAAATGTCAGACTTTTACATTATGTTGGTTAGTTTTATTGAACTAGACTTTTTTCCCTTTTGATATAAAGTATTACTCTCTGAGAAGAAACAGGGAAGGATCTCCTGGGAAATTGTAGGTGATGTAAAAACAAAAACTATCAATAAAAATTTATTTTTAACAAATCCATACATACTCTATATTTAGACACTGGGAGATAAGAGTGTCAGGAAAACCAAACAAATGGAGATGAGGAGAGGCCACTCCAAACGGATTGGGAAATCACAGTTGTAAACTGTGCAGTTGTAAACACCAACTAATCTATGGAGTCCAAGGTGGGGTTCACCTGAGAGCAGGCGAATGGTGGAGGAAAGGTTACCCGAAATTAAAATTTGCTGTAAATAATCTGCCTATGACTAATAAAGACTTGATTCTATGCCCCCACTATCAAATCAAGAACTCTCTAGGGCAAGTTTTAACAGAGCTTTGAACCAGCCAGGTGACACAGTGGATGGAGTGCCCAGTCTGGAGTCAAGAAGATTCATCTTCTTGAGTTTAAATCTGGCCTCAGGCACTTACTAGCTGTATGACCCTGGACAAGTCACTTAACCCTTTTGTCCTCAGTTTCCTCATCCATAAAATGAACTAGAAAAGGAAATGGCAAACCATTCGGGTATCTTTGCCAAGGAAACCCTAAATGAGATCACTGAGAGTCAGACATAACTGAAATGATGGAACAACAACCTCTTCCACATTCTTTCATGAATAAAAATTTGCAAACAATTATTTTACAAAACTGACAACTGTTGATGAGAGGGTATTTTTTTTTAATTTTAAGGAAAGACAGCTCATATGACAGCTAAAGAATTCTGGTATATGACTCTGCCTTTGCATAAAGCAGTTCATCCATTCTAATGGGTGCCAGCCAAGGGAGATTTTACAAATGGATTGGCTTAGCAGCCAAAATCCCTTCCAAAGGGCACAATTGGAAAAGCAGTTACCAGATAAAAAGCACTTGTGATTTGTCGACTGTGTCAGATAGAACGCAGAAATTATCTTGTCCACTGTCTCCGAAACAGTAGTTACAGATGTATTTCACCTGGTGATTAATGTGAACAGCTTTCTGTAGCCATAGTGACAAAAAAAAAAAAACTAAACTAAAAACAGATGTGGATCAGAACTAGATGGTAGTACCTTTATGTCATTAAGAAGCAGGGGAAATCTAGGCAAAAACAATGTCAACTTTGTTTTAATGCTCAGTGAGCAATGTTGCTAGTTTGCTTTGTAGAAGATCAACAATGTTAAATACAGCCAGGTCTCAATTAGTGCAAATCATGAATCCGGGTCTCAATTAGTGCGAATAATGAATCTAGGTCTCAGTGCAAATAACGAATCCCCTGAAGTATATGCATTATTCATATTTGCACTGAATATTTCCATTGGGATTAAACCAATGATCATAGTTCATATAATTATAGCTTTGAATGGAGCTGATCTGAATACATGCAACTACTACAGAGGATTTCTTATTCACACTAATCAAGATCTAGCTGTATTCACATTGATCCACAATCTCATCGTTTCAAACATTCCCTCTGAAATACAAATTGTTTTCCTTTCCATTTCCTCCTCCCCCAACCCTCACCCACTTATTGAATTCATACCCAATCATTAAAGAGCCAAAATTTGACTTCTTGCACTAGTGGATAGAACATTGGACCTAGAGTTAAGAAGACCCGAGTTCAAATCCAACCTCAGACATTTACTAGCTAAGGAGGTCACTTAGGTCTCTGTTTGCCTCAGTTCTCTCAGCTATATAAAATGAGGTCAATAATAGCAGCTACCTCTCAGGGTTATTATGAGGATGAAGTGAGATAATACAAAGCACCTAGCATACAGATGGCACTTAATAAATCTTTATTTCCTACCTTTCTTCCATGATCCCCTCTGATGGTAATGATCTCCCTTAGACTTCAATTTGCTTTCTCAACTCTCTAATGTGCTCATTAAGGAATACTGTATTAACCATGTTTCTATTTCCTACATTGTTGCTATCTGACCAGTTTAAATTTTGTATCTTTCCTAGTGCCTGCACACAGCAAGTGCCTAATAATATTTGTTGAATGAATGAATGAGTCAATGAATTTCATATTGTGAGATTCGGGGCATTGTTTTTCCCTGCTGTGGTCTTTTAGGATCTCAAGTTTAATCATCCACAGATTTGTTAAGTATACCATCTATGTCTTCATCCAAATAGCTGATGAAAATGTTGCACAAAACAGGGTCAAGGGCATATCCTTACAGCACCCAGTTCATGAGCCTCCCTCCAGTTGGACATTAATCAGCCTTGGTTAGGTTTAGTTACTCAATCATTTCTGAAGCCATCAACTATGTGATTCTTCAGGCTATCTTGTCCACAGGGAAATTGTGAAATATTTCATCAGATGCTTTGCTGAAATTCATTCATACTCCCCCTACTTTGATCTCCCAGTCTACTTTATGCCCAACATCTCAAATGGCTGCCTGAACTCATTGACACAGAGATTCCCTCAAAGATGCTGATTGCATCCCATCCATACCTGTCCATCCTGTGCACTTCTTGTCCATGTCTAGCCAGTAAGTTCACCAACTGAGGGCTGTCCTTGCTTTCCCCTGAGATCAAGAGGATACCACTGAGAAGCAGCACAGAATACTGGAGAGAGAGTCAGTCTCAGTTTCAGGAAGACCTGAATTCAAGTCTCACCTATGACCTATATTGGCTGTGTGACCCTGGGCAAATCACTTATCCTCTAGTTCGTTCAGGCTACAATCTAAGACTGAGTTGCAAAGAGAGTGCTGCCCTGTACTCATAGAAGGATTTTGTCACAAGAAGCTCCTAAAGTGATAAAAATCAATTTTGGTCCAAAAAAAAAAAACAACCCCAGAGGATACCAGAACAGAATCGTCATCCCTCACCACATGACCCATCCATTCTTTTGACTCATACATTTCTCTGATAACATCTCTTATTTTAATGAACCTGCAATGAAATTCAAGAAAGAAAGACTGGAAAAAATATCAAGAACATAGATTTCATATTTGCAAAAATATATTAATCTCAAGATTTCATCCACTCTGACTTCCTCCCTCATTGTCTCTCACTCTCTGTGTCTCTGTCTCTGTGTCACTGTCTCTCCTCTAACTCATCTTTCTCTCTGTCTCTACTCTCTCTCTCTGTTTCTCTTTCTCTCTGATTCCTCTGTCTCTCTTTGTGCATTTCTATCTCTCCTCTCTGTTTCTCTCTCTCTCCCCTCTCTCTGTCTCTCTCCATCTCTATTTCTCTGTCTCCATCTGTCCATCTGTCTCTGTCTTGCTATCTCTGTCGCTGTCTCTGTCTCTCTCTCTCTCTCTATCTCTATCTCTCTCTCCCCATCATTACCTTCTCTCCTACACCCCCCAGTCTTCCTTTCCTTTATTTGTAGTTACCACATTTTTGGAAGAAGTTATTCCCTGATGAAGGAAAGGCTGCCAACATGACTCCTATCTTATCTCCAAAGGAATATACCTTGAAAAGTCTCCACAAACACAATCCTCACAGGTCATATTGTTCAGCAGATCAAGAAGTTGGGTATCCTTGTAGACCTTTTGTAACTAATGCTACCCTGCTGCCTATTGGGGTCACAGAACATCTGGATTCTCTTCCTCTGGCAAATATTCTAAGGGATGCTCTGATCGTTAATCTATAAGCATAATCTTGCATAATTGTTTTCTTTTTCCAACATTAGCAACTCCCTGCCCGGTTCTACATGCATTCAAAGTCACCGGGGTGGGGGGTGACTTGGTTTTGCCTTCAATAATTGATAACTTTCAGACTGGATACATTAGGTTTGTTTCCCATGTGGTAATAGAAGTAAAGCACTTCACAAACCTTGAGGGGAAATATAAATAATTAGCCATTATTATTTAGGAGAGGACTAGGTAAGGAGGTAGATAGGATTTTGGAACTGGAGTTAGAAAAACCTGAGTTCAAATCTTGGTTTATATACTTCATAGTTGGGTGATCCTGGGCAAGTAAGTAAATGTCCCTCAGACTCAGTTTCCTCATCTATAAAATGGGGAAAATAAGAATGATGACTTCACAAAGTTATTGTGAGGACCAAATGAGGCAAAACATGTAAAATGCCTTGCAAAGCTTAAAGCTTAAAAAAAAGCTTAGCTACTGTTATTATTTCACTTCATAATGCCCAAATTTTCATACAAAATCATCATATTTATAGCACTTTAGACCATAAGGCCCCACAATTTGATGATTTTATACGATGGAGGCAGTGTGGAAAAGGGGAATCAGCTCCATATCTGGTGTCGGAGCATCTTGGTTCACATTCTGGCTCTCATTCTTGCTACCAGGGATGATGTTGGGCTAATTAGGCTCCCTGGGACTGTTTTTCATCTGTAAAATTAGGGGAAAGAATTACATGATCTCCAAGGTCCTTTCCAAACCAAAATCTATGACCAATTACTCAAGTATTTGAACTGTGACTGCTGTGCCAGGAACGAAGCCTGGTTCTTTGGAAATCCTACTTTTAACTTGGTTGCTGCTCTCCTGGACTCCTGTCAACTGCTCCCACATCTCTTTCTTCATCAGCACCACTAGTCCTCTATTATTTTCCATCTCTCATCATTTGGAATATTTTTCTCCATTGCTTTTTAAAATCTGCCTCCAAAAATCACTGTCCCTAAAACAATCTCACACATAGCCTTCTGAGGGAATGTAATTTCAAAATACAAATATAATGCATATATACCTATATGTGTATGCATATACATATATAATAGGTATGTAATGCATCTCTAAATTTATTGTAGAATGAAAATATAGTGGTTTTTTTCTATGGCCTACTTTGCTGGGGGAAAAGAGGACAGGAGAGAGGGGGAGAGGGAGAGAGAGCAAGAAAGAGAGAGAGAGAACACTATGTGTATGTAGATATGTGTCTATACATGTTCATATACATATATATGCATATACATGCATCTATGTATGTGTATACATAAAATAAGAACCTGGGCATTCTCATCTCTTCCTTAGTTGAGAAAAAAAACTATTTCATTTCAAAAAGTCATTGTCAGGGCCTCCCTTTGCTATCACCCCATTTAGTCTCTATGCCCCTCTCCTCTGGGGCAATGAAATCAAAAGCTTCTTTTTTTCTATGTTCTACTTTGCTAGAAAAAGAGAACGATAGATAGATAGATAGATAGATAGACAAATAGATAAATACAAAAAGACATATGTATATGCATACATCTATCTATATACATGTGTCTATACATGTGTAATACATGTATAGGCATAGCCATGCAGTTATGTGTGAACATGCATGCATATATGAACATGGGCGCCCTTGTCCCTTCTTTGGACTACAAGAAAAAAAAATTTATTTCAAAGAGTTATCGTCAGGGTCTCCCTTTGCTACTACCACATTTTAGTCTCCATGCTCCTCTCCTCCCTAGCAATGAAATCAAAAGCTTCCTTTTTTCTATGTTGTACTTTGCTAGAAAAAGAAGACTGTTATGCCTTGGATGACTGCTAAGACAAAAGCCATTTCTGTCTATTTTCTACCCTGTTCAGAATTAGCAGGCCCAGAGTGACCAGCCATTCTCTAAAATGCCTCTTGAACAGTAAATGCCAAGCATCACCCTCCCACTTCAAGGGCATCCACTTTGCTGTTGGTTCTGCTGTCTGATTACCCTGGAGTGTGCCCTTCTCTAGAAAAGACAAAATTATGAAATCTCTTAGCCTTCTCCCCAAAAGATCTGGGGTTGAGTGCTATTCTTTGGCATTTGAATCTCTGAACTCAATTCCGGAGATGCACAATTTAGAAGCAACGTAATTGAATTTCCTCTCCCAGGCATGCCCAGACTTGTAACTCATCAAAGCAGATAAGAAGAGGCTCCGTGGAGCTGTATTTTAATGTCACTGAGCAGAGAGCACATTACCAGTTAAACAAATCAAAGAGAATTCTTCCCAAATATATCCCTAGTTGTACTGGGAAAGAATATATAGCCTGATATAGGTTGATGTCTTTCTTCTCATAGCTTCTTGAGGTTGATAATCTGACCAAATTGTAGAGGAGGGAATCTATTCATGTAGTGAGATTACCTATATTTGTTATATCAGACCTGAAGACACCAACTCTGGAGTCAGAAGACATGGGTTCAAATCTTCCCTCCCACGCTTACTACCTGTGTGTAACCTTGGAAAAATCCCAACTTCCTTGTGCATCAATTTCCTCCAGGTTCATTATCCCACCATATACTCATGCTGGAAAGCTGGACTCCCAGAGGGTGGCTACGACATCTCCTCTTGGGGTTCTAGTGGTAGCTGTAAGAGATCGGGGTGGTTTTCTAATATTATATAGCTTATAAGGTGACACCAGTGTGCTTCCTCCATTGATTATCAGTTGATATCAATTAGTCAGGCAGTCTTAATTATCTTTAACAAATAGATATGCACTAAGGTAGAATACTAAGAAAAACTGGTACAAATGTCCCTCCCCCGCAAAAAATTACAGGAAAATACTTTCTTACAAGCACATACAGAGTCTACAGGAGAAAGTGGGTTCAAACTTAGAACATACGTAACAGGTTTGGGGATAGGGGGAATTCCTCCCACCAAAGAAGGACATTAACAGCACTTACCTTATGAGGAAATATTTGTAAAGCTCTTAGGACAGTGCCTGGCACATAGTAGGAGCTATAAAAATACCCATTTGGTAATAGCTAGAATCTATATAGTGTTTTAAGGTTTGCACGGCACTTTACAAATATTATCTCATTTGATCTTCACAACAACCCTGGGAGGTAGATGCTGTTGTGTCCCTTTTGCAAATGAGGAAACTGAGGCAGACAACGGTTAAGTAACTTGCCCAAAGTCACACAGCTAGTAAGTGTCTGAGGCCGGATTTGAACTTAGGTCTTGCTACTGACTCTGTGATACCAGGCTGATCAATACAATAGAGATATTCCCACTTGATAAAGGTATTAGGGCTAGATTATCTGTTAGTTCTTTTAAGTGAAGTAGGGTGGTTGATTATTGACTTAATCGACCACTGCTCCCTTACACATGAAATGAGTGGGTTAGACTAGTCTGAAGTTTCTAGCTTTAAATACAGGATCCTATAACTCTATAAAGACATGACCTAGGAGCCTAGGAGCTTATGAGCCTACCAGCAACATTCAGAGTTTACATATTTATTTCTCAATGTGATGGTCCACTGGCAAGGAACATAGAGCTATATTTTTATCCTCCCAATGTAACCTCTCCTGACATTAATAACTCTCTTTGCCACACACTTTCCCAATCTATCTTTTTAGCACAGTATTGGTCAGTCATTGGTATAAATTTACATTACTGATTCCTTGTCCAGATCAAACTGTTAGTTGACACTAATCTACAAATGAAATACATCTTGACAAGATGCTTTCATACTTGGAATAGGTATAATCAGAGAAACCTCTCTACCAGCTACTCTGACTAGAGTAAATCCCATAGCTGGGCCCCATTCCAGTACACATTTGGCCTGGTCCTTTCTAGTGGGCACCTTGATAAAAAGCCCTACACCACCAGAGGTTTCCATTAGGATCCCACATGTGGCCTTATCCCTGTGACCTTCCCTTTTCCCTTCCATACAAGCTGTACTGAAAAGAATTGGCCATTGGGGCAGGAAAAGCTGCTCATCCTCTGGTGCTATCTCTTCATCTCCCCCCACTCCCAACCTCTTTGGAATGTTCTCTGGGACCTCCCATGAGGGCTGCAGGTGGGCATGGGCAGAATTGACAACTGCTCCCGTGGGATAACTAGAGCACATGCTCCTCCCGGTGAACCTGAGTTGGGATTGCTGGGGCTGCCCCTTGTTCGAGTCAAGATGATTTAACAATGATCCTAAAATAATTATTTCCAACTTTGAAGGCAAGCCAGAGAATTTGAGAAAAAAAAAATAAAAAGAACTGGGGCCACGTTTCCTCCAGACTGAGTCCATTCTGAAAGTATCGGGTTTTCTCATCTCTATTCTCTACCCCTCTAATCCCTTCTCCAAAACATTACCTCCCTAATCTGCTCAAAATCTTCCCCCAGTTCCCTGTTGCCTCCCAAATCAAATCTAATCTGTTTGCTTCCACTGCTTAATGCTACCTTTCATGTTTCTCTCCCCTACATATCCAGTACCCCAGCCAAACTGGACAGCTCCTTGCCTCCATCCACCCCACCCCCACCCCCATCCACCTATACACACTTTGCATTCTTATGCCCCTGTGTTCTTCTCCAACCCTTTAATTTGGTTCTTCCCAGTCCTCAACTGATCACTTTCTACTGTGACATTATTGGTCTTCTTCCGAAATGGAGGAAGAACAACACATTCTTAAAACCAATCCACATGTTATCCCCTCCATGAAGCCGTCTTTGATTTCCTCTCCACCCCCAAAATTGGCAACAACCTTCCCTCTCAAACCACACAGAGCCCTTCATTTTATGCCATATCCCTTTACTGTCCTACAAACCTGAGGGCTGCAGTCATGATTTATCATGACTTAAACAACTCTTGTCTCTCATCAGCATTTATCACAGTGCTCTGCACTCAATAAAGGTTGGCACTCAGGTATTGTATCATTCATTTCACTGGGCAAATTTTCCCAAGTGTCGTCCTTACTCATCGACTTTAAAAGGCATCTCTAATTCACAAACACATAAAAGTATGAGATTCTAATGGTGATGGCACTGAGGGCTCACCTTTGGTCCAGATCAGTTCTGAAAACTCTGGCCCCGGATGACGGTCACTTAAAGTCAGAAGGCCACTGATCTATTATGACTAGTCTAAGGGCTTAGTCTATTATGATATATAGGTATTGGACCCTGGGCAAGTCCCTTAGCCTCTGTTTGCCTCAGTTTCCTCATCACTAAAGTGGGAATTATAATAGCACTGACCTCCCAGGGTTGCTGTAAGGACGGAATGAGATGATAATTGCAAAGCCCTTAGTATAGTGCCTGGCATATCATTATTGTCGTTGGTGGTGGTGTTATTATTATTATTATACAAGTAGGTGCGGTTGTTGTGGTGGTGGTACATCTAGGTAGCACAGTGGATAGAATGCCCAGCCAGGAGTCAGGAAGACTCAGCTTTCTGAGTTCAAATCTGGCCTCACTTACCAGCTGTGTGACCCTGGGCAAGTCATTTAACCCTGCTGGCCTCAGTTCCTCATCTGTAAAATGAACTAGAGAAGGAAATAGCAAACCATTTCAGTATCTTTGCCAAGAAAGCCCCAAAGGGGGTCACAAAGAGTCAGACACAACTGAAGTGACTAAACAACATCATTATTATTACTTGGGATGATCTTAGGGGTCTCAAATGAAAACAGGTAACCCAATAAGCTTACTCTAGAATAAATACTAACAAATCATTCAGCGGTCTTTTTAAGCAGAACATCAGATCCTTAAGGTGAGGGATATTTCTTTTGTCTTTGTAGCCCAGCCCTTACCATAATATCTTTCAGAGAACATGCACTTATTACATGTTTGCTGGATTGAGTAGAGCTGTTCTCATCCATTTTTGAGCTTTGGGTTCTTCACCATAGTACTAGAGCCATGCTTGCCTTTGGGGCTGAGGAGATAAGACAAAATTGGCCAAGACATTCTCATTCCATGCCATTTGTCTCACTATGGGACTTCTCATTGCTTGTTTCCCCACTGTGTTCAATCTAAAAGTGATGCCAATTTCAGCACTAACACAGCAAGGCAAAGTAATGTTCCCAAAGGAAGAGGAAGGAAGGTCGATATAAGGAAAACTTTTCTTTTTAAAACTCCTGACCTTGCTAAACATTTTAGAGAGAAAAAGCTTGAGGATAATGAGACTTAGAGCTTTAAGTGACTTTAGACATCCTCCAGGGAAATCTTGTCATTTTACAGATATAACTCATGGCCCCGCCTCTGGATTTATACAGACTTGGTCCAGTTTTGGGGGAAGCCCCCCAAATCAAAACTCTTTAACTCATTTCTCTTCCCACCTCCACAAAGAGAGCACAACTATGGGTTGTTTCTAGGTCTCCATAGACATAAAAAAATAAAATGTCCCCCATCACCCATAGAAGCCCTCAAGGTAGCAATGCATATGGAACATAGGACAGTCTTTATTTCTCCCCATGGAAAATTAAGGAACCACATAGTCTGTAAATAATTGATACAATTTTCTTGCTTTTCTAGGGAAGGTCCCACCTTGCATGGGAACCCAATACAATACCCCAAACTCCAAAATTCCTCAAAGTTTCAAGCCTGAATGATAGTACTACCAACAGATAGCTAGGGAAGGGTGCATATTTGGCAGCAGAGATAATGAATTCCATTTTTGGTGTGTTGGCATGGAGTCAGATCTTCCTCACAGCTTTCAAGTCATAAATCATACAAATGAAGAAACCGAGGGCAGGAGAGATTAAGTTTTATTCCTACTCCTCTTAATCATAAAGCTAGCCCCAGTAAGGCGATATAGGCTTAAGGGTAGTTTAACTATGTCATCTCGTTCATTAAACTCAGTGCGTGTTACTATTTTCAAAGGGCAAATTTTTGTGCCTTGTTAATATCTCTTCACAAGGGAAGATTCTTTTTTAATAGTACTTTCACAGGTATTAAATCATTTTCCTTTCACAATAGCCCTATAAGATAGGCTGGACAAGTATTCTGATTCTTGTTTTGTAGATGCTGAAGCTTATCCTTGGTTTCCTCATCTGTAAAATAGGACCAATATACTTGTGCAATATCCTATCTTACAGGATTGTTTCATAGAAAATGCTTTCTTTGGTAAAGTGTTATCTAAATCCAAGTTGTTGTTAACATAGACAGGCGGGGCACTGGCTGGCTGCTGTGTGAGTGATTACCTGAATAAATGCACCAACTTCCTCTCATAACTGCTACAGACTCTGTTCCTGATTATCTCTTTTTAGAGAGTTGTCAGAGACACTGAGAGGTTAAGAGACTTGGCCAGGGTTAAGATTTGGCAACTAAGTGGATGTGTGGGGTGAATGAGAGCCAAGGATGAAACCAAGGTTGGGAAGCTAGGGACCAGGAGCAAGACTGTGCTCTCAACAGAAACAGGGAAATTTGAAAGAGTGGTGGGTTTAGGTTTTTGTTTTGTTTTGTTTTAGGAGAAGGGCGAGGGATGGAAATAATATAATGAAATCTGCAGTATAGATACCAGCTCTTCCATACCTGATTATCCTATGAGATTCACTGTTCCATCCAAAATGAATAGGAAAGATGTGAGACTCTTAGCCACTGGACATTGCCCCAGCAGCAGAGTCCATGGTCTGAAAGCCTTGTGGCCATAAAGTGGTCTGGGGGACAGGGGATGGGTATACCAGGAGGAAGCATGGAAAGAAGGAGATGATCTCCAATGGTACCTGTGCACATGCTGTTGCCAGTGAGTAGTGGTTAGACTATCTCTTTCATGAGAGGCCAACTTCTGGCTAAGAAGAAGGAATCTATGAACCAGTAGAGACAGCAGAATGAGGGGGTGTCAGGGAGAGAGAGATGAGTATGGCTGTTTTGGAGAGAAGCTTTATATGATTGACTATTTCAAGGAGTATGGGATGTGATCTATCTTTCCACCACCCAACCAGGAGATCACATACCCAGTCCCATCCCAGATCAGGATGCAGTGATCTCCATATTGGAGACCAATAACCTAGCTAATGGGACTTGGGAGGATGGTATGGAGGGAAGAGATCTGGGATTTATTCCAGGTTTTTTAACTGCATTTCCAGCCATCTTTCCATTAAACCAGGTCTACTTCTATAGGGATTTGTAAATGATGATAGCTTGCTTATGAGTCAGGAAGACTGAGGTTCAGATCCCAGGTCCCAATACATACTGGCTATGTGACCCTTCAGTCAGAACTTAATTTTTCAGTGCCCTCCCAGGACACTCTCTAAGACTATAATAAAGAGCCGTGCTGCTCTACATCATCTAAAGAAAGTTGCTCATCAGGAGTTCCCTACATAGATGCAATCAGATGAAATTTTTAAAAAATGAAATTTAAGAATAACCAACACATAGCACCTTCTGGTTTACAAAGTATTTTGTGTTCATTATCTCTTTTGACTGTAATAAAATCTTCTGAGGCTGGCACTGTAGGTGTATTATTATCCTCATTGTACAGATGAGAAAACTGAGGCTCAGAGACATTAAATGACTTCATTGCCTGTGGTCACATAACTAATAGGTACCAAAAGTAGGATATAAACTCATGTCTTTCTAACTACAAAGTCCTCTGTCCACACTATCACTCAATCATGTTATTTTCTGGACAGAAAGTCTTTCATCCATAATTACAAACTGTTTTGAATAAGCTCCCGAATCATAAAGACCTGAGTTCAAATCCCATCTTAGATATTTACCAGCTATGACTCCAAGCAAGTTACTTGCCCTATCCAAGTTTCAATTTTTTCACTTATAAAAAAAGAGATATGATAATTAATATGTGCTACTCAAATAGCAGCATAACCCTAAACAAGTCACTTAGTCTCTCTCTTGCCACATCTTCTTCATCTGTAAAATGAAGAGATGGACTCAATGGCCCTAAGATCCCTTCCAGATCTGTCTGCAGTCTTGTGATCTCCTACGTATGAATTATGAGACGTTTCTCCTCTATAACTTCAGGCTACTTTTATTTGAGGGTGGCTTTTTTTTTAGCTTACTCTAATCAAGTTCACATCTGAGAACCAGTCACCATATGTTTGCTACATTACCTTACCATTTCCACTTCCCAACGGTGGCTCAAAGAAAAAGAAAACAATATCCAACTTACAGAATCAGCATTTTTTTTTCCAGCTTGGAAAATATGGCCATTTTGATGGGTGCTCCAGCCTAAAGTATCTCTCTTTCCTGTTTAAGTTGGATGACTTTTTGACTTAGTGAACTGAATCTTTCAGCTGGGTTTTTTCCTTGTTCTTCACCATATGTGGTCAATTAACTCCCAGCAGTACTGAGTTTCTTTGCTGAGCTGCTGTACTTCCCAGGAAGCAGGGAGCCTTGCATCAATTTCTAAATCCATTATCTCTTAATATGTATGATGTTCCAATAAGACTGAGCACTGTACAGTACAGAAGGTCAGGTATAGCCCTGCCCCTGTCCAGTTCCTTAGGGACTATCCTTTAGAGAAATAATCATGTTTTTAAATATGATTTAACTTTTTATATTCATAACAAGAAAGCATTATAGATCTAATATTTCTTACAAAGACAAAGGCTGATTTTAAGGTTGGAATAGAACCACCAGTCACGCAATTCATAATCATAGAATCATCTTCAACTTCTCCCCCCTCCCTCATCCCAAGTATTGTATCATTTGGCAAGAAGTGGCTTGGGGGAATTTTCATTTAAAATTTTTTCAGTTAACAAAAAAAAAAATCTATTTTCCCTCCTACTCCTTTACCCTTTGAAAGACAAAACCCTTTTAACAAATATGCATAGTCAAACAAAATATATTCCCACAATGACCATGTCTAAAAAATATATGTTTCATTCTTCATCTTGAGTTCATCACTTCTCTGTCAGGAGGTAGCTAGGCAGCAAATCGCTTCATCATCAGTCCCCAGGAGTCAACATTTATTCATTGCATTGGTCAGAGGTCTTAAATCTTTCAAAGTTTCTTGTCTTTACAAAATCATTGTTATTGTATATATTGTTCTGGTTCTGACACTTTGCTCTGCATCAGTTCATACAAGTCTTCTCAGGTTTTCTAATATCGTCCCTTTGTCATTTCTTATCACACAATAGGATTCAGTTACCTTAGTATGCCATGATTTGCTCAGTCTAACTCCAAAGTAACTCTACTGTGTGTCCTCCTTGCAGTTCTCAAAGCCACAGACCCTGTTCAGGTCTAGTTTCCTGGACTATAACAATAGCCTCAAAACCTCTATACCAGCCTTTAGGGTTTCTTTTCTTTACCACATCCCTTACACCAGTGCCACTTCTCCACGCATAATGTCGATACCTGTTCAGAAATCAGCAGTGGTTCCCCATTGTTTTATGGAACTGGATGAATGAATGAAAAACATTCAGAAAACACTTACTATGTGCAAAGCACTCTAAGTGCTGGAGATACAAATTTTTTAAAAAGTGAGACTTCCTAATCTAAGGAACTCACATTCTATTGGAGGAGACTCCACATATAGGAGTTTTCAACTACAGGGCAGATGGAAAAAGTGGCCCTTAGGGAACAGCAACAAAGCTGATGGTAATGCATCTTCTTTATTGGTATTTCCATTGATAAAATCCCATCCAATGAACCACTTAGTGCCAAGGGCTGTAGGATTGAGCACTTTCTTTTCTGGGACATCAGAAGCTACCACTGCTAAGTAGAGGCTACGACTTTCTTGTATGGCATTCAAAGTCCTCCACAATCTGAATCCAACCTGCCTTATCTCCCACGACTTCCCCTTACATTCATCAAACTGAACATTCCTCCTCACTTTACTATCTTGAAATCTGTACTCACACCATTCCCTAAGCCTTGGAATGCCTTCCTCTCTATATATTTCACCCACCCCTCAGAAACGTTTCTACAAAACCTGCCCTAAACCAACCACCAAGGAGTTAAGCTTCCCTGTCTATGAGCTCTCATTGTTCTACCAGATACGTTTTAACTAATGTAGGGGAATCAACTGTCATTAATAACTTTTGTGCCTTATTTATTTGTATAATACTTTTATATTTATTGTTAAGTAGGTAGTGGATAGAGTGGATGTGGGACTCAGGGGACATGGATTCCAATCCTCTGACACATAGGAGCTTTTTAATCCTGGGCAAATTACTTTACCTCTCAAGGCCCTAAACCAGTTGTGTCAAACTCAAAGAGAAATAAAGTCACTAAACCATATAGTTTACAGATCCCTATAGGCCACATATTAACTCAGAAAACCACAAATTAATATTTTCAGATGTTAATTTAGAAAACCACATATTAACATTTTCTATATTCTATTTTATTTTATTCATTTTGTTAAATATTCCCAATTATATTTTAATCTGGTTTGGGCAGCATATGGGAATGATGTATCTTTATAAGAATATAAGTTGTACATCATACACAGTAAAAGCAACACTGTACAATAATCAACTTTGATAGACTTAGTTCTTCTCAGCAATACAATGATCAAAGACAATTCCAAAAGATTCATGATGGAAAATACTATCCACATCCAGAGAAAGAACTGCGGAGTCTGAATGCAAATTGAACCATGCTGTTTTCTTTTTGTTGTTGTTTTTTCTTTCTCATGGTTTTTCCCTTTTGTTCTGATTCTTCTTTCACAACATGACTAATGTGGAAATATGTTTAATATGATTGTACATGTATAGCCTATATCAGATTGCTTGCAGTTTTGGGGAGGGAAGGAGAAAAAAAATTGGAACTCAAAATCTTATAAAGGTGAATGTTGAAAACTCTTTACATGTAATTGAAAAAAAAAATAAAATACTATTAAGTTGGGGGGGAATACAAGTTGTAGAATAGTTGATAATCTACATTAGTGAAGGGAATTTCCCCACGCCAATGAAACGTCTGAACCCCTCCCCAATTGTTTATATATTAATAAAAGTTAGTAAGTCAATTTAACAAACACTTATTAGGTGCTTACTGTGTTTAAAGCACTATGCTCAGAGCCTAGATACAAAGATGAAAAAGCACACGTCCCTACCTTCGAGAATCTTGCTTCTCTTTATCTGCTGAGACACAGAAAAAGAGAGAGAGAGAGAGAGACAGAGAAAGAAATTCAATATAGACTTGCAGTTAAATCTGGGACTACTGGTCCTTTTTCCCTGCTCTCCTTGGGTGGTCCACTCAAACATTCCAAACACTCAGAATACAATGAAATTCACTTTAACTGAAGACAAATCCATTATAAAATTACAACCAGCACATAAACCAGATTTAAAGAGAGAAAAAAAAACCCTGAGGTTAAGTGATGCCAGTTTACCAGGAAGCCATGAGGTAGTGACAATGGAGGAAGTGGAGAGGGGATACATTCACCAGGTCTCCATAGCTGCAACAATCAGGAACACTGCAAAAATCTGTCTAGGCAGGTCACTCTTTAATCAGATCTGTAAGCCAAACAAGCCTCCAACTGTTCGTGATTATATTTGGTTCAGGGTAAGAGCACCCTTCACTTGCAATCAGTTGGCTGCTGGTGTTAACAGCATATTTGCTCTCTGAGCCTCCTTACTCTCAGTGACATGGCTGCAATGTTCCCAGGCTTACACCCTCTCCCCTTCCATTTTACATAGCTTCTGCCTTCCATGATCCTTCCATTGCTCCTGCCTTCTGGAAAAAACTACACTTCCCAGCAGCTCTCCTTGCCAGTGGGATGGGAGAGCAACGCACCTGATGCTAGGGGAGGGAAGTTATTATGTTGACAGGTAAGTGTAATACAAGGTACCATGTGATAGGGGCAAAGTGATTTGGAAAATTTGAAAGGAACAGAGTGGCAGTCCAATGTAAAGGGTAGATCTCTGAACTTGGATTCAGAAACACTAGGTAACCCTAGATAAATGTGCATGACCCAATGTAAATCCCTTACCTTATCTCATCCTCAGTTTCTTCATCAGTAAGGTAAGGGTGTTGGAGCACGTGGCCTCTAAGGTCCCTGCCAGTCCAAAATATATGATCCTATGATACCACTGATGAAGGAATCAGGGAAGCATTGTCTATCCATTAGAGTGGATCCCCGACCTTTGTCAATTCCTATTACAACACCAAATAACACCAAATTTCTCTTTTAAAAAGTACTTGATTCAGACTAATGGTTTAGAATAGTTCATTCCATAGGAACTACAATAGAAAGCACACTGGGGTATCTCATGTCCAAGCTCTTCATTTTTCAGATGAGGAAACTGAGTTCTAGAAGGGTGAATTGTCCATAGTCACATGTGTATTAAATAACAAGATTAAATAACTGAGCCCCAATCACCTGTCTCCAATATTCTATTGTCCTTCCTATTACACCAGGTTGTCTTATTTTAAAAAACTATAATAGCAAAAAACATTTCCATCTTCAATTAATGAAGGTTTGCTGCACTCAGTTTAAAATGTCAAGACATCCAAGGAAGACAAAGACCATGTAGAGAAGAATATTATTATAATCCACCTTCCCAGCGATTCATTCATCTTACCAAAGGGGCCAAATTTGAATTGGTTCAACTAAGAAATGTCACAGGGGCTCCAAGCCTCCCCTTTACAATGCAGCTGCTGAAATTATAAAGACAGGCAGCTCATGAGTGTAGCTAATGTGGGGAAGATGTTCCCAAGAGAGCAGTATGAGCACTGCAAAGAAATTTTTCTTTCAAAGACCATAAAGCCCTTTTTTGGAGGGATAGGGAGTTTTATGGATCATTCTAAAAATTATAAGCCCTTGATGCTCATCCACTTTTGTATAGTCTTTCCACAGAACACAAATCCACAACTCACAGTAAATGCATGGGAGTTTAAGGAGGGAGGGTGGCATACTGGATAGAGTCAGGTAGACGAGGATTTAAATGCCATCTCTGGCACAAACTTGCTGTCTATCCATAGGCAAGTCACTTAACCTATTAGTGTCCTAGGAAACTTTCTAAGATCTTAACTCGCAAAATGGTTGCTGCTATGCTTTGGTAGACAGGGTTTCCCTCAATGGGTTTCCCTTTGCTAATAAAATCACAAGAGAAGAAGAAGAACTAGGAAAAGAATTAGAAGAATGGTCCCTGATCTCAAGGAGCTTACATTAGCTAGAGGGAGAATGTGTGTACACATATTAGGTATAACAACAGATTGGCCCTGGCTAAGGGGCCCTGCGGATACCCTCTCTTACTAAGGGACCCCAGATCTGGGCTCACACAAATCAGGTTCAGTGCTGGGGAATCCTGGCCTCTAAAGTGATGGTCAGGCTCTTTCTCAATTGCGTCTGGTTCATTACATCCCCACCCCAGAGTTGAACTCAAGGGATAATCCCTTAAACCAGGGCTTTTTAATTTTTTATGCAATAAACTCCCTTGGCAATCTGGTTGAACCTTTCTCAGAATGATGTTTTTGTTGTGTTTTATTTTGCATAAAATAAAATACATAAGATCACAAAGGAAACTAATTATATTGAAATACATTTATCAAAATATTTCAAAAAGCAAGTTCCCAGACTCAAGGCTAAGAACTCCTGTCTTAAACAAAGCTAAAGCTGGACTCATGTCTAGGGTCTTCCCCAAAATTAATTTGAAAGGTACCTAGTATATAAAGTAGATCAGATATAGGACAGCTATTTATTTTTTCCAAACAAAAAAAAAGTTTAAGACACAAAAGACTCACAAAGTCACATTGATAAAGTCATAAAATATGAAACAATAACCTATAGTTCCCAGGAGACTGATGCTGAAAAACATATAAACATGAAACATTGTCTAGGTCTACTGAACAGTCATATCCCTCTAGACTCATCTCTGCATTGTTCAACTCCCTCAAGGCTTTGATCTTTGACTAAGACTCAAGATATGACTTGGGTTCATCCTCCTGATAATCACCTTCTCTGAGAAGGATATAGTTGCAGAAAACTCTTGCTGCCAGTCAACTCCAACTAAGGAATGCAAGGATTCCCAAATCTTTAGAGAACTATTTTCCAAAAGTCCATCTCTCCATCTCTCATATTCATAGTTCGGTCACTTTGGCTTAAGGAAAAAAACAGGGAAGAAAGGAAGCCAGATACTTGAGTTGCATTCTCAAATTAATTTAGGTAGGCATTTCTGTTCTTGATGCCAAACCTAGGGTTCGAGTGAGTCCCTTCTGTCTCATGGAAGGACTACTCTCCTTTGGAAGGGGAAAGAGAGCCTCACAGAACCTCCAAATAATTGGCAAATTGGAACAGAAAGAGGAATCAGATGGCAAGCAACTCTTTTTAAGGTCTACTGAGTGGAACATCCTTCCTGGCTCCCTAGCCAATGAAATCTCCACTTTCCTATGACAGCAAGCAGAGGAGGCACACTGAGTGACCATCCAAAAGACTCTGATTATACCTGACCTTCAGTAAGGGAAGATAACCTATCCCATTCCCCATAGCGCCAGAGCACATGCTCCAATGAGTGTCTACATTTCACAGGTATACACAACAGAAACGCAAGTTTATTTAGGAGGTGGGCAGGTACTAGTGGCCAGAAGGATCAAAAAAAGGCCTCTTGTAGGAGGAGGTGGCATTCAAGCTAATCTTTGAAGGAAGCTAGGGCTTGTGAGAGGCAGAAGTAAGAAGGTAGTACATTCTAGGTATGAGAGATACCTCTGTATTAAGAGATGGCTTGTTTGTATATAAGGAGCAAGAAGAAAAACAGTTTGGCTGGATTATAGGGTATATGAAAGAGTAATATGTAATAAATCCACAAAGATAGGTTTGCTAGATGGTGTTCTTTAAATGCCAAACTATGGTGTGTGTATTTGATCCTAGAGGTAACGGGGAGCAGGAGAGTGGCATGGTCATACTTGTGCTTTAGGAAAATCATTTTACCAGCTGGAGGCTGGCTCAGTGAGGGGAAAGAACTAGTAATTGTCACTAAGAACTTTCTATTTTAATTCATTTCACTACTTTGGGTAATCACATGCCAAATACTCCCTTGTCTGTAAAACATGAGGACTGGATTAGGTAAAGTTTAAGACTTTTCTTCTACCATTCTTTGAATGAAGACCCAAAAAGTTATACTCATAGCTATAATTCAAGTAGGGCGACTATGGAGTTTCTCCAGGGTGCCAAAATCTGGAGATCACTGCCAACGCTTGCCTTCTTTCTGAAGAAGAGAAACACCTGTGCTTAGCACTTCACTAGTAAAAAAAAATTAGGTAAATTGGAAGCTTCAAGATGGTACTCTTCCTCCCTATCCATTAATCTCTTCCCCAACCCTGCCCTATCCTATCCCAGCCTCAAGTTTTCCAGAGTTGGTCTCCATCCAAGGGGAAAGATCTCTTCTACATCCTACCTGTATGACCTTGGGCAAGTCACTTGAACTGTAAGGATCTCATTCTCTTGGACTAAATGGCCTCCAAGGGCTCTTCCCCATCTCTCTAAATTTGTGATCCTGTGATCTCTGCTCTGGAGTCTCCTTATCCTTCCCTTCCCCAACCACCACCCACATCCTCCCACTCAACCCTTTGTCCCAGGTGCCATTTGGGAGGCTTTCCCTGGGCAAGAGAATTATTAGTTACAGCGCTGAATATACTACAAGATAGACAAGCTTGTTTGCTGCTGAATTTGCTATGAATTATCAATGAAAAAAATGAGAAGAAAAAGGAAATCCCAGGGCAAACGTTGGCAATGTTAAACACAGATCCCTTCCACAACTCTTGTCTTAGACTATTCTTAGACTGGGCACATTTCTGAATATCATTTAAGAAGCTTTGCCCTGGAGTATGCCTCTGATTTTTTTTAAAGGAGTGATAGCAAAAGGACTTTGGTGGAAAATTCTTAGCTAGTAAAATAATTTTTCTTTAATTATCAATCAACCAATATTTATTAAGCATATATTCTGTGCAAGGCACTAGCTAGGCATTGGGGAAACAAAGACAAAAATGAAGTAATCCCTGCCCTCAGAGAGTTTATATTCTAATGTGACAATATCAGAGGTATACAAGTAAGGTAATAAAAAATGATACAAGGAATTTTAAGAAGCAGAGAAAGTTCATAACTAGGGGAACCAGGAAAGAAAAAAGGCATCCATCTATCAATCAACAATATTTTTCTATTATGTTACTGACTTTGGAGATAGGAAAATAAAAATGAAATAGCCCTTGCCTTCAGGGAGTTTACAATCTATCGGTATCATCTATATCTCCATTATCATGATATAGGAGGTGGCAGCTGAGCTGTGTTTGAAAAGAAACTTGGATTCTAGAAGGCAGAAATGAGGACAAAGTATATTGTGCATTGCAGAATAATAACCATAATAGCTAGCATTTATAGAGAACTTAAAGATTTATAAAGTGTTTTCCACATGTTTTATCACTTGATCCTCACAACAACCCTATGAGTTAGGTGTTATTATTAACCCCATCTTACAGATGAAGAAACTAAGGCAGATTAAAGATTTACCCAAGGACACATAGCTAGAAAATGTCTATCCTCCTGATGCCAGGTCCTAGATTCTATTAACTCAAGAGAGGTAGAAGATGGAATATCACTTGAAGGGAACAGCTAGAAAGTAAATGCAGGAGAAAGTCTTATTAGATTTCTGTTGACAAATCAAATGCCTGATGACTTAAATGGAGGAGGATATTCGTTAAATTGAATAAAGTTTTGGGGTTCTTTTTACCCTTTGCTTCCCTAGGCAAAAATCTAAGTATTAAATATATGTATATATGCATTGTTTAGGTATATATAATATACTATATGTGCATACATATTATATATATATATATATATACACATATACAATGTGTGTGTGTGTGTGTGTCTGTGTGTCTGTGTGTTTAGGCAGCTAGGTGACCCAGTGGATAGAGTACTGGGGTTACAATCAGAAAGACTCATCTTCATGAGTTCAAATCCAGCTGTGTGACCCTGACCAAGTCATTTAACGCTGTTTGCCAAGAAAACCCTCAATGGCATCATGGGGAGTTGGGCATGACTGAAAAACAACTTAACAAAAACAATTTTATATATTTCTACATATACGCATATATGTGTGTAGTCATATTATTATATAGCATACAATTTTTATCCTTACATCGCTATACATATATTTATATATTTATAAATATATAAATAAAAATATATTTATATAGTTATGAATGCCCAGCACAGCAGAGCCAGAAAGAGAACTTTTGCAGTCAAGAAGACTTGGGTTCAAGTACTGCCTCTGGTAGCACACTAGCCATGGGACTATGGGTGAGTCATTTCTGAATGCTTCAGACAACTCTCTAATGCTATATTCTAATGATAAATTGCTTAACTGTTTCTTTGAAGGGAGTTTCCATACCTAGAGTTCTCCCACAGTGATGAAAGAGGGGAGGGGAGGGGAGGAGAGGAGAGGAGAGGAGAAGAGAGGAGAGGAGAGGAGAGGAGAGGAGAGGAGAGGAGAGGAGAGGAGAGGAGAGGAGAGGAGAAAAAAGAAAAAAAACTTAATAAAATTAGCACTGTTTACTTAGGCAAAATACATACTGGTGTATTATTGCTTCACTTTGGTATTCCCCAACTTCCCAGGGCTCCAATTGTGCCCTCAGTTGTCCTGGGAAGATAGCATGATTAGTATGATTGAGGCCTATGTGATACACAAAGACCAGGCCAAAGCAGATGCCAGAAAGTGATTTGAGGTTACTGGCCCAGCTCAACTTCTAATTTAAGCCTGGCTTCCTTTTATAAAATAGGCCGATATTCTTGGCTGAAAAGAAGGGCACCCAGGACAGAAATATACATGTTAGTGTTACTATCACTGCTCTGCTGACTGAGGCCACAATCCTTTGTAGGGCTGGAGTCAAGAGAAATAGTTCATTGCCGTCAGACCCGTCCTATCGAGGAAGCGTCCAGAAATAGATCTAATTTTCAACCTAAATGGACAGAGTAATTAAGCATTCCATTCTTCATAAATCTCCAAATTTAACTCAAACCCCTTTCTTCTCTTCCAGATGGCTCGTCAGAATAAGTATAGCTATACGAAGAAGCCCAAAAGAGAAGAGTCGTCCAAATAGTGAGGGTTCTGTCTCCTAACCAGGTTTTATTAGAGGTAGAGGTATGATAGGTAAAGATTACCCAGATGAACACCGGGGCTTGTGGGGCACATGGGGTTGTATCACCGGAGGGTTCCAGCTCAGCCGATAAGCAACTCTGTGCAAATTAATCTTTCCTCTGTTGCTTCTCTCAGAAAGAAAAGGCTATACGAGCTGTGTCAACAATATGAAGTCATTAAGGCAGAAGATTTTTAAATGTCATCCACCCTCTTTTTTCCCTCAACACAGCCATTATTAATGTTCTTTTTAGTGTCATGGCCAGGAGCTAGGGGTGAGAATTTAGGCTTGGGCTCTGGAGCAGCAGGTCTGTAACCGCTTCTCTCACACCCTTTCTCAAAGTCTTTCAAATAATGGGCAGGACAGAAGAAGAGGTTAGAGAAGGGAGGAATAATCAATACAAAAATGGATATGGAGAGGGAAGTTGGCAACATTGCTAACCTTTTGTTTCCTGCCACCAGTGTGGAAGTGTCCTGATACCCTGGTGTGTTTGATTCCGACCTTGAGAGAGCACAGCCATGGAAGAAGCCATATGTAAAGAACCTCGAGCTCGGCTGTCAAAGGGCTTGGCTTCAAACCCTGGCTCTCCTCCTTACAAGCTCGGGGGACTCTAAGCAGCAAGTTGCTGAAAGTTTCTGCATCTCAGTTTCCTCATCTCGAAAATGGGAATGATAATACTGCCCAACCTGTTGCTAAGTTTTAAATAGGACTAGGTACAGGAAAGTGATTTGTAAGAGTAAAGCAGCCCTCTATCAATGGGTGCTAGAGTAACTAGACCTGGTATCAAGAAGGCCTGGGTTTGAATCCTACATCAAGCGCTTATTAGTTATATGACACCTACCCACCTACACCCCATCTATGCAAATCACTTCGTAGTACTTCATGTGCAGCAAAGAAGAAGGAGGTTGTATCTGAAATTTAAAAAATATCAGTTTCAATTCCATTTTTGTCACTTGTGTGACCTTAGACAAAGCGTTTAACTTGCTTAAAACTCAGTTTCCCCATCCATAAAATAAGGAAGTTGGTCTAGATGACCTCTAAGATCCTTTGCAGGACACAACCTGAGTGCAACAAGATGGCATACACAGTAGGCGGAATGTTAGACATAGAGTCAGAGTAGGGGTGTGCTGGCATCAACTCTAACCAGAGCTAGTTAGTTGGCAAATTTTCCATGTGAGCATTTACACCCCAGAAATCAGCAAATGATACAAAATAGGGCTTGATTTATTGTTTTGTTGATTGTCTAAACTTAAGAAAGTGATGCAGAAAATATTAATAATGCAGGTTAAACTTAAAAGCCCATCCCCTTTGTTAAACATTCATCAGCGTATCTCTGAGTTAGGGGAGCCTGGAGTTCAGATCCCACTTCAGATTCTGACTCACTGACGAAGTGACCCTGGGCAAGTCACTTACCCTCTACTACAGTTTCCTCACCTGTGTGATGAGGATGATGATTGTAGCACCCAGTTTCAGGGGTTGTTGTGAGAATTTAATGAGATAATAATATACGTAAAGCATTTTGCAAATGTTAATGCACTATATAAAAGCTAGCTATTATTATCCCACGACCTCTTTGACCTTTAATTTCCTAATCTAAAAAATGGGGATAATAGTAACAACCTTACCAGATTATTAAATGGTCTAGATAAAATTGCATATGCTTTGAAAACTAGAGTATGCAGGTGTGCTTTGCAAATATGTTAGATACTACCACTACTTCACAGGTGAGATGTGCTCAGGAAAGCCGAATCCTTTCTCTGATTCCACCCTTTGCCAAATCTACCCTTCTTCCTTTCTATCTACAGGCTCCAGCTTGGCCCCAGAGTATTAGTCCTTGGGGAAAAAAGACTCGGGTTCAATCCCTGCCTCTGATACATACAGACAAAACTGCTTAAACTCTCTGTGCCCCAGACAAACTGAGTTGTGATTTGAATCCAAGGGAGTTTCCATACTCAAAGTGCCCCACGCTGATGAAATAGTACCCTCTTTAGGTCATAGACTTCAAGCTAAAAGAGAGTCTCAAAGGTTAATCTAATCTAATGCTTTCACCTTACATGTAGGGAGACAGGAAGGTTTTTCATCTGGTCAAAACAGTTCCAAGCTGTTGACATATATGCACAAATAAGGTAGGAATGAGGTCATGTGAGTGGAAAACAAGGGCCTGACTCCTAAGCTTATCATTCGTTCTGGCTCAAGTTCATTTACATGCTAAGGTAGAGAGGATCTTGGGAATACTTTACTCTCTGAGATAGTTGTCAGGAACAGAGAGCTATGATCTTTTCCTAGGCTCATGCGTAACAAATATAAGACTTAATCTTAGCTTGGGAGAATTCTGTCTGGCTTTTGTTAGCTGTGTGACGACTATGACTTGAGTAAATTGCTGACAACCTGGCCTTACAGGGGGAGAGAGGGTCTAGCCATTACACCCTAGCAGACTTGAAGCTGAGATGACCAGCCACTTGAAAGGTCAAGAGATGAGGCCAGAACCTGCTAGTAGGCAGAAATAGCCAAAAGACACTAGCAAGCTCAGCAGCTACCAGAATTCACCAGAAGAAAAGTGGGAACCAGTAATGTCCTTGGTACCCACCACACCTGATAGGTGACAGACTCGCCCAACGAGAGCAATGTGATTGACATCACCCAAAAATACCGATGGTCCTGGAGCACTGGAGACATGAGCTGTTTTCCACTGGAGTTGTGAGTTACCCCGGTGATTGTACATTTGCTGCATGTTTACTCTTCATGCATAATCCCTATTGGGTCTACTCTCCCAACTGATGCTGGGTATATTTGTGGAAGAATGTGCCTTAGGTGTTGAGGTCTTGAGTGTTCTGTCGTGACCTTTATTACTACTGTGTGCTCTTTCATTTAATGTCTGTTTTGAATTAATTGTGTCCTCTGATTGGCTGGAGGAAATAAACATAGGTATGGGCTTGTAAGGCAGTTTGAGCAGATATGGACCTACATAATGTTTTGAAAACACCAGCTTTTCTGGGTCCCCATACATGAGTCATAGGACAGCTATATGGTGCAGTGGATAGAGCCCTGGGCCTGGAGTCAGGAAGACCTAAGTTCAAATCTAGCCTTAGATACTTACTAGCTATGTGACCCTGGGCAAGTCACTCATCTTAGTTTGCCTCAGTTTCTTCTTCTGTAAAGTGAACTGGAGAAGAAAATAGTAAACCACTCCAGTATCTTTGTAAAAAAAAAATCAACCCAGATGGAGTCACATATAGACCCAGACACAAATGAAACAACTGAACAATAGGCAGACATGTTTTATGAATGAGATTCAAGCTTGGCCCTAACACCATAGCAGGGCTTATGGGTTCTAAGCCATAAAAACCAATTGAGGAGCCTTTCAAAAGCTCAGAAACTCTGACTTGAAGATATGCAATGGACGTTTATGGGGAAAAGGGAATTTCACAGAACTGCATGGACAGACTGTAGAGAAGACTCCAAAATGAATGAATCACAAAGCTTGCCAATATTGCACATCTAGATAGAAAGAGAAGGGTTTTCTTTTATTTGAGGATATATCATTAAAACATCACTGTTTAAAAGGTCTGTGACTTCCCCAGCTTGGGAAATTCCCTCTACCCACTCAAATCACAACCCACCATGGTACAAGGAAAAGAGCACTGGTCTTAGGTGTAGTGGTCCTGAATTCAAATCTTACTTCTAATACTTTCTACCTTCCTCTGTAACCTTGGAAGAGTCAATTGAGGAATGGCTGAAAGAGCTGTGGTGTATGATTGTGATAGAATACTACTGTGCTATGAGAAATGATGAGCTCAACAGTTTTAGAAAGGCATGCAAAGATTTGCATGAAATGGTGAAGGGTGAAGTGAACAGAACCAAGAGAACATCGTATACAGTAAAAGCAATATTGTTTTAAGAACCACTTTGAGTGACTAAGTCATTTTGACTATTATAAATATGCAAATTAAAAATAAAGGACATATTAAGAAAGATGCCATCTGCATCCAAGGAAAGAACTGATAATAGAAATATATGTAGAGTATTTTTACATATATATACTTATTTGTGTCTAAGGTAACTATCTCTAGGGAAGGGCGGGGGGGAAGGAAAAAGAAAAAAAAAGAAATTTACATAAGTTTTATTATATATTTAAAAGGAACTGCAAGTTGTACATAATAGAGTTGCAGTTTCACATGCAATTATCTTTTTTATTATATTATGTGATGGGAATCCTTGTTTAATTCCACAAATTAAAAATTAAATAATTTTTTGAAAGTGCCTTAACTCCCCCAACCTCAGTTTCCTCATCTGTAAAATGGAAAGTGGGATGGACTAGATGGCATCTGAGGACTCTACAAGTTCTAAACCTATGATCCTTGGATGGTATGACCTAATAATAAATAAGTCCTAAAGAATTGGATGAGGAAGCTAGATAGTAAGTCAGGGTCACATAGCCAGCAATAAAAAAATAATGGTTCACATTATATAACATTTTAAGGTTTGCAAAGCACTTCGTGCGTATAAGCTCCTCGATTTTCACAACAACCCCTATTTAGATGATATTATTCATATTTTGCAGAGGTAAAAACTAGTGCTAAAAGAGGTTAAGACACTTACTTGGGTCATATACTTTATAAGTTTCAGAAGTGGGATTCAGACCTAAGTATTTCTTAACTTCAAATTCAGCATTCTCTTCACTACCCCTCCCCTGTCACTAAAGTCTATCAAAAAAAAAAAAAAAAGGAAAGGAGCTTTAAAAAAAGTTAAGCAATCACCTACTATTCTAGGCTGTCCTATGTTTAAAAGTGTTCCAGGAAGAGGACTTTGCGACCTCTGTCCCCATTACATAGTTCGATAGCCCTAAATGTCAAAACTCTTCCTTGTATCTCACTTGAATCTCTGATGTTATGGTTTGCGCTCATTTCACCCGATGCCATCCTTTGGCAGAAAAAGGAGAATCAGTCACCCTCTCCAACCCAGTGACCCATTGGATCATCCTTAAGTTGTCTCTCCACCTTCTCTTCTGCAGGTAAATGACTCCTGTTCCTTTGCCTTGTAGCTCTTCAGATGCCTAACCTTTTAATCATAGCTTTATCAGTCTCCTCTGAACCCTTGTCAGTTCCTCTTTAACTGGGGAGCTTATCACACATACCACAGCTGATCAGCACTAAATCAGAGAGCCTCATCATCATAAAGCATTCACTGACTACCCACGTCATCCTCACAACTTTATTAGGTTCTATAAAGTTACCCCCAGTCAGGTGGATAAGACACGCACACAAATAAACAAAATACAAAGGTGTGCATGCTCACTACATGAGGGAATGCTAACTGTTAAGAGATACAGAAGGAAGAGATTACAACCAGCTCAGGGGATTAGTGGAACAGTTGATCTGGTAACAGAGCCATAACTAAGGATGAGCAACATGGGCTTTGTCCTAGGGTGCTGAATTTAGAGGGTACTCAGAGTACTTGCAGTTCTTCAAATGCGTACATAAAACAGAACTTCGTACCTAGTTATTAAAAATAATTAGTTGACATTGGAAGCTACCCGATGACAATCACCTTTTTTCCATCTCCCACCACTGCTCCACTCAATGGATTGTTGTACCATTGTACTGTTTGAGTCACTTGCTCTGGATGCAAAAATCCCTAGTCTCTGCTCTGAGTGGACCTGGAAGGATTTCATTCACTTCAACATGACATTATTCAGTGCCTTCTATGAGCTGAGCCCTACATTGGATACCGAGGGAGATAAGATATTTCAATAGTTCCTTGAGTGTAGGTATTATTTAACTTTTGTCATTATATCGCTAGTACCTGTCACTATACCCGATACATAGTAAAGGCTTAATAAATGCTTGCTGGTTGATTGACGTAATTCCCAATCTCATGGAGCTTTCAGTCTAGTAAGTAAATATGAAATATATACAGATAATGATGATACTAAATAATATATAACTACATAAAGAGGGATAGTGCAGCAAAGTGGATAGAGGGCCAGCCTCTGTCAAAAAGACATGGGTTCAAGTACTGCCTCTGCAATGAATGGATGAATTAGAAAATATTTATTAAGCATTTCCTATGTGCTAAGAGCAGGTAGGTGGCATAGTGGATAGAGCACTGGGCCAGAAGTCAGGAAGACTCATCTTCCTGAGTTCAAATCTGGGCTCAGACATTTACTAGCTGTATGACCCTGTGCAAGTCACTTAATCCTATTTGCCTCACTTTCCTTATCTGTAAAATGAGCTGGAGAAGGAATGGCAAAACACTGCAGTTTCTTTGCCATGACCATGAAAAGTTGGATATGACTGAAAATCGACTGAACATACAATCTGCTAATTTGTTGTTGTTGTTCAGTGATTTCATAACCCCATTTGGAAGTTTCTTGGCAAAGACACTGGAGTGGTTTAACATTTCCTTCTCCAGCTCATTTTACAGATGAGGAAACTGAAGCAAACAGGAATACAAAAAAAAGTAGAAACTGATCTATTTTCAATCTTAATAGGTGAGACAATACATATTGAAGGTTTCCGCTGTAAATCAGATGGAAAGATCCCATAGCCTTTACTTAGAGTACAACACAAAGCAGATGGTATTGTTCCTTTAATGTTTTTACTGTTAGAATCATATAATTTTCTGATGTTGAACTATTTGGCAGTGTTCAGGTCTTTAACGTCAAGAACTTTCCTTTCTGGGCTTTAGGGCACTGTGGTTGCTAAGGAGCTGAGCCAGATAATACAGCTCTTGCGGAAGCAATCTTCAGGTTGCTTCTCCATAGGAGATGCTTCCAGAGACGGTGGTGGTGGGAGCTGAGCCGGAAGCAGGACCGCTGATCTGGAGGGTATTGCTATCCCTGGGCCTCCTACCCTTACCACCTTTTGGTGGTAGCTGGTGGGTGGTTGGCTATTTGGTGTTGGAGGTCATGAAGAAAGTGGGCCCCTTCTCAACAGGGACTGCTCCATTCAATAACGGTGCCCTGATTCCAAAGGCAATTTTCTTTCCACTGCACCACTTACTAGCTGTGTGACCATGATCAAGTCACCTAACCTATTTTAGTCTCAGTTTCTCTATCTATAAAATAAGAACGAATCCTGTGGCCTCAATGGTACTTTACAACTTCAGCTATACAAACCTATGAACATGGAGGACCAAGTGAATGCTGGTGCCAGAGATACTGACAGACATTGGAAGAAAAAAAGTAGGTTTGGGGGAAAGATAAAAAACTCCCAACACAAGAGCATGAAATGCTGCTAGGACATTCAGGTAGGGATGCCTTGCAGGCAGTCTGAGCCTCGGCAAGAGGTTAGGGCTAGTGACAGAGTTTTGACACCAAAGGAGAGGGCAGAGGGAGAGGAGCAAAATACAGAGTCCATCGATAGAAGCTTGAGCACTCCCAACATCAAGTGGTTGTCAAGAAGGTGAAAATCTCATGAAGAAGACAAGAGGGAGTAAGATCCTGGAGTGTGTGATGCCTCTCAAAGGCACAAGATCCTAGATTTAGAGAAGAAAGGGATCTCAGAGGTTATCAAGAACAAGTCCATCATCCCACAGAAGAGGAAACTGAGGCATTTAAGTGATGCCCAGTGCAAACACAACTAGAATGTGACTAAGGTGAGATTTGAATCCAGGTCTTCCCGATTCCGAGTCCAGCATTCTAATCATTATGCCCCATGAAATCCAAAAGAAAAAGATAATCAGTATATATATATATA
>CM053623.1:185693267-185723968 GCA_028646595.1 Phalanger gymnotis
GAAAGGAGTAACATGGGCATACAACTTCTACCTGAGGCAGTGAGACTAGATAACCAGTTCAAAGAAGACCAATTACAGAAGCCTGTTAGTAGTCCAGGAGACAAGCAATGTCCAGTTGACAGAACTTGAAAAACAATAACAGAGGAACTTGAAAGGCTAGTCAGCCCAAAGGTTTTCAATGAAATGAGGAATGTTGGTATTCTGGACTGCGCTGGTGGGAAATCTCATCCACAGGTGTTCTGCCCAGGGCCAAGACTTCAACCAGCAGATGCTACAGTGGGGAGAGGAAAGAGGACATTAAAAATAAAAGGAAATGGGGTGAGCAGAGGCTCAGAGGAAGAAGCAGCACAGTACATGTTTGGGAAATGATAAATAATTCAATTTGGCTGGAAAAGAGAGCATGTTTTCAGTAGTGTGAGATATGGCTGAAAAGGTAGGCTGATGACAGTCAGTCAACCAGTCAGCTAACAAACGTTTATTATGCGCCAAACGCTGGGCTAAGTGCAAGGGACACAAAGAAAAAGCTAATAGAGTCCCTGCCCTCAAAAAATTTACCTTCTAATGGGGTAGACGACGTATGAAAGGTACATACAAGATACATATAGAGTGGATAGATGGCAACCTAAGAGGGAAAACCCAAGAAGAATGAGAAAGGTTTAGGGTTGCAGAAGGTAGCATGTATGTTAAATCTTGAAAAAAGCCAGGGGAACTAAAAAGCAGAGGTGAGGAGGGAAAGTATTCGATCAATCAACATTTATTAAGTGCCTACTATACGCCAGACACTGTGCTAAGCACTGGTGTTACAAAAAGAGGGAAGGAAGGAAGGAAGGAAGGAAGGAAGGAAGGAAGGAAGGAAGGAAGGAAGGAAGGAAGGAAGGAAGGAAGGGTCCACAGGAGATGGGTGAAAGGCAAGGAAAACACCAGTACTAAGGCACAGAGACTAGAGGTGGAGTTTTGTGTTTGCAGAATACCAAGGGGTCCACTGTATCTGGATCATAGAGTACACAGAAAGGAGCAAAGTTTAAGACTGGAAAGGTAGGAAGATACCAGGATTTAAAGAGCCAGAATATTGTCGGCTTTGAACGCCAAGCCTTTACTTGGATTTACTGTGTAGGCAATAGGTAACTATGGGACATTTTTGAGCAGTGGAAATGGTGTATAGTTCAACTTGGAGAGACAGAAATTGGAGTAGGCAGACTGCTTAGGATGCTATCCAAATAGTCTAGGTTAAAAATTCGAAGGTGAGAAGAGCCTGAGCCAGGGTTGTAGCCACATAAAGAGAAAGAATGGAAGAAGTAGAAGGGGAAGACTCCACAGGACTTGCCAATATATTGGAGGGAGGGAGGAAGCATGAGAGACTCAGGTAACTCTGAGGCCTTCTAGTCTGAAGCCTCTCATTTTGCAGATAAAGAAACTGGGGCCTTAAGGGAAGTTGTGATTTGCCCAAGGTTACAACAGATAGTAAGCATCAAGGTAAAATTTGAACCCAAGATCTCTGCATCTAAATCCTATGCTCTTTTCATTAGTCCACACTGTCTCTCCCATGTCCTTCCTTATTATCCTTTTCTTGAATTTTTCTGCCAATCTCCACCATGTTGGGCATCTGCTTTCCTTCTTGACTAGCCCTTGAAGTTGAGTGGTCCTGTGGGGCAGATTCTACAGGCCAGATCTATAAAACCTGATGACATAGTCGTATCTTCTTCCTACCATACAGAGGTCCCAGCTCAGGTCAAGGGGCTACTCTCAGTCCTCCCCTTCCTAGCAAGGCTTTATGCCATAGCTTTTTCAAACATAGCAACCTGATTAGTCTGAAACTATGCTCCCAGACTGAACCATTACCTCCTTATTATTGGCTTAGCTAGACTGACAGGCACCATGGATAGCCAATAGGAACCAGAATACTATCCCAACAGAGACCAGCTGACTTTCCCAGTCCTCATGGTGGGGGGAGGGGGGGAACCAACCAATTCCCCATCTCAAGGGCACTTATTACTGGACTCATATGGAACTTGAAAGCTACACATTTATAGTAACAAAAAAGGCATGGACACATAGCATTACCAATATCATGACTGTGTAAATGGAGTGTGCCCAGGCACACCCTCATGTCTCCCCCTAAAAGTGGCTTTACATTTTAATCACATGATATGTTACCTTAGTTTTAAAGTATGGATTGCTATATTTTGCATATGGCTTGGTTTTAAGCTGAATGTACTCTGCCCTCAGAGTTAGCCTACCATTTTTTCTTTAACATTTTTTTTGTTAGATGCTTTAACATGAGCAATTTTCATACACTACAAAACAATGCTCTTAAGAACTGCATGGGTTCTAAATTCAGTGAAAACTTGTTAAGGCATTCTTGAATGAAGCACACCACAAAAAAAGGATTCCAAGTATAGCCTGTTTTTAGTAATTTTTCTTGTATGTTCTCATATTGACTGTGGGATAACCAAATATTTTCAACTGAAACTTCCATTATTTGTTTAAGAACATAGACACACCTTCTATCAGTTTCACATTCATTTTGTAATCCTTGTCAGAATGCCTAAGCTTTTTAGACACTCTTTATTTTTGTAAAGTAACTTTTTCATAAAGTAACTTGATGTGAGAAAGGTAATTTGAATGACTTTCAAATTTTTCCAACTTTGATATAAACAACTAATTTGGTTTTATGATGGATTTTTATTATGGAACATAGGCATTATGCTTAAGCTTAGTTGTTTTAATTTCTTTGGCTTAGCAAATAAAAATTATGTCATTTATGACTAGTCAATAAATGGTCACCTTTCAAAAAATTCCTTAGGTGCACACCCTAAAAAATATGATACGCACCACGATCAATCAATCAACATGCAGCTATAAGGAACTACTTACTATGTGCCTGTCCCTTTCAGGGACTGCTAATGACTCTTTGTAGAAGTCTGGCAGTGAAAGGTAAGTGAAAGATGAGAAGGTCACTCAAATGAGTAGCTGGGTCAAGGAAAGGTCTTTTTCTGTTTGTTGTCTTTTCTTCTCTTCCCTTCTTTTCTTTTCTTTTCTTTCTAGGATTGAGGAAACCTGAACGTGTTTATAGGCAGAAAGGAAGGAACCAGTGGAAGGGAAGATGCTGGAGATTAGAGGAAGGGTGGGTGATTAATGGAGCAAGATCTCAGAGGAAATGGAAGATCGTCACAGGGCCCAGATAGAAGGATTAGCCTTAGAAAAGAGGATGTTCATAACTTCCTCTTAACAAAGGAAGAAGGATTAAGTATGTGAAAACACGGAGAGAAGCATGAAGAATAAATCTGACGGCTTGCTGATTTACATTCACTGAGTAAATCATGCTGATAGAAGAATGTCTTAGGCTATGCTCCCCTTAAAAAAATATGGGAGGAATGTTATTTGGTGAGCAGGAAGAAGGCCACTCTATGTAGGGCTATATTTAGATTTATGCATTCCAGTGTAACCTTTGGCCTTTTTACAAGAACATAAAGTCTGATTTATGCTTAACTTTCTGTCTACTATGGCCCCCAGATTCTTTTCTGACATACTTATCACTCATAGGTTATTTCCTATCTCATATTTGTGTAGCTGTTTTTTTCTTCCACAGTTTCCTTAAAGATCAATCATGCTCTACAATAAAATTTATCATTGTTCTGTTCTTTCTAAAGGATCCAAAATAAATTTTAGAATTAAAACCAAATAAAGAGAAATTTGGAATGTGGTCAGTACAACCATGATACTTTAAGAAAAAATAATGATGGTGAAGTAAATGGGGGTTATTGAAATATATTTAAAATCTCTGTGGGTAAAAGTATACCTTTCCATTTTGAATAGCCATTTATAAAATGTTTTGGCTTGCTTTATTAAAAAATGTCCTGTATGAAAATGATCACATTCGTACATGTTGCTCTTACAAATCATGAACTGGACCTTTCATGGATATAAATTATGGGTAAGTCCTTCATATAATAAATTGAAGTTTATTCAAGAATAAGTTTCTTTTATTAAAAGGAAAATGATAGTATTCATTATAATAATTCCTAAAATGTATATTATAACAAGGATGTTGCACTTTGAGGTTTACAAAACACTCTATATACATCATCTCCTATTATTCCTATCAACTACTCTGTCAGATAAGTAGTACAGAAATTATTTCCATTTTACAAAGAGAATTGAGACAAAGAAAAATTACATGACTTGCCTATGGCCACACAGCTGGAGTCAAAATTGGAACCCAAGTCTCTCCGAACTCCTCAACACTCTGGGGAAGTGTTTTATGGGATACGAAGTCCATTCATGGGCACCATTTTGTGTTACTGTCGCAATTATCTTTTGAAGGAGGCAAGACCGATGTGGAATAGAGATTAAGGTCAAGTCTCGGCCCCATGATCAATTGTGGAAGAGTCAGTACTAACAGCGACATCTTCCTGCTTCCGTGTCCTTCTCAATATATCGTGCCATCTAACAAGAACTTGCAAATATAGGTCCAATGCTATAACTAGAACATTATGGGAATATTCCCTGAAGATCCACAGTTAAGGTAGCCAGACATCGACACAGACAATTAATTATTCCCTGTATAATGATTATTCCATTAATAAATCCTTCGGAAATAAAACTTCTTTGAAAACAATCACCTGTAGCTGTGGGCTAGCCTTGGAACTAGAAAGGAACTAGGAAGAAATGGATTCAGGTCCTCCCTCTGTCACTGTGCAACTCTAGACAATTTACTTAAACCCTCAGTGCCTCAGACAACTCTAATACTATAAATCACAAGGGACTTGCTGAACTGCCTCAATGGAGGAAATTTCTGTACTGGGAGTTCATTATATTGGTGGAACCATGAAGCTAGATCCCCCAAATCCTAGGCCACAAAGAGTCTGCAGAAGCTTTTTCTTCTTATTGGGTTGGTCGGTGGTGGCAATAGCTGAGAAGAGGAAAATAATACCATCATATCAGAGATATAGTCAGTCTCAGAGGTGAGTGAGAATCCGAGCCCAGGGAAAGCAAGGGTTCACTTAGAATGGACATCTGGGAGTGAGGAAGGTACCATCAAAAGTCCATGGTACCAGGCATCATCTCAATAGAGGATGGAGAGAACCTCCCCCTAAGCAGTCCCAGAGACCAGAAAACCATAGTCTCTCTGTCCTAAAGGAAAGGAAAGGAAAAATAACCACATCCTTTTGTCTTCCATATTATTTCTGATAAAGTGTGTGACAAAAAGTCACATCTTTAAAATGTATCCTGCTTATTAACATGGGTATCACTGTACTTGTGGTCATTGAAATTCCTCATTAAAATGATGGGACTTAAAGATGAGAAAATGAGCATCCCTACTCTTTCTTTAAAGATGGGGCATTATAGGGGAGAGGGAAAAGGAGGAATACGGCACATACTGTCAGACATGTTAAGTTTCTCTTTTTTTTTCCTTTTTACTTTAAGAGCTGACTTTCTAAAGGAAGGGGGGGCAGTATTTTCAGAAATGAGGGTGATACAAAAATGAAAGCCATCATTAAAATAAGATTAAAAACCATTAATATAAGCAAGAAAACATTAGAATTAGAGCTAGAAGTAATGTCAGTGGTCATGTAATCCAATCCCTTCAGGCTGCAAATGAGAAAAGCAAGGCCCAAAGAACCATAGTTCTTGTCACACAGGCGAATGATAGCACAAAGCGCCTTTCCATTGTTCCTCTCTACGCTGACTTTCTATGTTGAAAAGCACATGAACCCTGATAAGACCTGGATATAAATTTTATCTCTGATGTTTGTTAGCTGTGTAAACAGAGTCAACTCATTCAAACTCTTGGAGCTTCAATTTACCCATCTGCAAAATGGGGGTATTGATGCCAGTAGTAACATAGTCAACTTCATTTAACCTCTTGGAACCTCAATTTCCTCATTCATAAAGTGGGAATATTAATGTCTGTAGTAACTCATTTAAATTCTTGGAGACTCAGTTTTTTTAATCATAAAATGGGAATATGAATGCCAATAGACTCAACTCACATACTTGTATGAATCAAAGAAAATGAAGTGTGTAAAGGGCTTCTCAAATCTTAAAACACTCTATAAATACCAGCTATTATTTTTATTACTCAGGACCATCATTTCCCATCTCTGTTCATCATTTTGATGACCAGTCCTGTCTTCCCATGTGCAGAACAGCTGTTGCTGCCTACCTTAACCCTTGCTTGGCTGCCTCCTGGAGAGAACATGAGAGAGGCACCCAAAGGAAAACAGAAATTATTTTTAAATTATTCATTTTGGATACTATCTGTGCTACTGTTAGACCTTGTACCCCTTCCATCCCAAAGTACTCTGTGATCCCTTGCCATTTCTCTCCCAGATCGAGGAATTTTCACTGTCTCTCTCCTCTTCTCTGTTTCCTGGCTTTCCTGGCTTCTTTTAAGTCTCACCTTCTACAACAGGCCTTTCTTATCCCCCTTAATGCTGGTGACTTCCCTTTGCTGATTTCCAACTCATTCTACACATAGCTTGTTTGTACACAGTTGTCTCCATTGCTGTCTCCCCCAATAGATTGTATGTTCATGGACAGTAAAGACTAGTTTTGTTTGGGTTTTGAGGAGAGGGGCTTTCCTTTGTATCCCTAGCAGTTAGTACAATGCCTTACATAGAGTAGGCTCTTCATAAACACTTGTTGATTAATTGATTCCAGTAGCACAAATGATTTAAAAAAAAACTTTTAATGATAAAATGCTTCCTACAACAATTTTCTTTATTAATTGTTCTATTGATTCCTTTTTTAAATCATTGTATTTCCCCACCTCACTGAATCCATCCTTGTGAGAAAGGAAAAGTTCAGCAAAAGCAAGTTAACCAAGTGACCCGATCTGATTGAATAGACAACATTCCACACTCCTAGTTCACCAACTCAGTACAGAAAGAAAGCAAAGGTGGTTCATTGTCTGTTCTCCCAGACCAAGATTAGCAACTACAGTTAATCTGAGTTTCACTGAATTTTAGCATCCACCACTATTTCCCTTCTTTTACTGATGATTCTTCCCAAAAGGTTCAAAGAAACAAAAAAATTATCTTTCACTTTTTTTTTTTGGAGGCAATCAGGGTAAAGTGACTTGCCCAGGGTCACGCAGCTAGTAAATGTCTGAGACTATTTTGCTCATTTGAAATCATTACTGGGCATACAGAAAAGCCTTGTGACACAGTAGTTACATAACTGACCAGCCTTCAACAAACTCTGTATGTCCTCCATGCTAGCTGTGTGACCATGGGCAAATCCGACACTTCCAGGCTTTCCCCTAGGCAATTCTCTAAGACTGTAATGGCAAACCTGCCCAGGTGGAGGAAGTTTCCAGGGTTGAAATCAGAAATCTGGACACACACACAAACACACACACACACATGCACACACGCGCGCGCGTGCGCAGATATACAGTCAAGGAGGAATTTCATGTTGGTATCACATTGCCATATCCTATAAATGTGAGTTTCTGTGGCTATTAACATCAAAAAATAATGCTTTCAGGTGATAGCTGCCTAGCATCACATTGGGCACCTGTTATATCATTGGGCGTTGCCCTCTTTGGAGGTATCAAAAATTATCAATTTGTGTCATCCCGATTTCCTGGCACCTTGAAAATTGGATTTGTTACAATGTGTAATTGTTCTCAGATATTCCTATCCTACATTTTTTTGGGGGGAGGGGTTGGGCTGCATAACAAAGATGAAACGAAAGGGGATCTCAGGTTTTATTTCTTCCTCGGTTTCCATGGACACAGGTTTCTAATTCTATATGAAAGCCAGAATCCACCACCCTCATTAGTCCTGCTCTTGGAGCTGCTATGCTAACAGCTTGAACTAATGCTGGAAAATAATTTGGAACCAACAAGGAAAACAAACAAAGGGAAGGGTAAAGAATTTCTTCTTTAAGATATGAACAACTTAGAGGTTTCTGGGGAAGCTGTGGGGCTGGAGGGGATGAATAGATGACAATGAGTATTTAATGAATGCAGAATTTGAAGCTGATTAGATGGAAGTCCAGAATGAAATAATAGCTGGCATTTGTTTTCAGGTTTCCAAACCCTTTGCATATATTATTTCATTTGTCTGCACAATAACTCCGTGAGGTAGGTACAATTATTACCCCTATTTCATAGATGAAAAAACTGGAAACCAAAAGAGGCCAGGTGACTTGCCTAGGGTCACACAGCTAGTAACTGTCCAAGGCAGGATTTGGACTCAGGTCTTCCTGACTCCAAGCCCCAAAATTATATCCGTCGTGTTACTGGGCTGCTCATACACTTAAATACAAGATGGAATTTAAATTCAGATGCATTTAAACCAAAAGTAGTGGATTTAATGTTCCTCTTAAAAATAACCTGTTCTATTTTTACTTTCTGACCCACCTACCTAGCATAATGTCTTGCACCTAATAGGCACCTAATAAATGCGTATGGAATTGAAAAAGAAAGAACTCTGGAGTCTGAGGACCTGATTTCAAATCTCACCTCTAATATTTACTCCCAAATGAAGGACCTCAGTTTCCTCACCTATAAAATGAAGGGCTTGGACTAGATGTCCTCTGAGGTCCCTTCCAGCTCTAAATCTATGACACCATTTAAAACAATTTACTTCCTTTCCCTGAGCCTCAGTTTCCCCATCTGTAAAATGAGATGGTTTGGCTAGAAAGTTTCCAAGATTTCTTCTAGTGCTAAGACTTTGACCCTATAAACCTTAGTAGAAATATAGTTAAATATCATAGGATCCCACACTTAGAGTTGGCATGGACCTCAGAAACTATTAATTCAACCTCCCACTTTTACAGATTGAGAAACTGAGGCCCAAAAAGTTGAAGAGATTTGCCCAAGATCCTACAGTGTCAGAGATGAGCTTCAACCCCAGATCCTCTCTTTCCAAGCTCAGCTCTCTTCGCATATGACCAGGCTGCCCCCTATATCTATCTGCTTATTAGTTTCAACAATCTATCCACCTGATCAGTCAGTCCACACACCTTTATTAAGCCACTGACCTACTTGTCAGTCCACATACTCTATCCATCCAGATTCTTACTTGAATGCAGCCTGATAAATGTAAGTCTAACCTAACTTCCAACAGGCTCTGGGTCTGGGAACCATGCCAATTTGCATACCTAATAGATTATTATTTTCATCCTTTAGTGTTTATTAGAAATGTCTCCAAGGCTCAGGATCCTTGTGGTTTTTTATCTGTTTCAGCCTGTGTGCATGAGGCAATAAAGACCAGCAATACCCAGATAGTAGCTATGAATCAAGTGAGATAAGTAACGTACATAGAGTACTTGGAAGCCCTTAAAAAGCGCTATAGAGATATCAGCTATTATTTTCAGTATTTTTTTCTGTGCATGAGAAAATTGAGCATAAAAACTGCAAGCTTACAAATCTAATAAATTAGTAAGAAATTAATCAAAAAGAGCCTTCCTTTTACAAAGGATTCATTACACTAATAGCAAACTCCCATAACAGAAGGAAATGTGATTTAATCAGCATGAGTTCCTTGGCAAGCATGTATGGCTTAGTTAGATAAGTACAAGGGAGCTCCTGAAGCAAATAGAGGTTAAACAGCATACTTAAGGCCAAACAGTTAACAAATGGCAGAAGCAAGATTTGAACCCAGAGCTTCCTAAAGCCAAGTCCATCATTAATCACTTTCTTATACCATGCTGCCTCAAAGTATGGTAAAGTTCTCAAGGAGCTTTAAAATGTAAATACATTTTTAGGCACTATTTGAGAGTGGGACCCATAATTACACTGACTCAGGGAATTTTCTCTTTAAATGCATACCATATACTCCCTAAGAAAAAATTCCCAGGGCCAGATAGATTTACAAGTGAATTCTACCAAACATCTAAAGAACAATCAATTCCAATACTATATAAGCTATTTGGAAAATAGGTGAAGTCCTACCAAATTCCTTTTATGACACAAATATGGTGCTGATACCTAAACCTAAATTATAGACCAATTTCTCTAATGAATATTGATGCAAATGCACATCAGAAATTGTTCTGACACTTTATGGTCTTAGAAAATTGCCTATAGCAATGAAAGGGTAAGTGAATTGCATAGGATAACATATCCAATGTGAGTAAAAGGCAGAATTTGAACTCAGTTCCTTTTCACTCTAGTACATACTGCCTCTCCAATAGACATTATCAATTGTGTAAATCAAGGTAAACTCCACATCAGCAGACATTATGTGCTTACTATATGTTGAACATTGTACTGAACCCTGGGGGATACAAAGAAAGGGAGTAGAGACATTAAATATCTGCCTGGATGAAAGGTTAAAAGTATGGCTCAAAGGAAAAAATACTCCCTCCTCTGGCCCTCATCTTTGAAATGTGGTCACTGCCTTGTGTCCTCCTATCAGGCAGTTTCTACTCTCCAGTCACTACCCTTGACTCCAGACCTGCAGTGAAATTGAGGAGGGAAAGGGAAGGAATGATTGAGTGATGCCACATGACGAATAGCCCAGCCTTGTTCCAAAACTCCATCTTCCTGAAAGCTATTTTCATATTACAACCTAAGATTACATGAACTTTCTTGGCTACCTTTCATACTATTAACATATATGCACATATAGGCATGTTTACATGAACACATATACACGTAGAATGATAGATCTATAGTTGTAGACCTATCTCTATAGATAAGTCTATATAGACATCTATAGTCATAGATTATAGCTCTCTATAGATAAGTCTAGCTACATCTATATATATATATATCTCTAGTTATAGATATCTATCTCTCTAGACATGTCTATCTAGATATGTCTATATAGAAAAAGATCTATAACTACAGATATGTCTATCTATCAGGAGAGGAGAGGAGAGGAGAGAGGGAGAGGGAGGGGAGAGAGAGAGAGAGAGAGAGAGAGAGAGAGAGAGAGAGAGAGAGAGAGAGAGAAAGAGAGAGATCCATAACTGTGTCTGTCTAGAGAGACAGAGAGAAGAGATAGAGATGAAGACAGAGAAAGAAAGATAGATATATACAGTGTCCCAAAAGTCTTCATGTACTTTTAAGCATATAAATGCACACACACGAGTTACATATATAGACATGTGTGGGTTACATATGCATATATAAGTTATATATACATACTTCGATATTTCAAGGATCTTATGTTTCATTGGTATGAGTACTCATCATTTAATAGGCTGCTAGCTATTTTTACTTTAATATTATAATCATTCCAAGATATAATTAATTGGACCAAATGTTCCACCACCAGGTAAGCATCATAAAAGAACATTTACTAACCACGGTCATATCCAAGAACATAAACTTAGACTAGGGGTAGCTATGGTAACTGGGAAATTTGATTACAGCCTTAGTTTCTCCTTGGTTTCTCCTTTATCCATTTTCACCAAGTCCTGTCAATTTTACCTTCACATTGTCCACTGCCTCCTTTCCACCTGCACACCCATAACCCAAGTTCATGTGCTTATTATCTCCAGTATGGACTACTGTAATGTTCTAGACTATTGTATTATGACTAATATTGTCCTGTTTCTTCCCTCTCTAACTTCATCCTTCACATAATTGCCAAAAAATAATCTTTCTAAACCACATGTCTGACTATGTCACCCTCCTGCTCAAAGATGATTCCCTATTTCCCATGAGATCAAGTTTAAACCCTCCCTGCCTGACATTTAAGGCTCTCCACAATCTGTATCCAACCCTCCCTTCCAGCTTTCCAGACTCTATGTTCCTTCATACATGACAAGGTCTAGACAAACTGAACTTCCCAATGTTCTGCAGGCTTGTTTCACCCCCTCTCACCCTCAGGCATTTTCAGAAAATACAGCATGATGCAATAGAAAAAATACTGAACTTGTAGTCATGGATCCTGCCTGAGTTTGAATCCTGACTCTTCCATTTAGGGTCACTTTGGAAAAGTCACTTAATTGCCATGGATGTCCTTTCTGTAAAACGAGAGTTAGACTAGGTCAGAGGCGACAAATACCTACCATATTGTGACCAAGTTTGTAGGAACCAGATTAAATTAATTGCTAAAATATTTACCATAACTGGGGAATGTTTAACAAAAGAGATAAAAAATAGTAGAACATAAGTAACATTAATATGTGATTTTATAAGTCAATATGTGACTCATAGAGACCCTTATATACAGTTTAGTGACTCCTGGTTCTATTTGAGTTTGACATCACTGTACTAGATGACCTCTGAGGCCCCTTCTATCTCCAGACCTATGATGTTGTTATAATAGCTAACAATTATATATAGTGTTTTGAGGTCTGTAAGACATTATATAATACATATTTGTTGAATTCATATATATGCAAAAGTGCTTTGCTGACCTCAAACCACTATATAAATGTTATATATGAAACTACATATACAAATATGTATTATACATACTTACATATATTATGTATATACTCATACTCACATATATTGTGTATATATTATCTATACTCACATATGCCATGTGTATGTTATCTATGCTCACTTATATATACTCAAATGTTATATTATATGTATATTATATATACTAGCATACATTATATTGTGTGCATATTACATTTGCTCACATCACACTGTGTGTATATTTTGTATACTCACATGTTATATTGTATATATTAGATATACTTGAATGTGTTGTATTGTGTATATATTCTATATACTCACATGTTATATTGTATATGTTCTATATATTCACATGTTATATTGTGTATATATACATATGTACTTGCATGTTACATTGTGCATATTATATATTCATATGTTATATTGTATATATTATATATACTCACATATATTATATTGTATATATATTAGATATAATTATATACTTATATAGTATATATAATTATATATTATATATACATATATAAATATTATATGTGTATATATACATAAATGTGTGTGTCTGTATGTCTGCGTGTGAGTGTGTGTAATTTAATCCTCACAAAAACCCTGTGAGGTAGGTGCTATAGATAGGCAAACTGAAGTTTATAAAGGTTATGTGACTAACCCAAGGTAGGACCTTAGGCAAGACAAGTAATTTCTCTGGACCTCAGTTTTGTTAAAAAGAAGGGGTTAGACTAGATGGCCTCTGGGGTCCCTTCTAATGCCAAAGCTATGATCCCAAGCATTGTACTTTAATAACAACATAAATCTATCTGCCCCAGGAGCTTGAGTGCAAGTACTCCAGGGAGGATGACTCCAGCCAGAGAACTGCTGAAATCGGTACTGCAGCCTGGCCTCTGCAGAGCATGAGAATGATCTCACTCCCTCTCCACATGCAAAAGATAACCACAGCTGAGCTCCTGGTGGGCATGTTCGAACAAGGTTCCCAGAACTGGCTTCCTCTGAAAGTCAGGCATTTAACACCCTTTAGACCAGAATTATGTATCTGCAGGGAATCCGGAGCTGACAAATTTTCCCCGACATAAGCTCACAGTTCTTTGCACTGGCTTACTGGTGCAGTGGAGTTCTCCATCCAAGTAGCAGCCTCCCTCAAACACTGATGATGGCTTGCATTGATTGGATGCTGTGAGGTCGGCAAAGACCTTTCCTCAGGCTAGCTCATCTGAGCCTAAGAAGAATCCCCACTTAGAGAGGAGAAAACTTAGAGAGAAGCTTAGGGACTTGAATAAGTTGTCTTCCCCTATTAAAACATAGGAGCAGCTAGGTGGCACAGTGGCTATAGCAGTGGGCCTGAGGTCAGGTAAGACCTGAATTCAAATCTGATCTCAGACATATACTAGCTGTGTGATCCTGGGTGAGTCATTTAATCCTGTTTGCCTCAGTTTCCTCGTCTGGCAAATCACTTCAGTATCTCTGCCAAGAAAACCCCAAATGAGATTACAGAGTCGACAAGACTAAATAACAATTAAAACATAAGCTCTTTGAGGGCACAGACTGAATTCTTTCTTTTTCTTTTGTTTTTTGTAATCCTAGCACCTGACTCATTGGAAGCACTTAAAAATGCTATTTTTTCTCCCCCATTTATTCACTCATTCGATCAAGCATAAGCTGTCATAAGCACAGACAAGCAGGACAAGTCTGAAAACTACAAATTGAATTAATGATCTACTTGAAGACAAAAGCAAGCTATATAGAATAGAGACCAGCAGCTTCATGTACAATCCCCTTTTCCCATTCTGTTATATATACGGACATGCCCATTTGGTTTGGTGTTTGTTGAGTTCAGGATTAAAATTAATTTCAAATTTTAAAACATAAAGCTCTCCATAAACGTAAGAGATTATTATTACTAAAAATAAATTAATCTAAAAACAAAAAAAAATGCACAGTTAGTATGTGGCAGAAGTAGCATTCAAACCCAGCTCCTTAGGATCAGATCCAGTGTTTTTTGCTCATTAGGCCTCAGTTCTTTGTATCCCCAGGGATTAGCATAGTGCCTGCCCATTAATAGATGCTTGTTGACTGACTATAAACTGAGGGGGTTGAAGTTTTGTTTCTGTTCAGTCATTTCAGTCCAACTCTTCATGACCCCATTTGGAGTTTCCTTGGCAAAGATACTGGAATGGTTTGCCATTTGCTTCTTCAGCTCATTTGACAGATGTAGAAACTGAGGCAAACAAGGTTAAATGAATTTCCCAGGGTCACACAGCTAGTATCTGAGGCCAGATTTGAACTCAAATCTTCCTGACCAGGCCTAGCACTTTATCTACTGTGCCACCAACCACATGACCTTTTATTTATTATGGAACCCCATTGGCAGTCTGTTAAAGGCTTTGGATACTTTCTCAGAATCAAGTTTGTAATGCCCAAAATAAAATACATAAGATTGCAAAGGAAACCAGTTATATACAGATATAAAAAATATTTAATACAAATTCGTGGACCACCTGGTTAAGAATCCCTAAACAATATGATTTCTGAGATCCCTTTTAGCTCCACAAGCCATGATTCAGAGAAGTGGATTTGCTTCCCCCAGGTCAGAGCTGAGACTTGAATAGCTGGCCTTCTAAGCTCAAATTCAGTCTTCTTTTCCTGTAGGAAAACTCAATAAGCATTCAACCATAATAACTGAACATCAGAGTATAAGGCCAGGGCAACCAGTCCTAGAAGAAAAATTGGTGGGTTCTTTTCTCAGTTTGATGCTTTCATTTTAACCTTTCCTTTTGCCCATAGGACTTTTTTTTCCTTCCTCTCTCTGCCTTTGGCATAGCTGTCTTCTATCACCCCTGTCTACAGTTGTTTGTGATGAAACCTTAAAAGGAAACTGTGTTAGTACTTTTCGAAAAATCTTTTTTTCCCCACCTGCTGTTGTTTACAACAATCCAATGGAAACCTGAAACCCAGATCTGTTTCCTCATCAAATTTACTTTATTTTCCCTCTTCTTTGGTCTTTGCTTTCTGGTTTGTTATTATAGAGTTACTAGGAAGCGCTGAAGTGATGACAGCTTCTCTCTCTTTTTTTCATGGAAAAAAAAACCATTGGTACATTCGTTTGGCCAAGAAAAAAGAATCTAATGCATTCTTAAAAGAGAGGGGAGTCAAATCTGACAGGATCTTTTTTTTTTCCTCTTTAATGGGGTATTGTCAACACTTAAAGCTTAAAACCTGTTTGGCCAGCTGTGTCTTGGTATGCATGACTATGTCAAGTCCATCCCTGTGAGCTGCTTGCTGACTTATTTTTTTTTCTAAGTAGCCAGAGTTCTACAAGGCATGAGGGACTTCCTCTCCCAGGACAAAGGAGAGCAAGGAAATTTTAGACAGTCTCCCACTATCACCGCTGGAGTTCCAAGCTTGAAGAGACCATAGCGGCTGTCTAATACAAACTCCTCATTTTGCGAATGAGGAAACAGAGGCCAGGAAAGGCTAAATGATTTGTCCAGGGTCACTCAGCAGGTCACTGAACAAGAACTACAGATTGTCCAGTTTTTAGGTCTTCCAGTCAAATGCCCAGGGCTTTCCCTAAGGAAAATGAGAAACTTAGATTTGCCAATTGCTAGACTAAAATCTTGGACCAATCTTATAACCTTTTCCAGATCCCTTCAGTGGTTAGAACCTTCCACCTTCCACCCACCCCTCACCATCACCAACAGCACTTTGTATATATAAATTTACTTATCTGTAACCACCTAGTTATTTTCCCAGTAGTAGGCAAACTTCTTGAAGGCAGAAACTATCTTTGTCTTAGTGTCCTCAGGGCCCTAGCACAACACTTACCACAGAGTAGTAGGTGGCTAATAAATGCTTATGGAATCAATTAATCTAGTCTAACTCTCATTTTACCAATGTGAAAACTTCGGTCTAAAGAGATTAACTGACTTGTCCAAAGTCATACAAGTTAGTAGTAGCAGACCTGGGGTTTGAACCCAGGACCTCTGCCTCTAAATCCAACACTTTTGTCTCTGCCTTCTCTCACACAAAGGGCAGAACCTGTGCGATGCCTAATAAAATGTTTGACAATGGAGGAGTAAATTCCTTAATTTTTGCCTTTCTATCTCCAGTGTCTACAACAGTGCCCAGCCCTGTGGTTGATAGCTATTTGTTGGATGAATGAATGATTCAAGAATAGAAAGATATAGAAAGTCACAGGGGATTAGATCACCCAACCCATGAAGTTCAGTCGGCACATCTTAATGTCAAATGTTTCAGAATCGCAGAAGTAGGAAAGTCACTGGACACCTAGGTAGGTCTGTGGCATCATGAGATCTGAAGGTCACATTCCTTTAACAGCTATGAATTGTAATTTGTACAAAGTAATACCCTCACACCTAAAAAAGCCAAGTAAATTAAATGAGAAATGAAACAAAAGTTAATTGTTCTTTTGGATAAACAGGAAATGCCTTTAAGCATAAAAAGCACTGATGCCCATTAACACTAGGCAGAATAAGTCTAATCCTACTTCCCTAGGACCCTTAGAATATTTGAGGGCAGCTGTCATGGCCCCCTCCCCAAGTCTTCCCTTCTCTACTATGCTCATAGGGCATGGACTCAAGGTTCTTCACCATCACAGCTCTTTACTTTCTTTCCCCAGCCACTTCCTAGCCCTTCAGTGACCTTCCTAAAATGTGATGTAAGGAAGTGAATTAATAAATTTCAAAACATTTATTAAGCACTCACTATATGCCATGTACTGTGTGTCTCTGTTAAGTACTAAGGATATAGACAGAGAAGTGAGACAATTGTCTTCTAAGGAGCTCACATTCTTTTTTTTTAGGCAATTGGGGTCAAGTGACTTGCCCAGGGTCACACAGCTAGTAAGTGTCTGAGGCTAGTTTTGAACTCAGAACTCCTGGCTCCAGGGCTGGTATTCTATTCACTTTGACACCTAGCTGCCTCTGGGAGCTCACATTCTAATAGTGGGGAGACAAAATATATAGGAGGGTTCAGCTCAGGGGTGTGCTGGTACATGTTTAACAACCAGCTATGGGGGACTAGGATACATGCAGTACAGACTTTTAAGTTTAATCTGAATTGTTAACGTTTTCTCCCCTCACTAGTATAGACAATCAACAAAAAAATAAATCAAGCCTTGTTTTCTAGCCTTTTCTAGATTTCCAAGGTTTGAATTCTCACCCTGAAAACTTAACAATTGGCTGTCAAGGGTCAGTTGGAGCTGCCTCTAGCACACTCTAAGGTCAGATGCAGGGTAGATGGAAAGGCCCATTGGTTCTCTCTTCCATTGATTAAAAACTGTATTTGTTTCTGAACCAATTGACAGCTGCCAAGCACTTTGACAATGAAATCTTTCTTTTCCACGTTTTTGGTAGCTGTGGCTATTTGAGGGAGTTGCCCCATTAGGCCTCTACAGAGGCTTGCTCCCCTGAATCTGCAAAGGATGCTGCTATTTTCCCAAGGCTTTAGGACAAAGGGTCCTTGGCTGCCCCAACTGGAGTTACAAGGGAGGTGTTGATGTGACCCTCTTGGCTCTTTCAAACTGGGCATAATACTCCAGATGTATAACCAGGCCAAAATAGAGCAAGAAAATAACCTTCCTAGTCCCGGACACTTTGTATGCCTCTCTGAAATGGAACCTAATAAACCCTTTTTTTTTTTTTGGCTTGCAAATCATTATTGACTCATATTTAGGTTGCAGGCCACTAAAACGCCCAGATCTTTTTCAAATAAACAGCTGCCTAGCCAAGTACTCCCCACCTTGTACATCCGAAGTTGATTTTTTTGAACCCATGAGTAATATGGTATTTACATTTATTCCTATTAAATTTCATTGCATTAGATTTGCCCAAGGGCTGGGGAAGGAAAATAAGACAAGTGCTAGAGAGAACAAGACAGAAAGTGACACAGAGAATCCTAAAATCCCAGAGTTGGAAGGGTCCTCGAAGACCTCCTAGTCCACCCATAGCTGACCAAGTATTCCCCAACAGTTGGTGTAACAGCTTCATGCTGAAGACCTCCAGAGATGAGGAATTCACCTCCTAAGAAAGCCCCATTCCATTTGGGGATGACTATCATTGTTGTTGGTGAAATCCGTATCTTGGCATCTTCCACTCATTGCTCCTCTGGGTCCAAAATGGTGTAGAGGAGAACATCAATGAGATTCTAATGGACCGGGCCCAAATTATCTTCCCCGCCCAGTCTGGACCACTGACCTAAACAAGTGCAGATGCTTACCAAATGCCTCAGCAAAATACTAGGCACTCTAAAGATCAAGAAGCAAAAGAAATGAGCGTCCCCCTCTTTCAAGGAATCTAGCTGGGTGGACAGATTAGAGTAATGATCTCATATTTATGTGTTTTATGATTACGAAACACTTAGATGTATGTATATAAATATTCATATGTGTATATGTAATGCAATGGATTGAGCACTGGGCCCGGAGTCTAGAAAACCCAAAGTCAGATCTGACCTTGTACACACTAGCTGGGAGGCTGGGCAAGTCACATAACTTCTATCTTCCTCCGTTTCCTCCCTCCAAATGAGGATAATAATAGCACCTACCTCCCAGGGATGTTAATCAAATAAGATAATATTTGTAAAGCGCTTGACATAGTGCCTGGTACATAGTAGGTGCTTAATAAATGCTAGTTCCCTCCCTTTTACCCCTTCCCCTTTCTGACTCCTCCATAGAGCCTCCTGCCCAAGGGCCTCTCTGACACAACTGAATTTGTCTTGAAAATGGATTTGATGGCATATCTCATGATGCTTGCCTGAGGCATCAAAATTGCTACTTATGGCTCTGCCCTTCCATGATTCTGATTACCCTTTCGTGATTTAGTATATGCCACTATGGGGTATTGTAGGCAGTGGAAGTCATTACCCTGTGACCATTATGATGATGAATATCTCCAAACTTAACTGGATTGGTCTCTAGACAAACACAAAGTCCAAACCTGGCTTTGGCCTCTCCATCTTAGTGGGACCTATCAAAGATTGCAATCCACTGATATGCCTTAGGGAAGGAAGGGGAAAGCAGTTATTAAATACCTACTGTGTGCCAGGCACTGTGCTAAGCACTTTACAAATATTACCTCATTCAATCCTCTCAAAAATCCTGAGAGGTGAGTGCTAGTATTCCCATTTGACAGTTGAGGAAGCTGAGGGAAATAGGTTAAATAACTTGCCCAAGGTCACACCACTAGTATGCATCTAAGGCCAGATTTGAACTCAGATCTTTCTGACTCTGGGCTCAACATTCTATCCACTACACCACTGTAGCTGCCTTCATGCCACAGTGAAGATTCCAAGTAAATCTATGATCTTATGAGTAGGGTTTTAATGGAGGCCAGATACCTGAGAGATTGAATAGAGGAGAGGAAATTATAGAGAAGTTGAAAGATATGAGTCACAACCCCTCCCACCACCACCACCAACCTACAATACCCACCACTTTATTCTTTCTTTCCCTAGAAAGGGCTGATTTGAGAGGCAATACAAAACTTGCTATTCTCCTTGAATTTACAGCTGAATGGAGAAGGACACACACACAAAGCATCTGTATTTTCAAGACGTCATTTCTTTTCTCTAGTTGAAATCCTAAGTGATGTCAGGAGAAGCAAACTCAGACAATACCATGGACTCATAGAATGCTAAGTTTGAAAAGTATTTTCAATCTCTTCATACTACAGATGGTGGAACTGTGGCCCAGAAGAGAATGGGCAACATGGCACCATGGAATTTTGAGTCAAAGGACCCGGCTTTGAATCCTGGCTCTGCCCCTTTCCGTCTCTCCAAAACCTTGGAAAAGTTACTTCAAATGTCTGAACCTCAGTTTCCTCATCTATATAATCAAGGGCCTGGACAAATGACATCCAATGTCCCTTCTACGGATATACCTATAATTCAATGACCTAGGTTCAAATCTCAGTTCTGCTGCTTACTGCCTTTGGGACCTCAGCAAGTCCCTTAAGCACTAGGTCTTAATTTCCTCATCTATAAAATGAAGGGATTTGGCTACATGACCTCTGAGGTTTTTTTTTAGCTCCAGAGCTATGACCTGTTTAATGGATCATATATCTAATAAATGTCAGAACCAGAATTTGAATTCAGGCTCTTAAGACACTAGGACTATAGGCTAATTGATCAAAGTTGGAAGGGACCTCCTGGATCATCCCCAAATGCATAGTACTCATACATAGTTCACAGAGCCCCTATGGTACATAGCTAGGAGGCACAGCGAATAGCACTGGAATTGGAGTCACGAAGTTCAGTCATTTCTGACCCTCCATGATCTGATTTGGGGTTTTCCTGGCAAAGATACTGGAATGGTTTGTCATTTCTTTCTCCAGCTCATTTTACAGACGAGGAAACTGATGCAAAAAGGACTGAGTGATTTGCCTAGGGCCACACAGCTAATAAGTGTCTGAGGCTGGATTGAACTCAGGTCGTCCTGACTCCAGGTCCAGTTGCTCCATCTGCTGTACCACCTAGTTGTGCCAGAGTTAGGAAGACCTGAGTTCAAATCTAGCCTTAGACACTTATTAGCTTTGTGACCCTAGACCTGCCATTTATCCTCTGCCTCATTTCTGAAATTGCCTCTTTCCTCATCTGGAAAGTGGGAATAACATACTTCCTACCTCTCTCTGTTGTTTGGGGAATGAAATGAAATAATATTTGTAAGGGGCTTTGCAGACTTTAAAGTATTATATAAATGCTTGCTGTTATTATTACTATATTTGTATGTATATATATATATACACACACACACACACACACACACACACACACACATATATATATACACACATATAGAGAACAGTTCATAGGAACCTAGAAACTGAGAGGCTCAGGGAAATGAAGTGGCATGCTGAGGGTCACACAAGTAGCAAAGCTTCAGCGAAACAACTGAAAACCAAATCCTCTGACTTGAGTTAATTCTCTTTCCATTGTATATACTGTCTCAACTTCCAGATCTTCAATACTCAGAAAAAGGAAAGGAAGTCTTCCTTCAAAGTTGCCTTTCATTTGCACTCTATTCACTCTCCCTCTGTCTTCCTGCAGAAGACAACAGCTAAGCTATTGTTCAAAGAAGCAACGAAGTTTCATTGGATTTTAAGAGGTAACAAGTTGCAAACATGATAGCAATCTCAGCGCCTTAGGCTCTTCAAGATATTCACATCAAATGAAATAGAAGCAGGTTTTCACCTTGATTGTAGTACAAAGTGAGGCTAATGCACCAGCCATCCATTTTCTTCTGGCCTCCTACAGAAAGCTGAATTGGTTCTGCTCATGTATCCAAAAGAAGCTTAAAATTATAATTAACTCAGAATATAAATAGCATTAGAATCTGCATCAGTCAAATAAGTTTCCACCAATCAGCCCCCATCCACCCTTCCTCCCCCTCCAAACAGCCTCCATCCTATAGAGAGGTTTAGTCTTTTCATGCCATTTTTTGAGCTATTTGGGTTGAGGTATTTTGAGTCTGTTTATTTTTAAAGGCAGGAGCATAGGCACTGTCTCACATTTTGTCACAGTCACAGTCAACTACTGAAGGTAAAAAAAAAAAATTAATCTCAGCCAAGAGGCTTTTCCTTAATAAGCAGCCCTAAAAGCCAGGTAGCCAGTGATTAAATGGAGAGAGGAAGGAGGGAATAAAGAAGGCATAAAATAATTTCCTGTTCATATCACCATCATAGAAAACTTTATTTCCCTCACTATCAGAAAAATATAAGCTCTAGTTTTCCAAGAAATTTTTTTCTCCTTGAAATACCATAGATTCAATTCTACTCAATACAAATCTATTAAATGAATACTATGCAGCAGGCACTGACAAAGAGAGAAGGGCACAATGGAAGGAACATTAAAGTTGGAGTCCAAGGGCCTGGGTTTGAATTCTAGTCTTACTATATTGGTGACCTTTGACACTTTGAATCCCAGCCTTGTCTCACTGGCAACCTTGGGCGCTTAACCTCTCTGGATGCTCCCACGAAGTGACAGGCACTCCTCAATAACCGCTTGCCCTCCCAAAACAGAGACCAGGTCCCGGAGGACTTAACTTTTTCAGTTCTGGGATTACCACTCTTGAGTGTCATTGGCCTTCATGGTAAGTACCTTACATACCCCTCCAAAGTTAGACCATCTCCAGCCATGCTTCTCTCTACTCCCCGGAAATCGTCTCACTAACTCTCTTGCCACTGACAGATTAACTTCCATGGATATCAGTTTCCTCATCTGTAAAATGAAAGAACTAGATTCAATGGCCTCTGGGATTCCTTCCAACTCTTAATCTATGATTCTGCGAATTGCCATTTAATAAGAAAATAAACCTATATATCACAAGGACTGGAATTTGAGTACTCAAGGATAATTTCGGTGATCTCTTCCTCCTCTAAGCACCATTATCCTCTGATCCTTAACGTCCCAAAAATCTGAGTTCAGGCTAAAGTTCTGCCAGTTACCAGGTATAAGATACATTAAGCAGATCATAGCCCAAGAGCTGGAAGGAACTTCATAAATCATCCAATAAACTATACCACCCTATACTACAATACACACATACCCCCTTCCACACTAACCATAATCAAATCAATGCCTTTACTGCAATTGGAAATCTATTTCCAATCTATGATCTATTTCCCTCTGTCTCTTTTATAGTGTGTATCCTTCAAATCCCTGTAACCTTCAAAACCAAAATGACCCTCTGTGGCCACTCCCCTACCTGAATTGCCTCTCCCAATTAGAATATAAGCTTCCTGAGGGGCAAGGACTGTATTTGTTTCTATGTTTGTAGAGGGCTTGGCACATAATAAGCATTCAATAATATTTTCTCCATTCATTCATTCATTCATTGATTCATTGTATGAGGTGGTAGGAATACAATGACCAAATCATTCCTGCATTCAAAAAAAAAAGCCTCAATTTTCATATCTATAAAATGGGGACAATAATGCCTATCTGCACTAACTGCCTCATAGGGTAATTAGGAAGAGAGCATTTTACAAATCTTGAGGATCAGGTAATTGTGAATCATCATTACGTGAGCTATCCTAGGCAAAATTTGAAAATAGATGTTTTAATAGAGAGGTCATGAGCACTTAAAAAAGGCAGTCACTAATCACAAGGAGTAGATATGGGTTCACTAAGAAGTGTATAACTAGCCTCATTTCAACCTCACTGCTCATATTTACATAACTCCTACTATGTGCCAGGTGCTACACTAAGTGCTTTAAAAATATTATCACATTTGGTCCCCACAACAACCCCAGGAGGTCGTTGCTATTGTTATTTCCATACTACAATTGAGGAAACTGAGCGCCAAAGTTACACAGCTAGTGAATGTCTGAGATCAAATTTAAACCCTGGTCTTCCTGACTTCAGGACCAGAAGAACTCTAACCACTGTACCACAGAGCCTTGTCTCTCTAGTCACCTAGCTACCTCTCTTCTCAGGAGAACAGTGCCCCAAGTCTCTGTCCTTGGTTCTATTCTGACCCATTTTTTTCCCCACAACTTGGATAAAGACACAGATGCCATGCTTATCAACTTGATGTATGTTATTAATCTCGGAGGGGCAGCTAATATGTCTGATAATAATCTGAATAATAAGACTCCAAAAAGATCTTCACAGGCTAGAAAAAAAGAGTTAAACCTAACAACATGAAACACAATAGGGATAAGTAAAGTTCTGTGCTTAGACTTAAAGAATTAACCATCCAAGTGTAAGGGGTGGGGATGGAGTGGGGGGCCGGGGGAATGGCTAAACAATGTTCTTGTGAAATAAATTTGAGATGTTTAGTTGATCAGTGGAAAATATGAGTCAATTGTATGACACAGTTGTCAAAAAAAGCTAATACAATCAGCCTACGTTAATCACCCAAGGATAATATTCAGAATAAGAGAAGTGGTAATCCCATTATCTCATGCCTTAGTCAAGCCACACTTGGAATGGGACTTAAAACTTGAGGTTCTAAGCTTAAAACTTCCCTAGTCGAAATCCATTTTTACAGATGAGGAAAATTGTCCAAGCTCACACAGGCAGCAAGTAAAAGATCTGAGATTTGAAGCCAGGTCCTCTGACCTCAAACCTATCACTCATTTCACTGCTCCTCTAGGCAACCCACTTGAGGAGGGAAAAGTGACAAGTCAGAGCCCAGTTAGAGAAGGGTAACAGAGATGGTAAGGTCACAAGAAGGGCTGAGGGAACTGAAGATGTTTAGTCTCTAGAGAGAACACTGGGGGCAGGAGCAGGGGGAGGGGAAATTGGTGAAGTGGCAGACCACAATAGCTATTTTCCAAATTCTGAATGCCTGTTTTTAGACAAGGCATTATATTTATTTCTTTGTAGCTCCAGAGGCTAGCACTAATGCCAATGAGTGGGAAAAGTTTCAGAGGGAGTAGATTTAGTTTGCTATAGGGAAGAAGTTCTTAACGACTAAAGTTGTCATAATTGTTTGATGAAATTGGCTGCTTTGTGACATAACTCTCTTTTTTGAAAGCCGAGTCATCACTTTTTAGAGACTTTTACAGGGAAGGAATTCATGTTTCATGTAAAGGTTAAATTCAATAAACTCTGAAGTCCTTTTCAGTTCAGTCATTTTTCATTGTGTCCAACTCTCTGTAGCCCCATTTGGGGTTTTCTTCGCACCTAGCACAGTGCTTGGCCACATAATATGCACTTGATAAATGCTTGTTCAATCAACCAACAGGCAATTATTAATCTCTGACTTTTAACGGATTGATTGATAAATTCTACGAGGAAAGAAAGCCAGTCACATGCACTGTGCAAGCCACCGTTTTTCCCTTTAGAACCAAATCTTAACCTTATTGCTGTTCAGTCATTTCAGTCATGTTCGACTCTTCATGACCCCATTTAGGGTTTTCTGGGCAACGACACTGGAGTGGTTTGCCATTTCTTTCTCCAGCTCGGTTTACAGATGAAGAAACTGAGGTAAACAGGGTTAAGAGACCTGCCCTGGGTCACACAGCTACTAAGTGTCTGAGGTCACATTTGAAGTCAGGTCTTCCTGACTCCAGGCCCTGAACTCTATCCACTGTGCCACCTAGCTGTCCTGAGGTCCTTTCTAACTCTATTGAATGAAAATCCTAAACTGAGGATTATGCAATTAGCAAGAGAATACATTTTGCTAAAAATAAGTCATTTCAAACTCAGCAGTTTAACTGAAGCAATTCCCATGTAAATCAACTCTGTGGTCCTTAATCGTGGAAGGTCAGAAATGTTTAGTCTGAATGATTAAAAGTCTAAGCGTTGTCTCCACTTCCTCAAGACACCAGACCTTGATCAATTGACTTGAATTCTGGGCAATCTATCACAATCGTAGCTACCTGGTCAAGGTTCTTTACATTTCTAGTTCAAGACATTGAGTGGGGTAGAAATCCACTAAAAGCACTGCTCCCCAAACCAATTTCAATTTCAGCGGATTATTTGTTGATTGTTCACTACGTGCTCAGTGGAAGAAAGGAAGGAAACAAACATTTATTAAGCACTGTGCCAAGCCCTTTACAAATAGTATCTCTTTCGATCCTCACAACAACCCTGAGAGGTAGATGCTATTATTATCCCCATTTTACGGTTAGGGAAACTGAGGTTAAATGACTTGCCCAGAACTACATAGTTAATGTGTCTGAGGCTGGATTCAAGCTCAAATCTTCCTAACTCCAAGCCCTGTGCTCTATTCCCTGTACTACTTAGCTACCTCCTTTCTAGGAAGGATACAAAAGAAGTATAAAATGACTCCTAACATGAATAAGCTTACAAATAGCTGGAGGCCCGTGACTATCAAGAAATGATAGCTAATAGTATGGCACTGTGAGGCAGGTCTATGATGAATGTCCAAATGACAGTTAAATGCCACTGGATTTAAGAAAGGCAAGAGGGGCAGTTAAGTGGCATAGTGAATAGAGCACCGACCCTGGAATCAGGAGGACTTGAGTTCAAATCAGACCTCAGACACTTGACACACTTACTAGCTGTGTGACCTGGGGCAAGTCACTTAACCTTGATTGCCTTGCCTCCTCCCTCCAAAAAAGGGGGGGATGGGGAGAAGATCAGCAAGAGCTGGAAGAGTCCATGAAGCTTCAATGTAGAAAATGTCCCCTGAGCTGGGCCTGGAAGGGATCAGTAAAATTTCATTCATCTCGATATCGATGATTCCCTTTAAAGTTTACAAAGTGCTTCATATCCATCTCCTCTGAAGCTCACGACATGACTGAGTTGGAACATTTTTGTCTTGGCTCAGATCACACAGATAGCAAGTGACAAAGTGGGGATTTGAATTCAGGTCTTCTGGTACCATATCTGGTGTTTTTTTTTTCTTCTAATGTACATGGCGGTTGAGTCATGACATTCTGTGTGATAACTTGACGTGATCATTTTCATCTCATATTTGGCAATACTTTCACCCACTATTTCTGATCCTGGCTTGTGAGGAGAAGCAGAACTAAGCCTGCCTATCAAAAACATGAAAACAGTTTTCATTGCTCAGGGAATAGAGAACTAGATTTGGAGTCTGGGAGACCTGAATTTAAATGTTGCCTCATAAGTTTACTAGCTATGTGACCCTGGGCAAGTCAATTAACTTTTGGGGGCCTCAGCTTCCTAGTTGTAAAATGAGAAAGAATTAAAGGTCTCAGCGAAGGCAAATCCATAAGCATTTATTAAGCATCTACTATGCTCTAAATGCGGTGCTAATGATACGAAGAAAGGCTAAAAGCCAGTCCCTGTTCTCAAGGAACTCATAGACCAATGGGGAGACAATAGCCAAATGACTACATACGAACAAGATATGTATGGGATAAATTAGAAGTAATCTCAGAGGGAAAGCACTAACATAAGGGAAACTAGGGACAGCTTCTTGTAGAAGGTGGGATTTTAGCTGAGGCTTGAAGGAAGCCAGGAAAGTGGGGAGATGGAAATGAGGAAGGAGAGAATTCCAGGCATGAGGGACAGCCAGCAAAAATGCCCAGAATCAGTAGATGGAGTATCTTGTTCAAGGAAGAGCAAGGAGGCTGGTGTCACTGGATCGTGGAGTACAGAGTGAAGTGGGGTATAAGTAGACAGGAAAGGTAAGAAGAAGCCAGATTATAAAGGGTTTTAAAAGCTACAATAGGGGATTTGCCCCTTCAGTCTCCAAATCTATGATCCTTTACCTTTATCTTCTCTTCTTCTATCAATCCTTTATCTCAAGCCCCTTAATTACTGAGGAAAAGTCCACGACTTCCCCCATACCCACAATCCTGAGGGAGTGGTGAGAATCAGGGTTTCCCACCTGCCTAAATGAAGCTCCCCAACATGTCAGCAGAGAGAACAAAACCAATTGGATTTTAAAATTCCAATCCTTCTCCACTCGTGACTAAACAATTCAATACAAGTGACTAATTACCCCGCAATAAACCTGTGACATTCTATGTAGGCAGCCTGTCTGTGCTCTGTTTTAACAGCCCATAGCTATAAATAACATGATTAGGAAGGCATCACATTGCCTTAGATGGAAAATAAAAAAGAAAAATCACTCTTTCTGATGGCTTAGAAACACATTCAGATTTCATGTCTAAAGTAAAAATAGACCTAACAAGTGAATCAAATTTGGAAGCTAAGCTGATGTAAGCCCAACAAGAAGGGAACTGACTTAATGAAACATACTGGAGGAGGATGAAGAGACTTATATGGCACTGCCTTCTTTCTGCTGCTTGAGCGGGGTGGGAAGGTAAAAAAAGGGATTTTCCAGAAAAATAGAAACCATCACACCAAGGCTTTATAGTTAAAAATATTATCCTTATTAAAATCTTTACCAAAAGGCAAATTGAGCAACCTCAGTTTAAGCAAAGGAAAAATTCATCCAAGTTTGGAGGGGGGCAGGAGGGAAGAATGCCCTCTTCTTCTCTGGTGTGTCATCAACATTTGAAAAATCTTAACAATATAGATTTGAGTTCTATCAGGCAAGCTACAAGCTTCAAACTTTGATTACTGCCATCTTTCATTAGTCAGGTCTTTTTCCTTACATTATGAGAAAAGCCTTTAATTCATAACAAGATCTGTCTAATATGACTGGAGAGCCGGTTTTGAAGCTAGTAGAACCTAGGTTCGAGTCCTACTCCTGATACAGACCCTGGGCAAGTGACTTAGCCTCTCAATGCTCTAAGCAGCAATCTAAGAGTTTAAGTTACAGAGAAGGTGCCAACTTGAATAGGTAGAGAGACTTTCCTCACTAAGAAATTCCCTTTAGCTAAGTCCAGTCCCTATCCCCCTGAATCTAGATCTGAGAGCTGGGCTTTTTTTTTTCCTTTAATTATCTAAGAAGAAGCAAAGCTACTACATGCAGCTATTAACACTGGGAAAGGGAAGATAAAGAAGGCACCATTACCAGGTGGACTGATAATGGTAATGTATGCTCCTAACAGAGAGGTCATAAATGAGAGATTCATAACAAAATGTATTATTGGGGTATGACCAGGGTGGGATTTTTTTTTGCTTGACTATACCTAAACCTATTTATTACAAGGGTTTTCTTTTTCTTTTTTTAGTTGGGGGGGGGGCGTGGTAAGAGAGAGAGAGAAAAATAAATGTTTGCTAATTGAATTTTTTTAATTCATTTATAGAATGACCTCTCATCTAATATCATTAAAGAGCTCCATGTGTAGGCACAATTAAAAAGAAGGTAAGGTTTCTTCATCTGTAAAATGAGCTGGACAAGAAAAGGGCAAACCACTTCAGTATCTTTGCCAAGAAAACCCCATATGGCATTACGGGGAGTCAGACGTGATGGAAATGACTGAACAACAATAAGGTTCAGATTTGATTCTCAAGGAAAAAACAGTAACTTGTACAGTGCATGTGACTGACTTTCCCAAAGAATTTATCAATCAGTCAGTTAATGATGGAGCTTAATAATTGCCTGTTGATTGATCAAACAGGCACGTAGCAAGTGCTTGCTATGTGCCAAGAACTGTGCTAGGTGCAGGGAATACAAATATGAAAAGTAAAACAAACCCTACTCCCAAGGAGGTTACAGTCTAATGAAGTAGTCTCTGCTCCCAAGAAGATCTGGCTATATTCACAGTTGAGAGACTGCATGGAAAAGATAAAATACACAGCAGTTTGATGGGGGAGGATGGCAAGGAGACAACTGGGAAAATCCAGGAATGTCTCCTGAAGGAGGAACACATGAACTGAGCCTTGAAGGAAGCCTAGGATTTATTTATTTATTTATTCCTGACTGCTTTGTCAACATTATGAAAAATAATCAGGGTGCCCTCTAATACACACACACACACACACACACACACACACACACACACACACACACACACGTGCGTGCTCACATTCTCTCTCTCTCTCTCTCTCTCTCTCTCTCTCTCTCTCTCTCTTTTGCTTCTTTGCAGAAGTGGGATGTTATGGGTATAGAGTACTACATACTATGTCAAACTTTTTCAATAGGTTGGTCAGCTTGGCCCAAGTATCTTCACCCCTCTTTTTTAGTCTTTGTTGTAAGGGATGGCACTCTGAAGGCTCAGAGGAGAAAGGATACATTGGGAAATATATGTGATATAAAATATAACAATAACTTTTTTGGAGGTGAGCAGGGTTAAATGACTTGCCCAGGGTCACACAGTTAGTGTCTGAGGCCAGATTTAAATTCCGGTCCTCCTGAAGATGGTGACTGGAAAGCAGGGACTAGCGTGAGCTCCCTGCCAAGTCCCTCCAAAAACCTATAAAAAATGAATCTGAACCAGTTCTAGAACTGTAGAACCCACGAAATAGCAGAGGGAAGCAGGGCTCCAGCCCAGGACAGCCTGGATGGTCTCTGGGTAAGGTCTATCCTGAATGGAGCTGGGAGCGGAGGGGAGCAGAGCAGAGCCCAGCGTGGGTGGCGCAGACCAACTAGACCAGGAGCAGGGGGAAGCGGGCCCAAGCGCCCGGAATCAGTGAGCTGTGGCAGTTACCAGACTTCTCAACCCACAAACACCAAAGACAACAGAGAAGGTTAGTGGGAAAAGCTGGTGGAGACAGGGAGTTTGTGGTTAGGCCACCGCCCAGGTCGGGGCAGGGGAGGGGCGGGGGGCAGTGGAGGTGGGACAGCTACAAAACTACAGCTGCAGTTGCTTCTGGCCCCAGGCCCACCTGGTGGGAGGAATTAAGTGGTGGATCAGAGCAGTAGTGCAGAGCTTGCTGAAGATCTAAGTCCAGTCCAGGTTGGTGGTTCTTGGGGAAGGAGGAGTGCTGGTGTGGCAGAGTTGGCACATCCCCCCAAGCTTAGAACATAGAACTCTGTACTCTATAAGCAGTCATACCCCTCTGAAAAACTCAAGGGTCAAGTAAATTGGCTGGGAACATG
>CM053623.1:185730534-185860807 GCA_028646595.1 Phalanger gymnotis
AAGAATGCCTTGAAAGGCAGAATTACCCAAATGGAAAAGGAGGTCCAAAAGACCACTGAAGAAAATACTAGCTTAAAAATGAGATTGGAGCAAATGGAAGCTAGTGACTTGATGAGAAATCAAGATATTATCAAACAGAACCAAAGGAATGAAAAAATGGAAGACAATGTGAAATATCTCATTGGAAAAACCACTGACCTGGAAAATAGATCCAGGAGAGAGAATTTAAAAATTGTTGGACTACCTGAAAGGTATGATCAAAAAAAAAAAGCCTAGATATCATCTTTCAAGAAATTATCAAGGAGAACTGCTCTGATATTCTAGAGCCACAGGGCAAAATAGAAATTGAAAGAATCCACAGATTGCCTCTTCAAATAGATCCTAAAAAGAAATCTCCTAGGAATGTTGTCACCAAATTCTAGAGCTCTCGGACCAAGGAGAAAATACTGCAAGCAGCCAGAAAGAAACAATTTGAGTACTATGGAAACATAATCAGAATAACCCAAGATCTAGCAGCATCTACATTAAGAGATAGAAGGGCTTGGAATACGATATTCTGGAGGTCAATGGAGCTAGGATTAAAACCAAGAATCACCTACCCAGCAAAACTGAGTATCATGCTCCAAGGCAAAATATGGACTTTCAATAAAATAGAGGACTTTCAAGCTTTCTCAGTGAAAAGACCAGAGCTGAATAGAAAATTTGACTTTCAAACACAAGAATCGAGAGAAGCATAAAAAAGTAATCAAGAAAAAGAACAAGAAAAAGAAATTGCAAGGGACTTACTAAAGTTGAACTGTTTTGTTTACATTCCTGCATGGAAAGATGATGTGCATGATTCATGAGACTGCAGTACTAGGGTAGCTGAAGGAAATACGCATATATGTGTGTGTGTGTGTGTGTGTATGCATATATATATGTACATATATATGTTTATGTATACATATGTATATGTCAGTGTGTATTATGTATGTATGTGTATATATATATATACATATATATATATATACTGGAGGTATGCTCCAGGTGTGCTCTGAGCAGGGCAAATCCCCATAGGAGACTGTCACATTTCTGTTCTTGGACTCTATATCTCTCTTATAACCTAGGATCTAATTAACTTTTCCTAAATGCTAGGCACTGTGCCAAATGCTGGGTATACAAAGAAAGGCAAAAGCTCTGAAGGCACTCACAGTCTAGGGACATCAGAAACCACCTTATCCAAGGCATACCTAAACACATCTCCATTGTAAAAATCCATTAGCTTCCCAAATGGTGATTTCCCTGCCTTTGTTCAGAAGACCTCCAGTATATTATATACACGTTATATTGTATACCTCTAGTATATTATATACACATTATATGGCCATTATATACAGAGAGCGAGAGAGCGAGAGAGAGAGAGAGAAAGCAGGGTGAGGGTGAGTTGAAGATGAAAGGAAGATATTTAAAAGAAATAAAATCAAATTAAGGGATGAGAGAGGAATATATTGAGGGGGGAGATAGGGAGAGATAAAATAGGGTAAATTATCTCACATAAAAGTGGCAAGAAAAAGCAGTTCTGTAGCAAGAGAAGAGAAGGCAGGTGAGGGGGAATGAGTGAATCTTGCTCAGATTTGACCTGAGGAGGGAATACCATATATACTCAATTGGGTATCTTTCCCCACAGGAAAAAAGGAGGAAGAAGATAAAAAAGGGGGGATGATAGAAGGGAGGGCAGATGGGGGTGGAGGTAATCAAAAACAAACACTTTCAAAAAGGGACAGGGTCAAGGGAGAAAATTCAGTAAAGGGGGATAGGTTAGGAAGGAGCAAAATATAGTTAGTCTTTCACAACATGAGTATTGTGGAAGGGTTATACAAAATGATACTCATGTGGCCTATGTTGAATTGCTTGACTTCTTAGGGAGGGTGGGTGGGAAGGGAAGAGGGGAGAGAATTTGGAACTCAAAGTTTTAAAAACAGATGTTCAAAAACAAAAACAAAAAAGTTTTTGCATGCAACTAGAAAATAAGATACACAGGCAGTGGGGTGTAGGAATTTATGTTGCCCTACAAGAAAGGAAAGGAAAGGGGGATGGGAGGGGAGTGGGGTGACAGAAAGGAGGGCTGACTGGGCAACAGGGCAACCAGAATATGTGCCATCTTGGAGTGGGGGGGAGGGTAGAAATGGGAAGAAAATTTGTAATTTAAACTCTTTTGAAAATCAATGCTGAAAACTAAATATATTAAATAAAAAAAAGAAAAAAGAATCATGGAAAAAAAAGATTTGTGGCATCTTCTAAGTGGAACAACAAAAGAATATACATATTTCTTTACATCTGAGAAGAATGATTATTAATAACCACTTACTAATATAGCTGGGGGATACTTTGTACTTCCTCATTTAAAGCCTAGTCCCTGTGAAGGACATTGCTGATAGATCAGATTGCTCAGATCCTCTGGGCACATGCTTCTTGCCCCATCCAACCAGAAGACCTTAGGCTGAGAATAGCTAAGTCATTCATAGCTGATCATCTTACGATACTGCTGTTACTTTGTACACAGTACATTTCCCTTTGTATCAGCTCATGCAAGTCTTCCCAAGTTTTTCTGAAAGCGTCATGCTCATCATTTCTTACAGTACAATAGTATTGAATCATAATCATATACTATATTGAAGAACATTTTTTTTAAAGATACTACTTCATATCTGGGCAAGCTCTCCCCTTGCATGTACAATGACAATAGGTAGAGTAGGCTCAAAGATGAAATGCAGAAATAGAGACATGCATAGAGAACACATGTGGCTAAATAATATCTCCTGACTCTTGGCCCAAAAAGTCCTTTTCCCCCTTCATGGATAGACTACTCCTGAAATTTCCCTTAGAAGAAACTTACCACCTAGCTCTGAGTGTCCACGCTCTTCTAGAGTTCATTCTCAAGAGCCCTTCTCTCTTTAAGGATCCCACTCCCTAAAACTACTATTGTTCACTAGTGAGTGGCTTTCTACATCTATCTCTAAGGGCTTCAGTCAATTAATCAACATTTATTAAGTACCTGCTATATTCCAGGCACTGTGCTAAGTGCTGGGCTTCCTCTATCACTGTCCACTCTTGTCACATCCAGGGGGACTCTGCCCTGTTCCTATCAAAAGGAACAGAATTGGAGAGAACAGAACAATGAGCGGGGTGGCGGGGAGCGGCGTGGAATAAGAGAACAAAGCAAGGTCAACAATGAAGAGATGACAAATGATGACTAGTTACAGGCAGCCAATTGGAGGGCTTTGTAGCAGGACTTGCTGGGAGGGTTCCGAGGAATTAGCCGTGGTGGTGACAATTGACAACACCATAGAGAGGATGGAGAGTTGAATAGAGGGGTTCAGTCAGGGTCACCCTTAGGGAGGAGGGAATGGTAATAGAGTCTGGGAACAGTTAGCAATTAGAAGATGAAGGGTTGGGTTGGGTAATTATAAGGTACAGAGATGACTATAGCAATAGTGTATTTGTGGAAAGTGAAGGAGGCAGGACCGTGATCAGCAATCATTCATGACTTCAGAGGACCGATGGTGAAGCCTGCTTCTAGAATGTCAATGGAGAGGTGGTAGCCTATGGGTGCCAAACCAGCCACGCTTTCAGAGAGCTCCTGAGTTTGCTCTCTCTCCTCCCCCCTCCCCCCTCTCTCCTCTCTTCAGTGGCTCTGATTTTGTCCTTTATGCAGGTGACTCTTATGTCTCTCTGTTTTATGCCTTGCTTCATATTTGCAATCATCAAACAAAATTCTCTCTGTGTTGGCAAGGAGAATCTTGTATGATTTGCACATATACACAGGAGATACCTAGTTTTCTTCTCATTTGGTGTTTAGATGAATGTTGCAAGCATTCAAATGCTTTAAAAAAAATAGCGACCAAACAATAAACTCAGTGGGACCTCTCCCTTTGTTGCATTTTTGCAGCTTTCAAGTAGGTGTTATACCTCCCCCCTCCTCTATTAGCTCCACCAAGGCATGAACAGTTATAGGTTTTTACAGTAGCCTCCCCTTCCAGGAAAATCTGTTTGGATTGGGAGGGAATGACCAGTCCAAATGGGGCCAGAGGAATTGAACTGTAATGAAGGTGGAGAAAAGTTATTGGCATGTTAATGTTTTCCTAAGAAGAAATGTATAGATTTGGAAGTCTCAAGGGGAGCACTGAGACTCCAAGTAGGAATCGGGAGCTTTTAGAGTAGTGTCAAGAACTGGGGAGAATCCAGAAAGTGGAGCTGCTGGAGGTAGGATGGGATGGGGATCCGTGTGCTCTGATGGAAGAGGGGTTATTCAGGGAATTTCAGAGTTTAGGGAAGAGATGCTGAGCCAAAGTCTAGGTGACTACAAGAAGAGCAGTTTTTAAGATTCCCTTTTTAGAGATATGCAGCTTGTCCTACATAATTCATGATATTTGGGATAAAATTCATAGAACTAGTCTCGGTTGTCATCCCAGGTTTCCTTATGGCTTTGGGGAAACGACTAGAATAGGGAATAGAATATTGGCTATAAAATCAGGAAAACCTGGATTTGAATCCGACTCTAATCCTTCATTTCCCTTCTCTGGGCCTCAGTTTACTCACCTGTAAAAGAGTTTGGGCTAGATGAACTTTAAGGTCTCTTTTAGGTCTCATATCCTATTATCCTTCTCCCTTGGCACTTAGCATAATGCCTGGCAGATAGTAGGCACATAATAAATGTTTATTAACTGACAGATCCATTCATTCATTCATGTGTCCACTTATTTATTTGTCCATTTTTAAACATCTGCTAAGGAGGAAGTTTATTGGGCTGTATCTAGACTCTTGATGAAGATTGCTTCTCACACCAAATAGCATCACCTTTTTAGATCTTTTCCCCAAACAGCTAGAAACTGGGAAACCAATTCAACCCCCACAGCTTTTCTCTGCAGGTTGTCACAAGTGACCTCTGTAAGGACATCCATCAACCGTTTCTTTGGGTATCAAGTCTTAGAATCGAGGACTGGATTCCAGTCCTAGCTCTGACATTCATGATCACTGTGTGATCCTAGGTAAGTCACCAGCCTCTCTCTAGAATGAAGATAATAATCTCGGCAAGACAGTTCTCACACTACCATGTTATTTGGTAAATAACCTGAGAACTAAATGAACATTCATACCTTTGTTCCTATGGGGAAATAATGGAAGCAAAACTGCTTCAGCTCAGGAAGGACTTTGCTGGTAAAGCCATGAAAAACTTTTAGAGAAAATCTACTGGCCCTACTGTGTGTACTCTGAGCTATTCTGGGGAAAGAAGCCAAATAGAAGCCAAGTAGAACACTAAGACATATTTGATTTTGGATAGATGATTAAAATGAATCTGTGACTTCATTTGTATAGGTAATGTCCTAGTGTTCAGCCCCCACAGATGACATCTCCATAGGGGATACTTCCTAGGGTGGTGGCTAAGGGAGGGGACTGGAAGCATTATGACATGCTTCTTAGATTTTTATGTTACTGCAGGGAAAAATTCCTATTCTTTTAATGAAGAATAATCATCAATCCTATAACATTATAATAAATCATCATTTATGAATGACATACAAGAAGAAATGTAAGGCTAAATAAACACTGGGAACTTTACATTTTCATCTACTAAATGCATATATATGTGTGTATGGGTGTATGGATGGATGTATTTTTGTTCAGTTGATCCAACTCTTTGTGACTTCATTTGGGGTTTTCTTGGCAAAGATACTAGAGTGGTTTGCCATTCCCTTCTCCAGCTCATTTTCCAGATGAGAAAACTGAGATAAACAGGGTAAAGTGACTTGCCTAATGTCACACAGCTGGTAAGTGTCTGAGGCCAGATTTGAATTTAGGAAGATGAATCTTCCTGACTTCAGACCCAGCACTCTATCCACTGTGCTAGCTATATATAAGGTTACCTGAGTAACCTTAGAAACACCAATTAATTTGAGGTTCTAAATTTAGTGTCACAGAATGATAGAATTTCGGAGTTGGAAGGAACCTTAGAGGCCATCTATTCCAAACAATAGCTGAACAGGAATCCTCTCTACACTTTCCCTGACAGGAACCTAGCCTTAATCACTGAATGGGCATTACCTCAGCCAAACTGAGACCTGTTAAAGACCTTAGCTTGAAAAGGCCAACATCTTCCACTGCGTCCAGGGCCATCTCCAGTCATCCTGATCTATATTTCGCCATTAGACCCAAATGGCTCAGAAGGAGAAAGTGAGACTGGTCACTTTGTGCACCCCTCCCTCACTTAAATCCAATTCACTTTCATCACCTGCCCAATGTCCTCTTTAAGAATGATGGACAAGCAACAACTTATCTAGCTGCTGCTTGGAGATTTCCAAAAAAAAAAGATGGTTGACTAGTCCCCTTCAAAGCCTGTTCTACTTTTGGACAACTCTAATCACTAGGGCGTTTTTTCCCTTATATAATGCTTTAATCTTCCCCTTTGCAATTCTCACCCACTGCTCCTAGTTCTGGGCAGTGAGGTGGAGTCATGGTGCATACAGTACTGGGCCTGGAGTCAGGAAGACTCATCTTCTTGAGTTCATATCCAGCCTCAGATATTTACTAGCTGTGTAACTCCGAGCAAGTCACTTAACCCTGTTTGCCTCAGTTTCCCCATATGTAAAATGAATTGGAGAAGGAAATGGCAAACCATCCCAGGATCTTTGCCAAGAAAACCCCAAATGGGGTCACAAAGAGTCAGAAACAAATCAATACAACTGCATAACAATAACCCCTAGTTCTTCCCTCTGTGGCCAGGCAAATAAGTCTAATCTCTCTTATTCAGGACAGCCTTTTAAAATACTTGCCCCCTAATCCTTCTCTTCTCTGAGCCAAACATCTACAACTCCTTCATCAGATCTTTATCTGACATGGTCCCTAGTTTCCTCACTATTTTGTTTGCCCTTGTTTGGTTTTGATCCAGCTTGACAATATCTTTTCTAAAATGTGACACCTACAACTTAATGTTGTAATCCAGGTGTGCTCCGAGCAGGGCAAATCCCCATAGGAGACTGTCACATTTCTGTTCTTGGACTCTATATCTCTCTTATAACCTAGGATCTAATTAACTTCTCCTAAATGCCAGGCACTGTGCCAAATGCTGGGTATACAAAGAAAGGCAAAAGCTCTGAAGGCACTCACAGTCTAGGGACATCAGAAACCACCTTATCTAAGGCATACCTAAACACATCTCCGTTGTAAAAATCCATTAGCTTCCCAAATGGTGATTCCCCTGCCTTTGTTCAGAAGACCTCCAAGTAAGAAGGGACTCACTACCTCTTGAGGAAGCTCATTCCATTTTTGGAGAGCTCCAACTCTTAGAATGCTTTCAATTTCACCAAAATTAAATGCTTCTCTGTCATTTTCACCTAGTGCTGTTTTGCCCACATGACAGCCCTTCAACTCTTAAAGAATGTCCTTTCCCCCCAAAAGAAAATCATCTCTGCTCAGATCATAATGTAGTTTTCAGTCTTTTCATCATCTTGGTTGCCCTCTTCTGGTTTGTCCATATTCTTCCTAAAACATGATTCCTGAATAAAGTGCTGGAGATATTCTCTGACTATTGCTTCCTGTGTTCTGGACAATACACACTTCTCTTAATTAAATCTAAAATCATATTAGCATTTTTTTTGGCTGCCGTACATGCCATGCTGTTGACTCACGTTGACCTTGCAGTTCAGTAAAACTTCCAGATCTTCTTCATAGAGAAGGCTTATCTAATCATTCCCACCCAAAGCCCCATTTTGTACTGGCAGAGTTGATTTGTTGAATGCAGATGAAGGCCTTCCTATTGGTCTCAATTAAGTTTAACCCCATTAACTTTGGCCCATTTTAGTTTGTCTGGCCATTTGGGGATTTTGACTTCATCGTCATCCTATCTCTTCGCTCTCCCTCCCAGCTTTGTGTCATTGGCAAATTTGATAAGCATTTCTTGGCTGTGGAGTCACACTGATGATTCATTTTGGACTCCAAGTCTACGAAAACGTCAAGGGAAATGTCAAGTTCTTCCCTTGGCTTCAAAAAAGCAACTTCGCAAGTACAGGATGGGGGAAGTGTGGCTAGACAACAGTTGGTGTGAAAAAAAAAATTAAGGAGCCTAGAACAAATCCCAATAGTTGTACACAGAAATGCACTGTCAATGGGGACTAAACACAGGCAAATTATTTTACATTCATTCATTCAATTCGTAAGCATTTCTCAAGTGCCCACTCCATGCCAGGCACTGTGCTGGATGTTGGGGATATGAAGACTAAGACAAAATAGTTCTTGCACTCAAGGAGCATACTTTCTACTGGGAGGAAACAACATGTACACAGATAAGTAAATTACATATACACACATATACATACATATACATGTATATATATGTATGTATATATGTGTATGTGATAATTAAATGCAATTATAATTAATAATTAAATAAATACATAAATTAATAATTAAATACAATATATATACAAAATAATGAGGGTACTAATAATGTGGGGTACCAGGAAAGGTCTCCTGTAAGAGGTTTCACTTGAACTAAGCCTAAAAGGAAGAGATAGAAATTTCATGGCTATAGAAATAGCATAGAAAGAATTCATTTTATGACTCCCATCTCATATATCTCTTGAGTCACATATCTATGCATTTTTAAAGCCTCATGACCAGTTTATTATTTTTAAATAAATTAATTTTTCCTTCTTTGGAAATTTAGACTGTCATTCAACTTGGTGCACTCTGGAATAAACAGCAGGATAATTTTTAAGGGAACAGAACCTGTCTCCATCTTATCCTTTATCCATCTGCCAACTCTTTAGTTTGAAACTTCAGGCTTTGATTATGGCAACTCTGAGGTCCCTCCCCCCCAGGGCCCCTCTTCCCCCCGTTGATTCTGAATACATAATTACCTCCAGGTCTAAAGGAGAGGATTAGCTGGCTTTACTTTAATTGGGTATTTTTGTCTAGTTGTTTAAAAAAAAAAGTAAAAGATATGGGCCACAGAAACTGAGGGTGTAGCCAGACAGAAGGCAGCCTGGGGTTCAAATGTCTTATCTTTGGCTCCACAGGCTTATAAAAGGGAAGAGTTGACTGAATGCCAACTGGCTATTACATACTGAGAAGCCCAACCTCTGGAAATGACAGAAGGCCCATCATCAATTAGAAAAAGCAAGGGAAAGGGTGGGGAAGGAGCCGGGGTCCTAATGACTTCTGACTGACCTGTTAATGGATGGCCCCATTTGATTTCCCCTGCTCGGTGAATGCCAGATTGCTGGAAGCCTGATCTGCCACAATGCTTTTCATAGGCTTCTGGGTTCCTGGAAATTATGAATGGATGAGACCTTTTGCACAGGGCCTGAAAGAGGTAAATTGGAAATACTAAAGGATGACAGTGCTGTAATAATACACCTTGTTTCCTTCTTCTGCTCTCAAGGTAATAGTTGGAAGGCTTGTAATTGGTGAGCAAGAGGATTAAACCCATCATTAAAAGGTCGTTAGGGGGCTAGGAGCAGGAGTTCTTTCAAAACTGTAAAGTCGTCAGTCACCTCCTCACCCCTGAGCATCAAATGGCACCAGAGGTCATAAAGGTTTTATTTTTTCTTTCTTTCTTTCCAGCTTTTACCCCCTGTTTAGCAAAGAAGGAGAAGTTCTTGTATTTTTCTTCTTAATTGAGCTGTCCTGGTTTGAGACACTTTCAAGTCAATTCCCTTAACAAATCATGGGTGCCCTCCTCCATTTAGCTAGCGGCCTCCCAAGAGAAAGACTTTAACCCGAAAGTGAATATTAAAAACTGAAACCCATAGGCAGCCTCGATTTGGAAGATATTGTTATTTTGTGGGTATAAAAAAAAATCTAAACAAGTATTGAAACTTGGGCTGCTGGTGGTACAGTGCATAGAGCATCCAACCCCAGAGTCAGGAGGGCCTGAGTACAAATGTGACCTCAGACACTTACTAGCTGTGTGACCCTGGGCAAGTAGCTTAACCCTGATTGCCTAGAGAAAAAAAAAATATCTAAACTTGAATTAAATGGCACCACTAGTCTTGTCTCTGGAGTATGTGCAGTAGGGAAATTGTTGGTTTAAGAATGTCTACCATAAGGACAGCTAGGTGGCACAGTGAGTAGAGCACCGGCCCTGGAGTCAGGCGTGCCTGAATTCAAATACAGCCTCAGACATTTGACACAATTTCTAGCTGTGTGACCTTGGGCAAGTCACTTAACCCAAATTGCCCTGCCTCTCCCCTCCCCTCCCCACCCCCGCCCCTGGAAAAAAAAAAAGAACTGAAATAGGTCAAATGAAAAAAAAAACAACAAAAGCAAAGAATGTTTACCATAATAGCTCCAGAGATAGAGAGCTGAAAGGGACCAGAGGGACTGAGGGTTCTTAACCTGGGTTCTGCTATCTTATTTTTTTTTAATATTTTGATAAAATTACGAACATGGAATGTTTTACATAATTATACAATCATAACCTATATCTGATTGCTTGCCATCTCAGGAAAGGAGGAGAGGAGGGAGGCAGGGATAGAATTTGGAACTCAAAACTTTAAATAAAAATGCTTTTCAAAAAATTGATATCTGCATTGTAATATATCTGTTTTACTTTATGTTTCTATGCATTTTATTTTATGCATTTAAAAACTTTTTTCTGAGAACGGGTACATAGGCTTCACCAGAGTGTTAAAGGGGATCGATGATACAAAAAAAAAGGTTCAGAACCCCTGGTCTGAAGGGCAGATGATCAAATGTGCTTCTTTCCCCTTGATAGAGAGGTGGGGGAAGATGGGTGCTAGATGTTGCCCATGCTGAGAGATACAATCTGCCGTGTTAATTGGTTTTGCCTGTTTTCTTTTGTTGTAAGAAAGTCGGGCTGTTTACTAGGAAGTGACTTGTAAAAAAAACAAAAAAACATAAATGGACCTTGGTATGTGAATATAAAAGATGTCCCAAAAGGCTTGGTGCAGTTTTAAGATTAATAATTTCAGAAGTGTAATGGCTACAGGCTTATAAAAAAACACGATTTGAAAGACAAGATGTTTAAATTTTTGAAATAGTGATAGTTTAAAATTAAAATTCAGCTTAAACGCTGTCTTGTGCTATATGTGTCACTGTAATAAATTTTTGAAGTTGGTAAAAATTTTCATGAGAAGCTGCCCAGGAATTGAAAGAGTTGCATTTGTAATTTTAGCCTTAAAATTACCCAAAGAATGAAGTTTGGGTGTGTACATGACAGCTTTGATGTGACCCCACTAGGAAAAAAAATCTAATGGAGCTACATCAGGGGCTTTAGGAGGCCAAGCAAGAGGATCCCTTCTGCCTTTGATAATGCAAATCTGGGGTTCCCCTAGTCAATTCTGAATACATAATTACCTCTGGGTCCAAAGGAAAGGATTAGTGGATTTTATCCTAATTGGGTATTATTGTCTAGTTGTAGGGGAAAAAAGTGAAATTATTACCTATGCAACCTGTGACAGGGTACCCTGTTTTGTTCAAATTAAAAATGCATTATTCAAAATTCACAAAGCTAAATAAGTGTAAAAGAAAAATAAGAAGACTTTCTAAGGATTTCTTTGTAAGTCTATAGCAGTTATACTTCTTAAGGTATTAAAGTTTAAAACTGCACTGATATTTTTGGAACACCCTTTATATAACAAGGAAGTCAGAGGTTGTTGTTCACTTCACCTCCACCAATCAGTGGTGTCCCCCAAGACTCTGTGCTAGGCTTGTCTTCTCTTTTTTGTTCTATCCTGTCTCCCTTGGGTGGGACGACCAGGTGGACACAGTGCTGGGCCTAGAATCAGGAAGACATGAGTTCAAATTTAGTCTCATATATTTTACTAGCTGTGTGACCCTGCTCAAGTTACTTAACCCTATTTGCCTCAGTTTTTTCATCTGGAAAATGAGCTGGAGAAGAAAGTGGCAAATCACTCCAGGATCTTGGCCAAAAAAAAAAAAACCCAAATGGGGTCATGAAGAGTCGGACACAACCGGACAACAATAAAGGGGATGCTACAGTTGTGAAATGTTGCAGGCATTTTCAGATGAGGTCAATGTACTATTAGTTTTCCTTAACTATTTTACTTTGTTTTAAGAGACCTTTCAGGAAGTGGGAGTCATCTGTAAAAGTTGGTAATCTTAAAAAAAAAAAACACACACACACACCAATAAAACTTTAAAAGAAAAAAGAAAGTATGTTTCTTAAGCAGCCTGAGTGAAGGCTGATTGTGACTCTCTCCTCCACACAGATTTCCTTTCTTCCTTATAAAATGGATCTTTTTCATTATTATTGTCAGAGAACTACATTTAGCTTATGTTATCAATTCTACCACAATCAGTAAAAAAAGACCATGGAGATGGTAAAATGCTGAAAAACAAACCAAGTAAACTTTTAGCGCTGTTCTCCTATTTTTGTTGTCTTGAATAGAAGAATTTTGTTTTGGAAAAGGATTCATTCTAGGTTATTTTCATTCGAATTAACAAGCATTTATTAAATGCAAAGTTTACTTGCTATTGAGGCACAAAAGCTGATATGAGACTTTGCAATAAAGATGGCAAATTTCCCCATCACTTACCAGCCTCAGAGTCCAAATTTGAGTCAGGATGTGGAGAAAAATAACCCAAGACTAGGAACCAAAGTATTGAGTTCCATGGCCAACTTGATTACTCTTTAGCTGAATGGTTTAAACCAAATTACTTAACCCCTTCACTGTCTCAGATTCCTCAGGAATGAAGCAGATAGAGTAATACCCACCCTACCTACTTCATCGAGTTGATATGACGATCAAATGATATAAAAAGGACCCCTCTTTGCAGTTCGAAGAAGAATATAAAATTGAAGATCCTCATTACTATTTGTAGCTCTTGAGTCATTTCAGTCACGTCCAACCCTTTGTGACTTCATATGGGGTTTTCTTGGCAAAGATGCTGGAGTGGTTTGCCATTTCCTTCTCTGGCTTATTTTACAGATGAAGAAACTGAGGGAAACAGGTCTAAGTGACTTATCCAGGGTCATACAGCTAGTAAGCATCTAAGGCCAGATTTGAACTGAGGTCTTCCTGATTCTAGGCCTGGCACTATCCATTGTACCACCTAGCTATCCTCTAACTAAAACTTAACTTTTCTTTTCAATTATTTAAAACTTTTCTTTTTTTCCCTGAGAGAAGGTACACAGGATTTGCCAAACTACCAAAGGGGTGCACAACACACAAAAAAAATTGAGAACGCTTGTCATAGCGAGTAGACAGAGGGCCAGGTTTCAAGTCAGGAAAACCTGTATTCTAGTCCTACATCTGATACACCCTTACTCTGTGACTTCTCAGGACCCCAAGCATCTCTCTGGGACTTTTAAGTTCTAGATGAGTTGCTGCTATGAATCAATGGAGGGAGTTTCTGCACCAGGGAGTTCCCCATACTAATGAAATCACAGGTCTGGATACATATACATGCATGTATATACATACATGTGAGCATATGTTCACATAAATATGCTCACGTAAATACAAATATACATGTGTGTATGTGTATATACATGCTCACAAATATGTGTATGTATATGTGTGATATGTTTCCATAAATACACATGTATGTGTATGTATGTATAGATCTTAAAGAACCAGGAGGAAGAGATGCCTATGACGTGTAGTCCATTGGCATTTTAGGTGACTGAAATGAACAAGCCGATAGAACCCAGCAGATGTCTGTTTTGTGTTTATCTGCTGTGGGGTGACCCCCATACATCTCCTGCCTGACATGAATGTCATCAAGCTCAGTTTGAAATACCCTTTCCCATCACATCCAAATTCCTGCACTTCCGAGAATGGCCATATAAGGAAGCAACTGACAGGGCTGATAAGCAGAAAGGAACGGAGTGGCAAGAGGTTATACTCCCTCCCTACCCCCCCCCCAAAAAAAAGTAGAGGGATTTTTAATCCACCATACAAAGGACATACTGTTTAAGTCAAACCAGTCCTGTTAGAAAAGGACATCAGATTGCAGCATATTCATCCAACCTAGTAGTCAAATCACTTTTCTCCCTGGTCTTTCTGAGGGGGTTGGGGCTTTTCCTTTCTCTGAGGTCATTACTATCCACTGTAATACATTCATTCTTGGTACCATTTGCTGGATCTCAAGCTGGTCTTCACAACCACTGGTCACCATGGCCAGCACTGGGGTCTTTCTGACTCCAGGACCAGTACACTAACCACTTCCACCTAGTAGCCTCAACTAAGATAACACAAGTAAACTTTTGTCAACCTTAAAGCCCTATACAAATGCTGTTATTGTCGTTCAGTCATTTTCAGTCATGTCTGACTCTTTGTGACCCCTTTTGTGGTTTTCTTGACAAAGATACTGGTGTAACTTCTCCAGCTTATTTTACAAATGAGGAAACTGAGGCAAACAGGGTGAAGTGACTTGTCCAGGATCCCACAGCTATTAAGTGTCTGAGGCTGGGTTTGAACTCAGGGAGATGGCCAACCAGCACTCTATCCCCTGAGTTACCTAGCTGCCCATGCAAATGCTAACTTTCATTATTGTTGTTGTTTCTGTTTTCTAGTCCTGGAGGTAGCTAAGTGGAACACTGGAGAGTGCACTGGCCTGGAGTCAGGAAGACCTGGGTTCAAATTTGAACTAGCTCTGTGACCTTGGGCAAGGTTCTGGAAGGATTATTATCCTCATTCTACAGTTGAGAAAACTGAGGACCTTAGTAAACTCGTTTGTGATCACACGGTAAGCACAAGAAGTAAGATTCAAACCTGGGTCTTCTGGATTCCAGGTCTAGCACCCTGTCTCTTAGTTTCTAAGTATCTTACTCTGTGGTCTCCTGCCATTTCAAGAGTTGGTCCAGGCTAAAGGATTGATCCAGCAGACCAATGAGTCATGCACATTTCCTGTCTCTGACTCTCTTGATCAAGGCTAAAAGGATTTATACCTATTTTTTAGGGTATCTGCTTCAACAGACTTCCCTGGATCCATCATCTCCTCTATGAGGGAACTCCAATGCTCATAGCATAACCTGTCTATACTCTCTCATCCTGTGGGATTCTTATCCATGCCCTCTCGTAAATCCTCCAGGGAGAATCTACCAAAAGTACTAGAGACCTTTCCCTGTCTAGGTAGGTCTTTCCTTGGGTACCGGTGAAATATCTACTATCCTTCATCCCTGGCTGGTCCACCTTCTCAAACAGGCTGACATCTCCTATATGCCGCTACCAATCTACACAGAAAAAGAAAGATTAAATTAATTCAAACCATCTGTGTGAAGACATAGATTTATAGGAATCAGTGAAGCAGCTTCTGAGAACAAACCTGGGGCGCCTCTTGTCAAGAGGCAAGGATAGCTTGGGAAAACTCTGAAAAGAGCTTATTTTAGGGGCACAGGCTCATGACTATCAGGTTTCCCATGGATCTGAAAGGCATTTCTCTCTGAGAAGAAAGATCTGCTAACGATCTCTCCCAGTGGACTTCCATTCAGCTGCCAATGCTTGTGGAGGGCTATGGAGGCCCCTTTGTCCTGGGATTCTAGTTCACAGCAAGATGAGCATTGTTAGAGTTTGATGTTCTCATTGGTGGGTCTAATTTTCCTAATAGCAGGAAATCTGGGTGAGTAAAAACTGAGAAAAAGCAACTTTGAAAGTAAAAACAGTTGAGATAGGTAAATAGAAATATAATTGATTAGAGAGGTGAAGGGAGGGATGGGGAGGAAGAGAGAAAGGGGAGGAAACAAGAGAGAGAGAGAGAGAGAGAGAGAGAGAGAGAGAGAGAGAGAGAGAAACATTCAACCCCATTAATCACTGTGTGCCAGGCACTGTGCTGAGAAATGCAAGTAAGCAAGACAGCTCTGCTAAGGGGGTGTTGGAGTCAGCTTGAAATGACCCCCAAGAGCCAAATATTATTTTTTCATGGTGAATATTTATGCTTTGAGAATCAGCAAATGCCATAAATCTGGGCTTAAATTTATCATTATGTTTATTTCTAGACTTAATAGCTAATAAAGAAAATGTTAATAATTCAGATTAAATTTAAAGGTATAACCCAAATAATTTGTTTTTCAGTAAGTTGTTGAACATTTTGCCAGAATACTCCTGGTTCCAACCCTTCGGGAGCTTACATCACAGCCCAGGTTGGTACCAAGGATGTAGTCCAAGGTTCCTAGACTCACCTCCTGAAGGAGGAAATGGTTTGGAGATGAAATGGAAATGAAGCAGAGATGAAATACTGAACAAGAGACCTTAAGAGAGACAGAATAATACAGTCATGGGACATTGGTTTGGGAATCAGAAGCCCTGAGTTCAGATGCCATGTCTGCTAATTTACTACCTATGGGACTGTGGGAAAGTCATGTCAGCTATTTTAGGCCTCTGTGTCTTTATCAGTAAAGTGAGGAATTGCTTTTACCTCTATCCCGTAATCTAGCATGCTTCATACAAACTAAGTCTTAAGTAGAATTATCTGACTTTTCTTCTCTATTAGTTCTTTCTTCTACCTGGTCAGAAAATGATAGTGACTCCTTAGGGGATTCAGAATAAGAATCTTAGAATCTCAGGCCTAGAAGGAAGCTAAGTGATCATCTAAAGCCATCTAAGTGATCAAAGAGGAAAAAAATTCCCATTACAGTCACCATATATAACCCACCTCTTCCATGACTATTTCTTTCTAATGTTTCTTAACTCTCACCACCACCAGCTACTTGGGCCTGGCCCTGCCTGACCTTCTAACCCTATAGAAGGTGAAAAATCCAACTTTAAAAAAATATATTTGAAATAAACAAAAAAGAAACAAAGGAAGTAAATAGAATATGAGAAAAGTTAAATATGACAGACCCTTGACATGATTTAGACATGAAAGGTGACACCATAAGCAGATTAGAAGAGCAAGAAATAGTCTGCCTGTCAGATCTATTGAGAGGGGCAGAATTCATGACCAAACAAGATGGACAGCATTGCAAAATGTAAAATAGATAATTTTGATTATATTAAATTAAAAAGCTTTTATGTGAACAAAATCAATGCAACCAAGATTAGAAAGAAAAGCAGAAAGATGGAAAACAATCTTTATAGCAAGTGCACCTGATAAAGGCATCATTTTTATCAAATATGTAGAAAACTGAGTCAAATTTACAAAAATATAAGCCGTTCCCCAATTGATAAATGGTTAAAGGATATAAACTGGCAGTTTTCAGATGAGAAAATCAAAGCTCTATGGGCGTATGAAGAAGTGCTCTAGATCACTTTGATTAGAGAAATACAAATTAAAACAACTCTGAAGGACTACCTCATCCCTATCAGATTGGCTAATATGACAGAAAAGGAAAATGATAGATGCTGGAGAAGATTTGGGGAAATTAGGGCACTAATACACTGTTGGTGGAGTTGTGAACTGATCCAACCATTCTGGAGAGCAATTTGGAGCTATGCCCAAAGGACAACCAAACTGTGAATACCCTTTGATCCAGCAGTACCACTACTAGGTTTGTATCCCAAAGAGATCATAAAAAAAGGGGAAAGGACCTACATATGCACAAATATTAACGGTAGCCCTTTTGTAGTGGCAAAATATAGGAAATTGAGGGGATGCCCATCAAGTGAGGAACAGCTGAACAAGCTGTGGTATGTGGATGTAATGGAATACTATTGTACAATAAGAAATGATGAACAAGCTGATTTTCAAAAAATCTGGAGAGACTTATACAAACTGATGCAAAGTGAAATGAGCAAAACCAGGAAAACATTGTACATAATATCAGCAACATTGTATGACTCAGCAACTTTCTCAGCAACACTGATCCAAGACAAGTACAAAGGACTCACTAAGGAAAATGCTGTCTTTATCCAGAGAAAGAACTGATAGACTCTGAATGCAGATTGAAGCATATTTTTCCCACTTGCTTTATTTTTTCTCATTTTTTTTTGTTTGATCTGTTTCTTCTTTCAAAACTGTGACTAATATGGAAATATTTTTACATGATAGCACATGTATAAACTATATCAAACTGCCTGCCTTTTTCAGAAGAGGGGAGGAGAGAAAGGGAGAAAAATTTGTAACTCAAAATCTCGTAAAAATGAATGCTAAAAATTTTCTTATCATGTAATTGCAGAAAAAAATAAAATACTATTTAAAAAAAATGTGTTTGACATTCATTAAGCAAACACTTATTAAATGTCTCCTATACCCCTGACCTGAAAGAGCTTACACTACGTTAGGAGAGAAGGTAGATGACACATGTGCAGAAAATTGAACATAAAGTTGATATAAAGCAATTTCTCATGGGGAGGCAGAAAGGAGAATGAGGGTAGGATTACTGTAGTAGGGAATATCTGTGCTAACCTTTGAAGGAAATTAGCAATTCTTCTAGGCAAAGGTGAGAAATGACCACATGCCAGGCATGGGGAACAGCCTATACAAAGATTAATGTGGAGAGAATGTTAATTAGTGTAACTGGGGGATTATAAATGTTTCTTTGTTTATAACATAAGGAGATTAGGGTAAAAGTCTCTCTGACTTATAAAATCCAATGAGCCTATAAGTGAATGACATCAAGTCTATCATGGAATCTATCCAGAAAGCCCATCCGTGTGCTCTGATAGCCTATGTCCACTGACACATTTTTCAGGAAACAATACGAAAAGCAGAAGCCAGATTCTTAATTTAGGGTGTAACAGCTCGATCCTCTGGAAAACGTGTCTCTCATGTTCTCATCTACCTCTTCAAACAAGATGACAACCCCGATCATTACTGTCCAAACTATATTGGCACACACAGCTAAAGATACATAATTCTCTTGCTTTTATTGGGCACTAACTATGCACTTAGTGTGTACAGAAAGTCATACCACTCCACTATGTTATATCAGAGTTTAAATAATGTGTGTCAGTCTATAAACAGATTCACTATAGGATTCACAGAATCTCAGAGCTGGAAACAATCTGAGAGAGTTATTTTTCTATTCCCAGAGCCTAGCACACTACCTGGAATATAACAGGCACTTAATAAATGTTTATTGGATAAACGAATATCATCACATAGATGAGGAAGAGGGATACAGTGGATAGGGGCGCCAAACCTGAAGTCAAGAAGATTTGTATTCAGTTCCTCCCTACTTAATAATAACCTGTACCACCTACTACTTATGTGTCCATAGGTAAGTTACTCTAAGTCTAAGAGGGCTGGCTGTAGATCAGTTCCTGACATAAATCAGTGGAAGAGATTTCCAGCCTAGGAAGTTTCCAACACTGATGAAATCAAAGGTCAAGATGTACTCCTGAAGGCAGGCTCAAGCACACAGAGTCACACACATTCACACTCACACTCACTCACACTCACTCTCACATCTCCAGGTGAAAAGGGAAAACTGGCGTGACATAATAGAGAGTTGACCTCAAAGGCTAAAAAAGCTGTGTTGAAATACTGTCTGTGCAATGGCTCTCTGGGAAGAGCAGTCTTAGGATGGGTATGTTTGAAAACAAAAGAAATCAATTAAAATATTTTAAAATAAGAGTGAAAAATTTGCAAGACACAGCTTGGTTTAGTTCACCAAAATATGGCAAACCACAGGGACATGAAATCCTAACATCTTCAGAGATTTAGAGCGGGAAGGACTTCACAAGTGATCTAATCCAACACAAAGTCACACAGCTAGTAAGGGGCAGAGCCAGACCACTTTAGGTTTGCCTGCACCTGGCAATAATGCTGGAGTATAACGTGACCATTTCCTTGAAATGAAGAAGAGATCTCATTTTTGTCAGCAGGTATATGCTGATAAGAACTGCTTTTTGATCTGCATCAGCAGAGAGTTAGCCAAAATGGCATTTCATGTGAGTTGCTGGCTTGTGGAGACATTTTGTCAAACAAAAAAGCTTTTTTTTTTTTTTGCCACTTGATATAATATAGATATTATATAATATAAATATATAAATATAAGAGAAAATATCCAGAATCAATAAATGAAACAATTGACTTTTTTCCAAACAAAAAACCCTTGAAAAGCTAAAAGATCCTTTAAGAAAAGTTTGTTGATTTTAAATCTTTGGGAATGTAATCTACGAGATTCATTGAAAGCATCCCTGATGAAAGTCCAGAGTAAGAAACAGGCAGCCTTTCCTAAATGCTTATCCAAAGCACATAGTAGGCACTTAATAAATGTTTATTGATTGATAGGGCAGACCTCATCTTGATATTCACAAAATTGACTAAGAGAAGTGTCATGTATATCCCATTTTGTTCATTTTTTGTTCACTACAAAAAAGAGCATTTGCTTCAAATTGAGCTATTTGTGGATTTAAAGGGCTTGTATACTTTCATACCTACTTTTTAAATTATAAGAAATTAGAGACTTGCAGTTTCATTTTCAATTTATTCTCTCCTTTAGTAATGACTAAAGTTTTTAAGGCTTGAGAAGCACTTTCACGTATCTCACCATATCTGATCCTCACAACAGCCCTAGGGAAGTAAGTGATATTATTGTCCTCTTTTTATAGATCAGGTGAGATTGGAACCAATATTGTATGACACCAGATCCAGCTCTCTTCTCCAGCTCCATACTGGTTCTCATTAAAAGGTGAAGCCTTAAAATAAAATGTTTACAAATCTAGGCAGCACTTTTCCCTAAAAGAAGCCCCTTATTTGATATGGACTAGGACTTTATTGGGGATCCCCTGGACTTTTAAGCTCCAATTATGGCTCTGTAAAGTCACAGAATCTCTCTGGGCCTCAGTTTCTTCACCTGTAAAATGAGAGGGTTGAACTAGATGACCTCTGAAGTCACTTCCTACTCTAAATCTATGCCTCCACGACCCAGATCCAGAGGCCAGAACTCCCAGTAGATTTATTTCCTCTCCCCAGTTTAAATACCTAAACTAACCTCTAATTGTCCCCAATAACCAGCGATATTTCCCCCTGTCCCTGGTGACCTCTCTGTGACCTGAGAATCACTGCCAATTTGGCTAAAAGGGAAAGGGCCTGACCAAGCCCCAGATCTCCATATCAGTAGGGATTTGGTTTTCCTTTCTCCTTCAATAGCCCCCATTTGTTCATCCTTTGGGGCTTCTCAATTTCCTCCATTCTCATTTATATGGTCTTTGATTGCTTGGTGAGTGACCACCCTTAAGGCTTAGACAGGTGTGCCTTTCACTTCCACACTCCCAGATGCTGTGAATGGCTTTCTTCCTCCCTCCTTTCCATTTTTCCCCTAGGAAAATGCTGAGGAGAAGGAAGGTGGATTGGTCTTTGTTACCTTAAGGATTTGAGTTATCTGCTCCAAATCTCCTCTTATTTCTTGATTTATCTCTACTGTAATGCATGTCTGCAGGGGGTAAGAATGAGAACTGTATTTGTGAGTTCATTGATAAAGCACACTCACAGATGAGGTAACCCTCTACCAATGCAAGTCAGCACTTTCACGTGTCTGTGGCATTCTAACTCCTCTGTGCTTTCTACGACTCTAAGTCTTCATGCTCCTAGAGAGGGAAAGTCCCTCTACCAATTTAGGTCAGGACCTTCTCTCATGTGCTGGCTATGAAAACCCAGATAATGTCTCTTAGCTTCTATCTTAGCAACTCTCAGAGCAGGTTTCAACCTACATTAGTGGAGGGAATTTCCCTGCCCTAGACTGTAAGTTTTACTCTTAGAGGCTTGTCTACAGCCAGCCCCGGGTTACACAGCTAGTAAAATTTGTACTTGGGTCTTCCTGACTCCACCTCTGGCAATCTATCCACTATGCATTTAATAAATGCTTGTTGATTTATTCACATAGATAGATTGATGAATAGATAAATTTGCAGATATTACACAAATACGTATTATCTTTCTCCACCCCCTCCAATCACCTTAGAAACTTAAATCATACCATAAATTGGATTATGTTAAGCTTTAAAGTGTTTAGCAGATGAAGTAAAGACAATAATCATTTTTTGTTTTATTTAGAAGAGACACTTTTCACTAGGACTAAACATCTGAAAACAATAAAAATTTAAACATACTAACAAATCCTCTTCTGTCCCACATGGTCTAACTTCCCATTTCCTTCCCATCAATAGATAGGAAGCCCCCATTGGCAGATCACAGTCATGGTCAGGAGTTTCTCAAAGGATAGAATTCTTTTTCCGGGAAGGTTTACTTAGACCTTGCCCTACCCTCCTCCTCAAACACACATTAATACACTTGAGGGCACACACAGAGCTGCCACACCTCCACCCTAAGCCAAAGTGCTAGATACAAAGTTCCCAGCAGAAAGGAAGTGAGCCCCACTAGCAGCACTGGGGATATTTAAGGAACTTCCTTAACTTGGGAAAATTGCTCGTGATAATGAAACAAGCTTTGCAACAGCCATTTCAAATGTTTCTGGTCCTAGGAGGGGTTTCTGGGGCTTCCTTGGGTTTTAAGTTAGTGTCTACCACCCAGGAAATATTTGGTAAACAAAATGTTTCCCTCTTTACTCATCTCCAGTTTACATTCAAAGGATCACTTATCTCTCTAGGAAAAACTTCCTTCTCAATCAACAGTTTGGAGCAGGGCCCTAGCTGGGAGGTTGAGATGCTCCCTTAGGACGTGCAGATTTCTAGGTCTGCAGCTTGTGTAGCTGGTCTAAACAGCCTAAAGATCTTCCCCTCTTTCCTTCTTAAGACAATCAATTCTCTTTAGAGCAATTAAACAAGACCAAGCAGGCTCTTCTCCAGACATTTGACCAGACTCCCTCAGGAAGAATTTTAGCTTTCTGACTTGCATTTGACAAGTCCATTAAAAAGAAGAAGAAGAAGAAGAAGAAGAAGAAGAAGAAGAAGAAGAAGAAGAAGAAGAAGAAGAAGAAGAAGAAGAAGAAGAAGAAGAGAATCTTAGACCTGGAAAGGACCCCAGTGCCTGTTTTGCAGGTGAGCACACTGAAAAGCAAAGAAATTAGGCAATACAGTATCCAAGCTACGACTAGAAATCACCTCTGCCAATCTACCAGTTATTTAATGATAATAGGATGGGGAGAGGGTTCCCCACTGTGATTTCATCGAGATGGGGAACCGAGGGAACCAAGCAGGTTCTCATCTGTGCTGCAATTTTATAGGCCGAGAGACTTGCCTAGAGCACTGAGGCTAAATGACGCTTCCAGGGGTCACACACAGCTACTTTGTGTAAGAAGTGAGTCTTGAAGAGGGACTTAGAGTGAGGTTTTTTGGGTTTTGAGGACAGGACTCAATGCTTAATAGTAATTATAATCACATTTACACAGCATTTTAAGATTTGCAAGGCACTTTCACAGGTCGTATCTTACTTGATACTCCCAACAACCCTGGGAGACAGGAGCTATTACTTTCCCCATTTTACCATCAAGGAAACTAAGGCTGACAGAAAGTATCTGAGTCAGAATTCAAACTCATCTCTTCCTGATTCCAGTTCTAGCCCTCAATACACTTTTCTACCTAATCTTTTCCTGTCTCATTTTCCTCATCTATAAAATTTCAATAATAATACCTGCCCTGTGTACCTTATTATTAAAAATTATCTTTGTGAGTTGTAAAGCCCTCTATAAATGTAAGGTTATTGTTATTAATGATGATAATAATCTCTTTCTCACTCAGTCCAATGCCCTTTCTCAGTCTTCATCTTCCTTGACCTCTCTGCTGCATTTCACACTATAGGCCACTCAGTATTCCTGGATACTTTCTTCCCCCTGGATGTTCATGACACTGCCCAGCCATAGTTTCTTCCTACTAACGTGAAGTTTCCTTTTCACTCACCTTTGCAAGATCCTGGTCCATGTCCGCATTCCCCTTCAAGAATCTAGCCCAGGGCTGTGTCCCCCAGGGGATCTCCTTTTCTCTTTCTATACTTTCCTCTCCTGTTGATATCAACGTCTACTGCGGCTTCAACAATCACAATGCTTTATACAAATGATTTCCAGTCTGCATATCCAGATCTCAGCTCTCTCCTGAGCTCCTTCTTGAGTGTCCATTCTCTAATTGCCTGTAGGAAATATCCACCTGAGTGCCACACAGACATTTCAAACTCAATGCATACCAATCCAAAATCATTATCTTTCCCCCCTTCCCTATCCTTCTTCCTTCTAACTTCCCTCTTTGTGTCCAGGGACTATTAATCTTCCAGATTCACGATCTCACTTAATCTCAACTGTTAGTTCTCATTTATAGTCCCATATCTAATCAGTCTTGTCAGCTCTATCTCCTTATCATTTCTCTGATCTGTCCCCTTCCATCAAAAAAAGAAAGACATTCTGAGGTAGAAACAGCAAGTGGTATGTGCCAGAAAAGTCAAATCGCTGCCACCTCCTTGACCATCGCCTCCCTTCAGAACGCAATGGAAATAGCCAGTGACCCTGAGCCCAAAGCCTGGGGAACAGCAGTGCCCCCTATACCGGTGGCCATGCTTCCATCCTGGTGTCTGTAGCCATCACTGAGATTAAGCCACCCTTAATGATAATGAACCAGATGTCCTCCTTACCACTAACACCAAGCCTAAAAAACTTTAGTCATTACTAAAGGAGAGAATAAATTGAAAATGAAACTGCAAGTCTCTAATTTCTTACAATTTAAAAAGTAGGTATGAAAGTATACAAGCCCTTTAAATCCACAAATAGCTCAATTTGAAGCAAATGCTCTTTTTTGGTTTTGAGGCATTATCCATTTTTGCCCATCCTGTTGTGTATTTCCTTCTGTCGTTTTGAGATGTTGGGGGAAAATGATTTTCATATTTGCTTTATCTGCAAGACTATTTAGATAGTTTAACATAATCCAATTTATGGCTTTATAAATCACAGAGGGAATAGATTAGATATACAACCTACAGAAGTAAACAAACACAGTAACAGAGTGTTTGATAAACCCAAAGGTCCCAGTTACTGGGGGAAGGCTTCATTGTTTGACAGAAACTGTTGGAAAAACAGGATAGCAGTCTGGCAAAAATTAGATTTAGACCAACACCTCCTTTCATGTCATATACCAGAATATGTGACTTCGATATAAAGTCACATCGTGAAGAAATTACAGCAGCAAGGAAGAAATTACCTTTCAGATCTACAGATAAAGGGCAGATCTCATGACCAAACAAGTGATAGAGAGGATCATACAAGTTAAAGTAGGCAATTTTTATTAAGTTAAATTAAAAAAGTTCTTTGCACAAGCGAATGTAGTATAGTAAAAATTAGAAGAGAAACAGCTAACTGGGGGAAAACATCTTTGCAACAAGTCTCTCTGATAAAGAAACAAGCTATATAAGGAAGTGATTCAAATTTATATGACTAAGAGCAATTTCCCAATAGATAAATGGTCAAAAGATACAAACAGGCAGTTTTCAAAGAAATCCAAGCTATCAACAATCATATAAAAATTCTCCAAACCATTAATAATTAAGAGAAATTCACATTTAAGCAGGGGGCTCCCCTCTCCACAGGGATTGTTGGCCTGGAAGATAGCTCTGGGTGAAGGACCTTTAGCCTAGGGGAACACTGATGTTTCCAAGGTTCTTGGATTTAGCTGCCTACTGTAGGATTATTTCTAAGACATTAAGGTTTTCTAAGACATTAAGACAAAGTGCCCATCTGCATTGATAGGGAAAGATTCTCCTTGGTAGCTTCCAATACCAATGAAATCAAAGGCCAGTAAAAAGAAAAGGGGGAAAGGAGTAGAGAGAGACTAAATGACCTTAAGGAGAAGAAGCAAAGGGTAGATTATGAACAAGTTTTTTTTTTTCTCTGTATAGAAAACTTAGGATCATAGATATAGCTCTGGAAAAAAAACAACAGAGATTATGTAGGCTTTGAGTTCCTCATCTTTTTTGGGCCATGGACCCCTTTGATGAAATCTGTGGATGCCTTCTCGGAATCATGTCTTTCAGTTCATAAAATAAATATGTAGAGGATTATAAAAGAGATCAATTGTATTTAAATCAAAATATATTTAAATTTTAATTAAATTTTTTATATAAATTTAAATCAAAATGTATCTTTTTTGTTTTTTGTCAGGGCAATGAGGGTTAAGTGACTTGCCCAAGGTCACACAGCTAGTACATGTGTCGAGTATCTGAGGCCGAATTTGAACTCAGGTCCTCCTGAGTCCAGGGCCTGTGCTGTACTCACTGCACCACCCAGCTGCCCCCAAAATGTATTTTTTAAAAAATAAACAAATTTGTAGAGTGCAGGTCAAGGACCCCTGATCCGGTCTTTCATTTTACAGAAGAGGAAACTGAGAAGCCAAGGGCTCATAATGGAGCCTCATGTGGGAGCAGTCTTCCTTGACATTTTTCTAAATTATTCGGCGCAGAGAGTGTAGGGAAACCTCAAAGACTGCAGATGACACTCAGCCCTTCTGGGTAGTGAAATGCCAGGCTGACGAAAATAAACTGCAAGGCGATCTCACCTAGCTGTGTGAGTGGGCAGAGAAATGACAGATGAGCGTCAATAGAAGCCACTCTATGGTAAAGCTTAGAGGGGAAAGTCATGCAGTGATGCTCAGCAGATGACGATGGACTGTGAAACCTGAGTCATGAACCCAGGAAAGGGATGTTGACATCATTATGTACTCAGAAGTCAGTCCAATGTATCCTTCAGTCCCAAAGGTCAATGCAATACTGCACCATCAGGAAGAATGTAGGAAACAAAACAGAAAGGAGAATCAAGGCTATGGAAGGACCACACCCAAAATACTGGAAGTCATTCAACTCACAGACCCTTTAAGATAGCTCAGATTGTTTAGGGGAAATGGAACTTGCCAGTGACCAGAACCATAATTAACCTTGTTGCAGTTGGACTAAGCAACTAAGATCCTCAACTGAGGTAGAGGTAGGTTCCTCACCCTGTTTGGGAGTTAGAGATCATGGGACTCTGAGTCACTGCTGGGGAGGGCATAGGTCAAGGCCAAAGGACTCAAAGTTCTGTAAGTTATATTTAACCTGAGGCAGAGCCCCGATTACCTTACCCTAGTGACAGCTCTAATAGTGGTTTTCATCATATCAGAGGCTACATGTTCAGGTCCTCCTCACCACTTACTTGGATTCTTCTATAGGCCTCCTAATTGGTTTCTCTGCCTCAAGTCTCCCAACTTCAGCCTATCCTCCACAGAGTAACCAAAGTGATTTCTTTTCCTTAGTGCAAATTTGTCATCTATTCAATAAACTCCAGCATCTCCCCATTGACTTTAATATAAACAATAAACTCCTCCATTTAGGCTTGAAGCTCTTCCCAGCCTGATGCCAAGCCATCTTCCAGCTTCCTCGGTCCATGGTCCTCTTGCACTTTGAAATCCAACTAAACTGGCTTTCTCTCTGGTCTTCATACATGACTCCATCTGTGATGTCCATCTCCAGCCATCCCCATGCTTAGAATAATATTTTAGCTCTCCCATTTTATTCCAGAAGCTAGTAGAGCTTATGTTATATTGGCAGAGATTTTGAGAACCCAAGACCACTTGCACATCACAAAAAAGCATTGGAGCAGGACTGTTTTTTAGAGTAGAATTGTCTTGGAAAGGACAGCACACAACATTTATGCTCCAATGCTCCTGTTGCTGTTGGGTTGTTTTCAGTCATATCTGACTCTTCATAACCCCATTTGGGGTTTTCTTGGCAAAGATACTGAAGTGATTTGTCAAACATTTCATTTTGCAGATGAGAAAACTGAGGCAAAAGGGGTTAAGTGACTTGCCCACGGTCACACAGCTAATAAGCGTTGTAAGCCAGATTTGAACTCATGGAGATGAATGAGTCTTCCCAACTCCACACCCATCTATCCACTTTGCTACCTAGCTGCCCTTCAATGCAACTGGAATCTCACCAATTCAGGAGTTTTTTCCACTTCTCTATGTTGAAAGCCATGCTTATCTGCCCATCCTGTGCAGCTCTTGTCCATATCTCCCTATAAATTTACTATATCCAATCAGCTAGAGGCTTTCTTTGCTTTCTCTTGACACGTCAAGGATACCAGAAGAGCTTTCTACCTATCTACCTATCATCCCTCAATCTCATCATGTGACTAACCCATTTTTTCTTCCCATCATAGAATTTCTTATGACATCCTTTATGCTTGTTATTTTTCCACATTGGGTAAATGGTGCAGCCTATTCACACTCCTTGTTCTACCTAATCCAGTGTCCCTTCATAATCAACAAACAGTAAGCATTATTGGAACTGAGATTCTCTACTTCTTTTTATTAGCAGCAAACTGGTAATGATGTGGTCCATTGGTGAACATCTCTTACAGAAAACCTACTAGTTCCCTCCTCAGTGAAAATGGCCGACCTTGATTTATGGGTAGATGACTCTCAGAGATTATGTAGAAAGAGAAGAGGGACACATACACCAGTCAGGATTTATGGGTATTCTCCCAAATGCTTTTTTCCCAAGTAAATAAAATTCAGGACAACTTCTCGAGGAAAGAGACATAGAACAAAATATTAGATCTGAAAAGACTTTAGATACCTAGTGCTACTCCCTCATGTTATGGACAAGGAAACTGAGCCCCAAAGAAATTGGTACTTTCTTTCCTCAAATTTTCCTAAAGAGTTGTAGATCTCTCCTTTACCCTATTGCAGCATACAAGTAGCATTCACCCACTCCAAAATGTGGATGAATAAGCCAAAAAAGTATTTAATAAGTGCTTACTATGTGCCAGGCTCTGAAGATTCGAATGCAATTTGAAAAAAAAAATTATGCTTTCAGTTCGGTGATGTTTTGTTTTTACATTATAAACATTTACAGATTACTCCCACTTCTTGAGAGGTCTCTTGTAATAAAGTAAAACAGTTGAGCAAAACTAATAATAACTGTGCTCTCATCTTGAAGTACAATGAACACTTTACATCCATAGCATATATCACCTCCTACTAAGAAAAAAACCAAACCAGAAATCAACTTTCTCTCTCTCCAACCCCCCCTTTTGTTGTCCAGTTGTTTCAGTCATGTCTGACTCTTTGAGACCCCATTTGGGGTTTTCTTGATAAAGATACTGGAGCAGTTTGCTACTTCCTTTTCCATCTCATTTGACAGACAAGGAAACAGAGGCAAACGGGTTGAGTGATTTGTTCGGGATCACACAGCTAAGAAGTATCTGAGGTTGGATTTGAACTCAGATCTTCCTCACTCTCAGCCCAGTGATGTATCCACTATGCTCCCTAACTGCCCTATCAACCTTCCCTTCCCTTTTCTGTCTCTGTCTCTGTCTCTCTCTCACACTCACTCACTCTCTCGCTCTCTTGCTCTCTCTCTCTCCATATATATGTATGTATGTATATATACACGTGTGTATTATATGTATATTATATCACACACACACACACACACACACACATACCAAATTGAGACAGTCTCTACCCCAGAGAACCCAAGAAAGTTATATTCAAATAAGGGGAGTTGTGACCTGTGAAGGGACTTTGTGAGTCCACTGGTTGTCCCCCCCCCCGCCCCCGCCCAGGTCTGGAATACCTTCTTTCCTCACCTACATCTCCTGGCTTCCTTCAAGTGCCAAATAAATGCCATCTTCTGCTGGAAACAGTCCTTCATGCTGGTACCTTCCCTCTGAGGTCACCTTCCATCTATCCTGCATGTGTCTCATATGTACACAGCTGATTTTATGTTGTAGACTCCACTGGGGTGTGAGTTCCTTGAGGGCAGGGGACTGTTTTTGCTTCTTTGTCTATTCGCTGATCCTCAGTGATCCTTCAGCTTAATCTATGAATCCCCGCTTTGCCATTTCCAGTCACTTAATCTTTCCTGGGTTTCCTTGCCTGTAAAATATGGGAGTTGGTCCCAAGTTTCCTTCTGGTTCTAAGCTCTTTTCCTCAGTCTATTTCCTTATCTGCAGGAGATGTTTGGAATAGACGATCCATGAAGTCTCTTCTAGCGCTAATTAAAAAAAAAAAAAAGATCCTGGAAGGTTAGGAAAAATAAAAAGGCCAGATAAGGAAAAAAAAAAATATATATATATATATATATATATATATATATATATATGTAGGAATTCTTCTTTGATTGAGGGGAAGGAGAGGAAATAGGAGGGAGACGATTGGATTTTCAAATTTAGAAACCAGAAATTGTCTTAAGACATTGAAGATTCAGTTGGGATTTGGGCTGTTGCTTTAAAAGCATGTGGGCCACAAAACTCTGATCCCTGCAACATACAGCTTTACCTATTGCCTTCTACATGCTAAGCCCTGAATAGAGTTGCTAATCGATTGACTAGTATGTGCTTGAGTTGTTTTTAAAAAGCAATTTATGAGAACATGCTGTACTTCAAAGAAGTCTGAATGCTGAGCCCTTCCTTCTTACCCAACCCCCATCCTGTAAGATTAGAGTTATGTTGGGAGAGGGGAAAATAGTCTTTGGATTTATCTGAAAGACTGGCAGGAGCTTTGGACGAATAATTGTGGCGGTGTTGGTCATTAACACTTAAACTTACCTGAAACAGTGAAGGGTAGAAGTCTTATAGTATTATCCTTTAACTTTCTTTTCCCCGAACAACAAGCAATTTATCAGTTATTGACAAAGCTCAAAGGACTGGGAATACAAATACAGAGAATAAAGTAATCCCTACTCTCTAGAAACTCACATTCCAATGGGGAGACGAGTTCAAATCGTAATTAATAATAATGATAATAACTAGCATTATACAGCATTTTAAGGCTGAATAAGTGCTTTCATATGTTGTCTCTTTGATCTTATATTTGATAAATATACAGAATAAATTCAAAAGAATAAATGCGAATAAAGACAAGGGAGGAAGGCTACTAACAATTGGAGGAATCACCACTTAATGATGCTTACTTAACAAAAGCCATTAAAAGATATGAGAAACAATCCTCTGGCTTTATAGTTTATGGGTCCCACCCTCCCCCTTTCTTTCCTCTCTCCCATCTTCCTTTCTTGTTTCTCCTGCCTTCCTCTTTGTGCTTCTGCGTCTCTTTTTCCTTTTTTAATTCTTGCTTTCTTGGGCATTCATTCCTCCCTAAGGAATCACAGCTAGGAAATAAAATTGTACAGAGCAGCTTCATTGACTAATTCCTGTGAGGGGCCTGCCTGTGGGCAGGGGTCAGGAGAGGGCCAGGCAGCTGCCCTGTGGCTTCACAGTTCCTTAGGAAAAGCACCGTTGGTAATTTATGGGCTAGTGAAGTGGGTAGGAGGTATGGACCAGCTGCTAGGAGGAAGGGCAGAGGAAGGAGGTATTAAGGATCATAGATTTAGAGCTAGAAGAAACCTTATAGCTTATCAAATCCATCACCCTCGTTTTACAGAAGAGGAGACATCTGTACATGGAGAGAAGAAAGGGCTTGCCACCTAAGGGTCAAATAAGTCCTGTAAGGAGAATCTGAACCCAGGTCCTGACTCTGTCTCCATTGTATCACACTGTCCCACATCCCTTTTTATTAAAGATATAGAAACTGAGACCCAAGGGGTTAAGTGACTTGCCTAATATGATACAGGTAGCAGAGGCAGGATTCAAACCCAGATCCAGCACTCTTTGCTGGGTCATTACTACCCTCAAAGAAGGCAGGCCTCCTTTAGGGTGAACTCTAGGCAGTGCTATTCCTAGTTCTCCTAAAACCTTGTCACTCATCTTTGACTCAGGCAAATCAAGAACCTTCTGGTTTCTTCCACTTCCTCTGGTGTAAATTGAGATCCTCACTCCCAAGCAGCACCACAGGGTTTGGGGAAGAAGAATGAGTATTATAGTTTCTGTTTCCTCCACTGAAGACAGGGTAATAGAGAATGGAAGTATAGGACTGGACAACTGATAAAGAAAGCATTTATTAAGTGTTCACTGCATACAGTCACTGGGCAAGTATCCTATAGGAGCTTAAGTCTAGAGATGGTCCAAAGCCTTGCAATCCATTTCATCCAATGTTCTTATTTTATAAATGAGAAGACCAAGGCTAAGGGAAAAGTCAGTAAATTCTCCAGTATTTTACAAGCCATAAGCATCAGAGGTGGGATCTGAACCCAATTCATCTGACTCCAAGGGTTGTTTGCGATAATTTCTTCTTTTTAGAGTAGATGAAACTTGAGGTCCATGGGAGTAAGGTGACTTGCCCAAGGTCACAAGAATGATCAAATACCAGGCTAAGATGGGATCATAGATTTAAGCTATAGGGGATCTTTAAACCAACCCACTCATTTTACAAATGAGGAAACTGAAGCCCAGCGACATTGCTACTTGCCTAAAGTCACGCAGGTAGGATATGGGCAGAGGTGATTTGAGTTCAAGTCTTTGAGCCTCCAAGGCAGTGTTCATTGCACAGACCACATTCATTCCCTAATGAATTTAGAGCTGGAAGGGGTCTTGAAGATCATTTGGGCCAACCCACTAGTGAAGCTCACTAGGGTCATGTGACTTACCAAAGGTCAAATGGGCAATAAATGGCAGAGTCTGGATTTGAACCCAAACCTCGTGACTCTAGAGAAGTCTATATGGTCCATATTCCTTCGCAAATAGGATTAAAGGCTGGAAGGGAGCTGAGAAGTATGGGTTTTTTGGGTGGTTTTTTGGTAGAAAAAAAGAATATAATAGGTATTAATGTCAAGGAAAGGGCAGCTAAGTGACCCAGTGGATAGAGCGCAAGGCTTGGAGTCAGGAAGTTCAAACCTGGCGTCACTTACTAGCTGTGTGACCCTGGGCAAGTCACTTAATCCCAATTGCCTTGGAAAAAAAAAAAGCAAAAATAATTCTTAGGTTCTAGTACAGTTTATTTGCTAATTCAAAGATATTTTGGGGTTTGTGTTTGCAGTGTGAGGATTTAACATATGTTTAATTATAAAGTATATTAAACATCCGGTATATAATTCCAGCCACCCATGTCTTCCTAAATATCTGTTGATGTTGTTCAGTTGTGTCTGACTTTCCCTGACCCTTTTTGAGGTTTTCTCAGCAAAGATACTAAGGCGGTTTGGCATTTCCTTCTCCAGCTCGTTTTCCAGATGAGGAAACTGACTTGCCCAGGGTCACACAGCTAGTAAGTGTCTGAGGCCAGATTTGGAACTCAGGAAGATGAGTCTTCCTGGTTCCCAGCCCATTGATCCATCCACTATGTCCCCTAGCTGCCCTTCTAAATATCTAGGGGATGTTAAATATTTTCAACCTGTTGTGATAGCATTGTTATCACCTTTCTCATCTTCCTTGATGGAATTCAGATAGACACTTGTCCTGAGACAAGTTTCTATGCTGTGAATATTCTTGTATATTAATGTTTTGTGTACCATTTCGCACAACGATAACATAATTGCTTTTGGAAATTAAGTCAACAAAGTCAAACAAGCATCTATTAACCACTCCCAGTGTGCCAAGTACTGAGCTAATCCCTGGGCATACAAAATAAAAACACAAAAACAAATCCAATCCCTGCCCTCAAGGAGTTCCCAGTCTAATGAGGGAGACATAGGTATACATACACATAATATATGTATACATATATAGCTCTATGTACACAGGTATGCACACATATGTCTATACATAACACATATATATGTTTGTATACATAGACACACACAGGGGCAGCTAAGTGGCACAGTAGATAGATCATTGGGCTTGAAATCAGGAAGAATCATCTTACTGAGTTCAAATCTAACCTCAGACCCTGGGTAAGCCACTTAACCCTGTCTGCCTCAGTTTCCTCATTTGTCAAATGAACTGAAGAAGGAAGTGGCAAAGCACTCCAGTATCTTCACCAAGAAAACCTCAAATGGGGTCATGAAGAGTCTGAAAGGACTGAACACCAACTATCAGATATTACAATGTATATTCCTTGAAAGTGGCAACTGTTGTCTTTTTCATTTTTTGTATCTTCAGCATCTTCCACAGTGCCTGGTACATAATAGAGTCTTTTTTTTAAAATAAAATTGACAAATGATTTTTTAACTATTTTTGTATTTTTTAAAATTTTACTTATTTATTTTTAGTTTTCAACATTCACTTCCATAAGATTTTGAGTTCCAAATTTTCTCCTTCTCTCTTCCCTCCCCCCACCCAGAGACAGCATGCAACCTGATATAGGCTCGACATATACATTCATATTAAACATATTTTCACATTAGTCATGATGCATAGTAGAGTTTTGGTAAATGTTTCTTGAATTAAACTGAACCCCACTGCCAGGTAACCAGGCTCAGAGGTTCTGCTTTCAGGTGGTGGTTGCAGGCCCCTGGCCCACTTAGATTCTCTCCTTCCTCACCTCTGCCAGCTTCCCTGGCTTCCTTGGAGACTCTTCTCAAATCTCATCTCCTGCAGGAAGTCTTTCCTGGTACCCACTCCCCCCACCCTCAAGCTGCAAGTACCTTCCCCTCTGACATTACTTTTCATCTGCTGGGTATATTATTTTGCAGGTAACTAGTCATTGACATGTTGCCTCACCTATGTGAATACCAACTCCTAGATAGAGGGCAGGGATCCATCCAGTGCTTACCATAGTTCCTGGTACATAATGAGCTTGAAAAATTATGAAAATGTGACATTAAGAAATTATAAAATTGGAAAACTATGGCAAAAGAATGTCATGAAATATTTATTGAACCAAAAGAAATGACAAGAGATGATTTCTGTGAATACAGGATCTGAGGAACTGATGGAGACTGAAGTGAGCAGAACCAGGAGGATAATTCAGACAAAGATCATAATGTCAAGAAAAACTGCTTTGAAAGGCTTAAATTTGATCAAAACAAGGACCAACTGTGTCTCCAAAGGAGGAGGATAACACATATCACTCACCTCTTGACACAGGTAGACATGAAATGCAGAAAGACACATACATTTTTGGCCATGGCCCTGTTGACTTGTTTTGCTTAATTTTGCTTTTTTATTACAAGGTTGTTGGGTTTGTCTTTTTTTCCCCCGCCCTTTCTTTCTCATGGCTCAGTTGGGGGAGGAGGGAAGAGAAAGGAAGAGATGTAGCAGGAGTGACGCCAAAAAAAGAAAACCATTTAAAAATGACTTCCCAAACAAAGGGAACAGATGCAAGGTCAGACAGAGACACAGACAAACAGGACGGTTTTGAAAGTAACGTTTGGAATTTATTGTATGCTTCTAAAAGAGAGCTAAGTGGTGGGAAATGGAGATTCACAGTTTCTTGTGGAATCCTCTGTTTGTGCTCTGTTGGTGTGTGCAGAAGTACTCCCTTTTTCAGTGTTTAAGTTCAGAATTTTTAAAAAACAAATTAAATCAATGCTTGTTGACCTACTGCTTGACCAACTGGTCTCGTCCTCAGATACAGTCATCTCCACTCATTTTCTTCAATCTCCAAACCCAGACAGATTTAGAAAGGTGTTTGAAGCCTAGTATAATTGTTTACCTTTCTTTTTTAAAACCCACATTGATCCATTTAAAAATATTTATTGAGCTAAAGACCTCTACAATAGGGGGTATAAAAGAGAGGGTGTGTGCTTCTTTTCCCAAGATGCAGCCCAAAGAACTTCCGAAACTAATTGGATAAAGAAAACTGAGACAGGAAACAATTGGAGAACAAGGAAGTGATTAACTAGGGCTGTGCTGATTAAATACTGTAGGAATTAAGAGACAGAGAAGTCTGTGAGGCCTAGGGTCAAAGAAAGCTATGAGGAGGAGGGGGCTTGGAGCTAGGCCTGAATGGGACCAGGATTTGTAAGAGAATGGGAGCTCTGGATAGGGTCCCTCCTACTTTTGTAATGGTTGCCCAAGTCTCAAACCTCCCTCACTTAAATCTAATTCACTTGCATGTCATGGCATCTCCTCCCTGAGGTCATGGTCCTCTTAGAGAACTAAGGACAAACAACCACAAGTCTCCTAGCCCAGTGTTTAGCACTAAGTAGAGCTTACTAAAAGTGTGTTGAGTGATTAATTGGTAAGTAGATGTGAGGAGATGGGACATTCTCTCTGGGAAGAATCCACAGGCTAAGAAAATCAATTACAAATTATTGGGTGGGAAGGGAAGGAAAGGGAAGACTATAAATTCCTATGGGGTAAGAATCACATCTGTTTAACAACAATCTGTCACATTTCCATAGGCTTTGAGGTTTACAAAGGCTTTCCTGAAAACCATCCCCGGTGGTAGGTAGTACAAGTGTCCTGTCATCCGTCCTACTCTTTGACAAAGGAAAGAGCTGGGGTGAAAGGAAGTTTAGTAATTGATCATCAAAGCTACGTATCCAACCCAAGTCTTCGGATTCCAAATACAAGGTTTTTGTCCAGTCCCCAAATCGCCATTTATTGAATTTACCTCGTTACTGCATTTACATTTACTGGCGGCTCCTGGAAGTGATTGTTAAAATTTCAATGTGAAATCTACACATCCGGGCTTGATTGGTTGTTTCCTTCATTGTCTGGATTTAAGAAAGTGATGGACTTAATAATACAAATTAAACTTTTAAAATGTAGGTGTTTTTTTTTTTTCCAGACTGCCGGTCATTAAACATTTACTAGCATACCCCTGTGGCTAATTGAACAGGCATTTATTAGTTCTTGAATTGATTGGAACCCAGTACAACAACATACATAAGGAGAAGGACTAGGACTGAATCTGATTTCATTGGTATCATTGATATGGAAGAATTCCCAGGTGAGAAAAATCCTACCACCAAAGCAATTTAATCTCTGTCTAGAAGGATGAGAGTTTAAAGGACTTGCCCAAGATTACACAGTCAAAAGTGGGATTTCAGTTGGGTCTTGAAGGAAGCCAGGAATTCTATGTCCAAGTGAAGAGGCGGGATATTCCAGGCATGAGGGACAGCCAGTGAAAAGAAATGAAGGCATGAGATGGATTGTCATTTATGAGGACCTGCAAGTAGGCCACCCTAGCTGAATCTAAGAGTATGAGGAGTGGAATAAGTATAGGAAGCAGATAAATTGTGAAGAGCATTAAAGTCCAGAGGATTTTATATTTAATCCTTGAGGTAATAGGGAGCCACTGGAGTTTATTGAGTAGGAAAGTGACACCGGCAGGCCTGACTAAGCTTTAGAAAGATCACTTTGTCAACTAAGTGGAGTATGGATTAGAATGGAGAGAGACTTGAGACAAAGAGACAGATTAGAAAGCTTTTCCATGGTCCAGTTGACAAATGATGAGGGTCTGAGCTACAGTGTTTGTCTGAATGGAAAAAAGAAAAAAAATGAGAAATGTTAGGATAGAAATAAGACTTGGTAACACATTGGCTATGTAGAGTAAATGAGAGTAAGGAGTTGAGGATGAAGATTATGGATCCAGTGACTAGAAAGATGGCGGTACCCTGGAAGCTTGGGAAGCAAAGAGGGATTTAGATAACAAGTTCTGTTTTGGACAGACTGAATTTTGAGGTACCTGCAGGACACCCAGCTCAAAATGTCCCAAAGGTAATTTATTACTGTTATATCATATCATATCATATTATGTCATATTATATTATAGTATAGTATAATATAGTATAGTATATCATATATTGCATTATATTATATTACATTATCTTATTATATATTATATCACACTATATCATATTACATCACATTATATCATATCATATTATATTATGTTACATTATCTTATATTATATCATATATAATATTATAATATATTGTTATTATAATTATTATGATTAAGATTATGATGGTAGGACTAGAGCTCAGGAGAGAAAGTAGGGCTGGATATGTAATGTTGCAAGTCATTGGCATACAGATGAAAACTGAACCCATGACAACTGATGAGAGCCTTAAGGCAGAGATTTGTAAAGAAAAAAGAGAAGAAGTCTAAGGCCAGAGTCCCGGAAGCAAGATGGAGTTCCAGCAAAGTGAACTGAGGAGTACTTAGCTAGGAGGAGAACCAGGAGTAAGTATGGGATGACAAAAGCCTAGAAAGTGGAGACTACCTGGAAAAGCATGATAGACAGTATCAAAAGCTGCAGAAAGGTTAAGAAGTATGAGGATTTAGAAAAAGCCATCAAATTGAGCAACTAAGAAGTCATTCGTAACCTTAGAGAGAATGATGGAGAAGCCAGGTGGCTATGGGTTTAGAAACCAGTGACCAGAGAGGAAGTAGAGGAGCCAAGCATGGCTGAAGAGGAGAAAAGAAGAGCCAGTGGTGACTATAAGATTATGAGAATTTTTTTTAAGGACGGGAGATACACAGGCTTATTTGTCACCCACAGTGGGGAAAGAAATCTGAGGTGTGGAAAATGAAGAGAATAGATGAGGAGGGAGTGAATGGCTTCAATTTTTCAGTGAGGTATAAGTAAGTCCCCTGTCTGAGAGGAAATGAGGAGTTCCTTGGGAGGCTTGAGGATAAATGAACAGGTGTTAGAACAGCCACCACTGTATAGACTGAGATGGAGGATAAGAGGAAGAACCGTTTGCTACAGTGAGGGCCCAGCTAAGAGTATGTAACATACATGTGTAATGGTCCCAGTCCCATGAGATGTCTCCTGACTTCCTCTAGAGCCATTCCGCAGCATATAAATGAGGGAGGAGGTATATGATGGGGATAGTCTAGGTTTGGAGATCGGCAAGGAATTCCAGGTTTAGAGGCTAGTAGAGAATTGAATTGGTTCACTAAGGGGGTTCGAGATTGGGGACAGAGGAGATTGTAGCCATTTCAAGGGGCAAATGGCCTGGGAAAGAGCAGGGAGGAAGAGAAATTGGAGGTTCGGATAAGGATGAAGAACTGAGTTAGAGGTTGTGAGGGTGCTACCATGATTAGATCTGGTACTGTATGGGAAAAAGCCAGAGAGACCTCGAATCAATACAAATGTAAATTGTGGTGCTGGCCAAGCTTTACAAGTGAGATTCAAGGCTTGTCCCCAAAATTTAAGAGAGTGCTTTAGGAGAAAGGAGATAATAGATGGAAGCTATCTTTTTTTCAAATACCTGTTTCCCTCTCTGCTCCACCCCCTACCCCAGATAAGGAAATTCTGTAACCTCTCCTGGAAAAATATTCAGCTCCCTCCCTTGTCTGCTGGGGTGGGAGCTCTAGGGCATGGAATATTGCATATAGTGACAGATTCACTTGAAGTATCTGTTTTGCTGATCTGCTTTCCCCCACCCCGCCTTGCTTTTTAAATCTTTGTCAAAAGAAGTGGCTCAAAGGGTGGGGGAGTGGGAAATAAAGGTGATGTAACAATAAGATGTCAATAATATTTTTTAATTGCATACAAAAAAGGAAACCTTTTGGTCATTTAACTATTTTTCTCAGCCATAACTGAAGTTATTTTTATTGTTTTGTGGGTTGACATTTTATTATAGGGCTCCCCGCCCTTGCTCCCCTCCATTGCTCCTTTCAATTGTAACCCTAATCCCCAATGTTAGCCGTCTGCAGTGCCTTAGGTCTGTACCCTCTGCCCCTCCCCCAGTGATCCCACTCAGACCAGTTGCAGCTCCCTTCCCTCCAGATCCCCAGCTCCCCTTCCAGAAAGCCCTGGCTAGGTAATGCCTCCCTGAGACAAAGCCCCAGCTAATGGGAAGAGCAGGTGTGGGGTCTCCAGCGCTACCCAGCCGGCAAAGGTTGCTGTAGTAACCAGCCCTAGCCTCCATTCAGGAAGTGGAAGGACTCCAAGATTCCAAATTATCTCTTTCACTTGTTGACCTGGGAGCACAAAGGAACAAGTAGACCCACGGTGTATGTGGTGTGTGTGTGGGGGGGGGGGAGATGCTGTCAGTTACACCCCTCCACCTTGCAGAGAAAATAGAGATGGGGAGAAAAGAAATCCTTGCATTTTCTGGGCTTATGGGAACTATAGTTTTCAAAAATATCCACCACCGGTTTAACACTGGTCTATTTTATTGAGGGAGAAGGGAAGGGAAGCGAGAACCTCCTGTGTTCAGCAGCCTTGAGACAATTGGCTGGGGGGTGGGACAAGAGAGCCCAAATGGCCCTAACTTTAGGAGGGCCTTTTAACACAGGTTGCCCTTTCTCCCTCCTTTATTAAGACCAGCCAACAGTGAGCATTTGCTACCAATTTATTGGAAACTTTTTCACAGCTTGAGCTACTTAAAGACAGCCTGGCTCCTTCTCGCGCCCCCACCCCCCAAAGAAAAAACCCTGATAAAGTTGGGTGGGGGGATGCTGGCTTAATGGGCTGGGTGCTCAATTATGCTCAACAAGTCCCTCTCACACTGTGACCCTGCATGGCTTCCTGCTATGCAGATGTGTTACTTCCCCTTTGGGGTAATGGCTTATGGCACAGGGCCAGAAAACATTATTAATTTCAGAAGGGGACTGACAAAACAACAAACCCACTGTCAAAGGAGAGGAAGTGCTGGGGAGGCCATCTGTTGGCTCTGGCGGAGCAGGAGGAACTCAATCTATGTGAGTTCTAGGAGGAAAGGAGATTGATAATCCACAAAGAGGAAGCTGGCTAAATTTATCCACTGACCATATTAAAAGAGAGGGAGAGGAAAGAGAGGGGGAGAGGAGAAGAGATGGAGAAGAGTGAGAGAGAAGAGAAGGGAAGATAGGGAAGAAAAGAGAGAGGAGACAGAGAAGAGGGAGAGAGGAAAAAGAGAGTGGAAGAGAAGGGGAAGGAAGGGAGAAAAGGGGGAAATTGAGGGAGGAGAGAGGAATAGAGAGAGAGGAGAGTGAGGAAAAAAGAAGAGAATAGAGGAGGAAAGTAGAAAGAGGGAAGAGAGGGAAAGAGGGAGGGATTAGGAGAGAGATGAAACAGGAGAAGAGGAGAGAAGGAAGGGAGAGAGAGGAGAGAGGAAAGAAGATAAATAGAGGAAAGAAGAGGAGAGCAGAGGTGGGAAGAAGAGAGGAGAGAAGAGAGAGATAAAAGAGGAAAAGAAGAGAGAGAAAGGAAAGAGGGAGAATAGGAGGAAGGAGAGAGATAGAGAAGAAAGGGGGGAGAGGGGAGAGATGAAAGGAGGAAAGAAGAGAGAGAGGCAAGAAGGAGAGAAATAAGAAGAGAATAAAGTGAGGAGGAAGGAGAGGCAAGAGGAAAAAGAGGAGAGAAAAGAAGGGGAGAAAAAAGGAGAGAGGGGAGATGGGGGGAGGGGAGGGAGAAGAAAAGGCCTAACTTCTTGAGCTGCAGCTGGACAGGATATTGCCAGAGCTGTTTGCAGATTTCCACTTTGAACAGGCCCAGTTTAGGGAATGCCAGGAGCGGAAACTGTTCAGAACTGGCTTAACACAAGCCAAGTTTAACTGCATCCTACTTCTTCCCAGCTCATGTGCTGGGCCCAGAGACACTGACCCGGAATGAGAGGCCATTGTTTTCCTTTCAGATGTACTTTAGTGGCTTAGAAAGAAAGGCCTTTTGATGGACCTAAATTTCTTAGTGTTTCTGGCTTCCCCTAAATGTTCTGACCTTCCGACATTACATATGACACTGAGATTATGGAATCATAGGTTTGGGAGCTCTTAGAGACATCTAGGTAAACCTTACATTACAGAAGGCATCGTGAAAAGCATTCTGGAGTCAAGAGAACCTGGGTTCAAATTCTACTTTTACGCTCCTTGCACCTCAGATCCTCATCTGTAAAATGAGGGAGGCTGGTCTAAATGGCCTCTAAGGTAGGTCTAACCTTTTCACCTCTTGATATAGGTGATATAAGTCATCTAAGGGTACATGGTGATATTACCTACCTAGCAGTCAGGATTCAAACCTAGGTCCACTGAGTTCAAATTCAGTAGGATGAAAGGGCCAAGTTGTTAAGAGGAAGAGGTAGGGACCTGTGCCACAAGCTTTAATGGTTAAGAGTAGCTCTATGACATATCACAACTCTCCTTTTGGGGGTTTGTCCCAGGATGAGGGGTGGGGGTAGAGAATGTTGAGATTGGCTCTTCTCTCCACTGGGTAGCTCAATTCCTGTTCCCGGGGACAAGGAAATCTATGCAAAGGAAGGTCAGCTGGTTTTTGCCAGGTCACAGAATTCATTGGTCTTTTGTGACGTCAGGAGGCTTCTCTTCACAGAGAAATAGCAAAATAAACCCTCCCGGAGAAGCAAAGGAAAGGGTGGGCTCCTGGGAAAAGTCACCGGATGCAGGGCCTTGAACTTGAAGGAATCAGTTCAAAGCTAGCTGTGGGGGTTTCAGGGCTGATTTCTGGCCAAGCAAGGCCTACAGCGCTGACCTGCAGAAGCAATCTCTGAATGCAGCAGCCCCAGGCCGCAAAGGGTCCAGGCAGCCCTGACCTCTTCGACAGTGTAACTCTCCATTCTTCCTCACAGAGGATGCTGGCAGGAGGAGAAGGGGAAGCTGGCACTGTGGCTGTCCTGTTCTGTGAATAAACAGAGGAAGTCCCAGGCTATCGTTTTTGGCACCTCTCCTTACTGCTTATTCACTATTATACAATCCTTGATATTTTGGCAAGGTGTGTTAAGGGCAATTATTACCCTTATTATTCTTTTTTTTTTTCTGGAGGAGACTGGGGTGAAGGCCTGAGCCTTTCCTTTATGCCCAGAATGCAGTCTCATGAAATGGATAGAAATAGAATTTCTACTTATCTTCAGAAGCAGGTGGCATCAACTCTGGATGTTGGATATCTGGGTTCAAATTCCACCACTTTCCTTAGCCTCCCTTTCTTCATTTGCAAAATGGAACAGATTGGGGGTAGACTAAGTGAGCAGAAGTTCTTTCCAGCTGAGGCCCCACCCCCAGAGATAAAGATCCATGATCTCTAATGAGATGGAAGCTTGTAAACCTTTAATGCTATGTAAAGATGAGCTACTGGGACAGCAAGGCAGCTGAGTGGATAGAATGCTAGGCCTGGAGTCAGGAAGATTCCTCTTGAGTTCAAATCCAATCTGACACTTATTAGCTATGTGACCCTGGGCAAGTCACTTCACCCTGCTTGCCTCAGTTTCCTCATCTGTGAAGGAAGGAAATGGGAAACCACTATCTCTACAAAGAAAACCCCAAATGGCACCATGAAGAGTCACACTGGCTTTAACAGTTGAATGACATTACCATATAACACCAGCTAAGTGGCAAAGTAGATAGAGGACCTGATTTGGGAGTCGCAAGGACTCTGGTTCTGATCTTGCCTGTCACTAGCTGTGTGACTCCATAGAAAAAACTAGACCTCTGCAACTGGAAGATGGAGATCATAGCAGCACTATCTCTTGAGGTTTTGAGGATCAAATCAAGTACTTGTAAGGTGCTTAACACAGGGTCTGGCACATAGTAGGTACTATGTTTATTTTCTCCCTATTATTATTGTTGTGAAGACCAAACAGGAAATAACAGTTGCAAAGCAATTTGCCAACTTCACAGGACCATACAAATGCCAGCTTTTATGGTATGTAGCTGTAAATATCACTGAAGTCTTACAACCTTATGAAGTAGTGTGCTATAGGTATCACCCCCAGTTTATAGACAAAAAAAATTGAGGCTCAGTACTGGTCAAAACCTTGTTTCCATTCAGTGCCCATACATTTGAGAGCTTCACAAAAGTGCGTAAGTTAGATGATCATCTATCAGAAAGTAAGGTAATTTTGAAAGCTTAACTCTATTTCCTTTCCTATAGTGCCTTACAACCTTTAAGAAATGCTGACCCCTAAAACATATCACTCTCTTGCATGATGGAGAAGTTGGTAGGAATACACTTGAAGGGAGAAGGGGAGAAAAAAAAATCAGATTCTCAATAACCAAAATAGTTATTTATTAATAACTTAAGATAACATTCTCATAAAATTCCAGCTTAAAATTTTACAACATGAACATAATCGAGCAAAGTAACTCTCCCTTCTTGGCAAACTGTGCCACTCACCTCTCAAACACAGGGGTACCAATGCTCACACACACTTCCAGTTTTTTTTATTTTTTGTTTTTTACAAAAAAAAAAAAAGAAAACAAACCAAAATATTGCATTTTGAGGTGACTCTCCCTGAAGAATTTTGTACAGAGGTATGCACTGTTGAACACAGCTGAAAGTAAAAAATAAAATAAAAAGCAAACACAGATTTTCCTTGTGTCTTTAAAAGAAAAACCCCTCCATGAGAACACAGGCCAATATATTTACAAAAGATAAGGCATAGTCAAACTACATCAATGGGGGAAAATCACAAGGAAAAGATATACATCAGAAGATAAAGGATTGCACCACACTCACAGAATGTGAGGGGCAACATTCTGTCTTTGAATTTCAACCCAGGAGTTTGCCAGAGCTGAAACAATTGTGTTTTTTAAGCATGCTGCAAAATGTACCCTTTGGATTAGAAATTAAAAAAAAAAAAAGATAAATGATTTTGTAATGGAGTGATACTTTGATTCTTCCCTCCCTTTGGATGATTTCTTTTAAGCTAATCAAACGGGAGAAAAAAAAAACTCACAAGAACAACCATCATCATCAACTTGATTTAAAAGTGAAATATTTACAACAATCAAACATCTGAGTTCTTTGCAAACAGGTAGGTAACTCCAGATTCAGAGCTGACACCTCTCTTTGGCTCCTCTAATTCAAAAATGAACCAGTCTTCACTGAAGACAATTATGTAGTATAATTCCAAATGCAAAAAAGGAAAACATCCAGCCAATCCTTAAAGAATATGGGTTCCTACCCTTTAGTCCTAGCCTATGCACTTGGAAGTCCTCAAGCCTCCTGCCTCTGCATAGGTAGGCTTGTACACACAGGGGCCCAGAACCCTGCCAGGAGCTATGTACACAGCGTCTCATGTTCCTCCACAGAGAATATAACACTTTTCTCTCTTTTTGCAATAACCAATTCCAAACATGGTAACCTTGTCTAACAACCCCGACAGCTTTTTATCATTTTGACACCGTGGGCCACAAACAAAGAAAAACCTGTCCTAGATGACTAGGACCTCTCCCCAGCAAGGAGGAGAACAGGGCCAGGTTTCACGTGGACTGCAGAGAATCCACTTGAAACACATTCTGGTTGGATGGAGTGGTGAAATAAAGCTGTTGGGCTGGTACCCGATTGTCACAGGGGCTGCTCAGCCCTAGAGTCCTCTCAAAGTCCAGCAGCTGGCCCATGAAGTTGAAGTTTGGGGAGATATTGGACTTCTTCATCTTGACAATGTCATAGGCATCATTCATGGACAGGTTAAGCTTCTGCATGAGGTAAGCCACAGTGACTGTGACTGAGCGGCTGATTCCAGCTAAGCAATGCACCAAGACTCCACAATTTTTTCCTCGGGCTTCATCTGGAAATATACAGAAGAGAGAAAAAGACAAAAATGATCAGAAAATTGCAATCAGCCTAAACAGAGAACTGTATTTTTTAATTCATCAAAAATTAATTGTCTGTGGCAGACCAGCCCTACAGACAGAAGAAGCTATATCATTGAGATAAACTGTCTCTGCTGGAACACAATTACATATTTTAGATGTTTGCTAAAAAGGGAGCTATTGTATGAAGTTTCTGCCAACAAAAAACTCCCTTAATGTGTACATTCTTTGCCTCAGCATGTGAATACCAGAAACAGTGCAATATGGCCGTGAAAGCCTTTTATACAGACAAGCAGACTGCAAAGGTCTATTAAATTATTCTCCAACTGTTGTGGAGCTAACAATGGAGGTATTCAGGCATTTTAAAAGAAAGAGGGAAGTCACTGGGGACAGCCCATTAGGAGGAACAGGATGTCAACACTGCTTGAAAATGAGTTCCTTTGTAATAGGAAATGCATTACAATGGCTGGGGATTAGTTTCTCGGTGGCTTCCAGCCCACATTTCTTCCTGCAGTGCTCGGATTACCTATACTCCCTTCACTATGACCGGTATCACAGTATCATTCAACTAGATTACAACATTTAGCATTCACACAGCTTTCCAACAATTAACAGGCTGTCCTAAAATAACTTCCAGGTCTTAAAAAAAAAAGCCTGCAGCAAGATGTGAGAATTCCTGCCTCCAGAGCTTTCTATCCTTTGCTTCAACTGGGAATCACTGTGTGTGGGAGGGAAAAATTCTGTGGTCTGATTATCAGTTGTCCAATCGTTCACATGGCCTGCTTTCAGGGCCTGGCACACAGTAAGCGCTTAATAAATACTTGCATAAGCAGTCTGTCTTTGAGGCCGTTTTTAAAAGGCACATTTTTTTTTTCCTTTTAGGCCTAAACCAGTTTTAAGAGGGGGAAAAATACCCCATAGTGCCCTGCAAACCATTTTGAGACAGGTATTTCCAATAAATTAGCATCAGTGAAAATAATTAAAGGTTAACTCCAGAGAAAAGCTGGTAGTTGTTTTAGCATTTAAAAGTCATTTGAACTTATTGCTAATTAGTCTCACCTATAAAAGAAATGGCCTCCGGGAAAAACTGAGATAAGTTTTGGCTCCAGTGATCTGAGATTGGGATCTGTTTATACTTAAATTCTCCGGCATTCTCAAAGAGATTAGGCAGGTTAGGGGTTACATTCAAGATGTATTTGATGCCAAACTCTTCTAAAACGTCCAGGTTGGTGGAATCCTTAGCACACCCCAGGTAGAGAAAAGGAAGAATCTCCACGGGGAAGGAAGGCTGACTGTTGGACAAAGGGCTGCCATCCGAGTCAGTGGCACTGTTAGGATCTCGGTCAATGTCAGATTCAATATCCGAAGAGGAATCCGAGCTGATCCGGAGACCTCCCAGTCCTAGGACTGGCAGGGGAGGCGAGCTGCTGCTGCTACCGGAACCGTCTAAATTGGTCTCACAATGCAGAGCGAACTCGGCTTGGAACTTACTGAACCCACCTGCCAAGAAAAGGAAAGAAATAATGTAACCTGAGATGATTCAGTAGTAGTTTTCGCGGCGTGCGTATTAAAGGGGCGCTTTTGGGTACAGTCAGAATCAAATAAGCAATCCCATACACAGGCACAAAATCGTCACAATTATTTTTAAAAATGGGCAACGCTATAGTCAATGTCACCAACTCTCAGCTTCTAAAACCCAACACTCACAAAATGCATCCAACCTGACAACTTTCCAGTTTCAAGGAAGAAAAATAAACACCAATCTGGGCGCAATTTAACCCCCACCCGCCACCCCCGACCGCGTTTTGCTTCTTAATTGCCTCTTTTTAAAGGCAGGAGTGCCGCAGGGCATTAAAGCACATCTGACTCTACGAAAAGCTGCCCCCCCTCATAAATGTGCAATCCGGAGGCCGGAAGCGTAAGCGCCTCCTTGGTCCCAGGCCCTGCCACCCAGGATCGGTCTTGCACAACTACCCCGGTATTTACCTCACGTGTCACCCTTCTCCCACCTTGGGAACCAGGACAATGGTACAAGGTAAAAACTGCAAGCCAGGAGTCTTTCCGGTCGTTCCCTTCTTTCCCCAAGGGCGCTGAACCCCCATCCACAACATCTCCCTAGACCACCCCCATCTCCCTATCTCCAGGGTCGCAAAAACTGGGAAAAGCGGTCCAACTAGTCCTTACCTTCCAGGTAAAATGCCCTGCAGCCTTCGTCCTTCAGCCTCGTGAGCAGAAGCCCCAGTACGGACTCTCCCCCCGTGTTCTCGTTCCATTCGCTGCTGTTCTCGTCGTAAAGGACCACTGTGTCCGTTCCGCAGCGCCGAGTGAAGCGGTCACGGTCTTCTCCGCGAGAGAAGAGCGAACGCACGGGCAGGTTGCCCTTCTGCAGCCGCCGCAGCATGATGCCCGGAATGGCCACGTTGATGGCCGACTCGATGTGGGACGATTCGTACAACTCTTGCGGCCGGCAGTCCAGCAGCAGCAGCCGGTCGCTGCCCAGCTCCAGCTGCTCGTTCAGCCACGCCACCGTCTTACTAATCGCCATTTCCGACACGAAAGACACGGGTCTGAACGTATCTATCATGAGGATAAGCGGAGGGCCAGGGAGCGGTGCCTAACAGATGCTTCCCGCTGCAGGCATATGCTAGAAGGCGGCTCCTCTACCTGGGGCTCACCCCCAAAGCAGCAACCCTTAATAGCACCGGAGAATGGAATCTCGATAATGAAACAGACCTGCAACCTCTAAGTCCAGAGTTGAGAGATTTGGGAGGAAAGGAAAAGTAAACGCTTGGGTTTTCAGAAGCATAGGCTTGCAACACTCCCGACTGCCGTTCAGTCTCGGGTCTCCCTGTCAACGGATCTCTGAATGAAGCGCCGTAATCGCCCCAGTCCAGACCGCTTTCTTTTCTCCCCGAGTGAATGAAATCCAATTAGTTTATGGCTCTGGGATCCGGATCCGGTGCTACCGCAAGAAAGTCCATTTGCTCTTAATCTCTCCTGGGTACATTCCACAGTCAACCCGGTAGTCTTCTCATAATATGATTCAGTCCTTTATTTGAGCAATGTCCCTTTGACTAAGGCTCGCACACCCCCTGCGCGAGGCAGCTCCTCAATGGATACAAACATGGAACGTCTCAATGGATACATTCTCTCCGCCAGCCAATGAGCGCCCGCGGAAGGGGCTGTTGCCGTGGGGACGGGCCGGCTGGAACAGGTTGTGTTGATGAATTGTTAATGAGTTTGTCATTCACAAAAACGGAAAGGAATTTCCGCTCCGGATAAAGCCGAGAGCAAACAAGCAGCCTCTGCGGCTCAGCAGGAGGAAGGAGAAAGAGGAGGAGGAGGAGGAGAAGAAGGAGGAGGAGGAGGAGGAGGAGGAGGAGGAGGGAGGGGGGAAGAGGAGGAGGGAGGGAGAGGGAGAACGAGGAGGAGGAGCAGGGTACCTAAACCAGGGTATTTCAGTGTCTTGTTTTGTTCTTCTAAAGTTCCCACATAGCATCAGAACTTCTGCACAGAAATGGTCCAATTATCAGACACAAAAGCTCTCCAGCCACCTTAAAAAAATCCTCTGACTTCTTTCTCTCTTCAAACTCATTTGCACCCAAGGTTCCTTTTTAAGGCCGTTTTCCCCATTGAAGAGGACGGGGGAGAGGGGGGAGGAGATGTGTGTGCGGTATTTGATGTTTGAGAGCAAAGCTCTGGTGTTCATTTAGTTGGCGCTTTGTTTGGACTGGCGCTGCTCGAAATGGTAGAGTGTCGAATCCTGCAACCAAGGTCTCCGGAAACAAAAGGAAATTTTGTTGAAATAGGATTATGTTGTTGTTGAAGCAAGCAAACTCCCGTGCAGAAAATCAATTTCGTTTTAAAGCTAATTTTCAAAATCCAAAGAGAATGTATAAGCAGGAGCTCTCTGGAAACGCCCCCCCTCCCCAATTTTAAAAAGCAAACTTAAAGCCCCCTTTTTTTGATGGAATGTGTTTTTTTTTCCAGTTAGATGCTTCTCTCCTCCTCTCCCCCCCCCCGCCCCCGTGCTGGTGGCATTAAGGTTTACTGCTCATTGTTAGGAGGAACTGAAGTCATTCATCCCCACCCCCCTTTCAGTCTCCACCCCCGACCGCTACCCAGGGTCACTCTCGTTAATCATTTCTATACTGAAAATCACTGGAGCGGGAGCAAGACTTCTAACAAAGGTGCAGACGAGTTGACAGGGGGCTGTCTGGGCCGCGGCCCCTTAAACGCCCGGGTCGGAGCACATCTTGCTATAGAACATGCAACCTCGACCCCCACCCCCTCCAGCCCAAGGAGAAATAAACCAGAAGGGAAATTCTTTAGCAGGGACTGCGGGTTTTCTCTTGGAGGGGAGTGGGAAACCTGTTACAATTTTAATCAGCCGGGTGTAGGGAGTGGGGGCTCAGAGAAGCGATGCAGCCATTGGCTACTGTAGCTGGAGGGAATCGTGACAGTAGGAAAGCCTCTCCTCCGCCCACCCAGCTTTCACTGCCCGCCCCCCGCGGCCCTTTCTCGCCTTCTACTTCGGGTGCTAGGATCTCCCGCGCCTGCGCAGAACTTTCCCTCTTCCTCCTCCTGCTGAGGGGACTAAATGTTACGTAACTGAGTAGACAGGTGCTTGGAGCGAAGGGCGGGATTTTCTTCTCCGGGGTGGGGGTAGGGAAGGGTCGAGAGCTACTGGGTGAGGGGTGTCCTATAACTGGAGAGGCCTTTTTTTTTTTTTTTTTTTTTTTTGCCAGTACTGGAGGAGGAGAGAAATGAGCCTCTAGAAATACCTTCTTTGGGTTGCATACCAAGCAGGTAACTAAAGTGAGCTACCTTTCCCCTGCCCTCCTCCCCACCTCCAATGACCCTGAGCCCTGGGGCTCCGCAGAAACTGGGGGAAAGGCGCGAAACCGCCTGGCTGAGAGCAAGAGTGGGGACCGAGCGACCCTTCCTCACTCCTTCCTCCCCCCGAAGTGCATTCGTGGGGATCAGCACGTGGTTCTTTAAAAGTAGCCGGGGCCCGCCCCAGTTCTGAGCGCGCCACCTGTGTGCTGGTGCTGGCCCAGCAGGGGGCCGAGAGATTGCAGGGCTCGGTTCCGAAGGCTTGGGGCCTCCGAATTCCCCCATTCGCAAAATAATCGCACCCACTCGGAGTGTTATTGAGAGGTGCAAGAATCTTAAGGCCAGCCGGCATTTATTAAGCGCCTACTCTGTGCCTGACAAGTGACCCTGAGAGGTTTACTGCGGAAAGTGAAATCTGAACTACAGGGTCTTGAGGGACTTAGGTAAATCTTCGATTGTAAAACTGGAAGAATTTAGAGGACACCCAACCCAACTCTTCATTTTACAAATGATGAAACTGAGGCCCAGAGAGTTTACTTTGTAAACTTCTTGAGCATAGGGATTGTTGCATTTTTTTTTTTTTGTAGCCCGGTTGCCGTGGTACACGGTAGTAGTCTAATAAATGCTTGATTTGATGGCCGTGGGCAGTAAATGGATTTGAATTTAGTTCCTTCGACGTCGAAAGAGAAAGGGTTTGAAGCCAAATCGTTGATTCATTGCTCTTCAAAACCTGGATTATTTTTGCTGTGCCCCGCGAGTGGTGATACAGCCGGCCCGATGGGGGCGGGGATTGGGGCTGCTTAGGCATTTGAAGGTTTCTCCAATGGCGGGTGCAGTTACTAAACTACCTGCATCCCTTATTTCCAGTAACAGACCTCTTATTCCTTTGTTTGCTTATTGCAGGTTTGGGGGCGGGGGGAAAGGAAGTCGCAGAGGTTCCCCCCGCCACCCCATGCCATTTTTGCCTCCAGGCAGGCTGCCCCTAAAAGGAACGCGCGCACCTAGGTGGCAATCGCAACTGTTTCGAATTATTCCTTTTTTGGGTAGCCTGGAAAAAAGCTCCCTCTCCCGCCCAGAGCTGAAAACGCCTGCAAACAGCAGTACGTTCCACTAAAATAATCTTCCAAATACCCGTGCCTATTTGTACCCGCTCGGCTATTATCCCGTGACCCTGGGCAATGCTGTTTGACTCTTGGACTTGAGTATCTTCGCCCATGAAATGAATCGTTTGTCTCTTAATCTCATAAGGTCTCTTAATGCCCCAACAGCCTGTGATTCATAACTACACAATAGAATCTTTAATTCGATAGAGAAAGGAGGTTTGGTATTTCCTCACCCATTAACAATACCTGTCCTGAGATGGAAGGAGGTCTATATTTACATTTAATTAGAATGCGCCATTAAAAAAAAACCCATTTAAAACAAAACAAAAAAAAAAACCACCACCAAAACCCGAGTCTATTCATGTTTTCACTCAGCCCTCCACAATCAGACTCCAACCTGTTATCTCAAAACATTGCCCATTACATCCTTCACCGTTGGCCGGATAATAATAACTGATGTTTCCAGAACGATTTAAGGTTTGATTGACCCTATGTCGCATTTTTCCCCTCCCATACTACAGCTCTTATCAAATGATAAAAGAGTCATATTTCTATATGTGTTAAGGTTTACAAGGCTTCATTCACAACAACCCTGTGACTTACGTAGAGAAGATATAAACAAAATTGTACTGCATGACATGTCTCAGAATAGAGGCAGTTGGTAGTTCAGTGGTTAGAGTGCTGCATCTAGGAGAGGGGGAGAGGCCAGGACTAGCCGAGTTCCAACCCATTCTTCATGGGACAATTAAGCATTTATTAAGCATCCACAATGAGCCAACCACTGCTAAACCTTGGGCCTACAAAGACAAAAATGAGTGCCTACCCCTAACCATTCTAAAAAGGGAAACAACATGTTTATGTGTATATGTGGACAGACATTGGACTAGGTGGTGCAGTGGATAGAGTGTCAGGCCTGGAGTTAGGAAGACTTCTCTTCCTGAGGTCAAATCTGGCCTCAGACTTGCTAGTTGTGTGACCTTGGGCAAGTCACTTCACCCTGTTTGCCTCAGTTTCCTCATCCATCAAATGAGCTGGAGAAGGAAATGGCAAACCAGTCCAGTATCTTTATCAAGAAAACCCCAAATAGGGTCACAAAGAGTCAGACACAACTGAAACAACTGAACGAATGGGAATAATGATCGCACCTGCCTCCCAGGGTGTTTGTGAATCTCAAATGAGATAATAATTATAAAGCTGCTTAGCACACAGTAAACACTGTATAAACGGTAGTTATTATGACACTTGCTAGCCTTAGACACTGGTTGTGCAACCCAAGGCAAGTCACTTAACCTCTTAGCCTCAGTTTCCTCATCTGTAAAATGAGCTTAATAATAGCATGTATGTTCCAGGGTTGTTGTGAGGCTTAATCATATAGGATGTTGTGTCAAGCGCCTAACTATATAAATGTTGGCTATTGTTATTACTGTTATAAAGATTTGTTGAATGTACGAATGAGTTAGTGAATGATCACAAGTTTCCCGTGTTGTCTGCCCCACTTTTCCTCTGCCATCCTCTTCTCTAAGACTCTCCTTTTCAACACAAGGCTCTGGTTTTCCCGTCTTCTGTTTTTACTGATTTTGCAACACCCTCTCCCTACCCCATACCCCACTTCTGCTCCCAACCTGTGGCTTCGTGACTTCCTCCAGCATGCCTCAGCAACTCCCAAGTAGGATTCAGAGAAGGCAGATGTTAGAGGTTACTAAGGGTTGAGAACTGTGGAAGAACCACTGGACTAGGAAGTCAACTATGAAAAAGTGGAGTGCATCTCTAAAATCAACAACCATGGATTCAAGACCATAATAATTGCAAACTTGGAGGCGGGGGGGGGGGGGGGAGAGTAGTTTGGTCCCAATCTCCCCTCAGTTACACACTGGTCAAGTCACCCTGGGGAAGTCACCCAACCTGGCAACTCTCTAAGATTGTAGAGTGATGACCTGCATGGCTACAGGGAGTCTCTTTATCCAGAAGTTCCTTATTTAATAATGAAGACTAGCAATTATGAAGCACCTTAATCTATGCCATATGCTTACAATCTCAGCCCAGGGCTTTTCCCTTGTCCTTATGGTAAAACACTTAACATACATTCTCCCACTTAGTCTTCGTCAACCCTGTAAGGAATAGGGGTTTAGTACAAAGATTATCCCCATTTTGAGAAAGAGGGAGCAGGTGCAGGGGAGTTAAAACCCTTGCCCTAGAGTCACACAGCTAGTGAATGTCCAGTCAGAATTTGAACCAGTCTAACTCAGACCAATATTTTGTTTCCATTACACCAACACCTAGCACCATGCTTGGCACATAAAAATAATTGATAGTAACTCAGTAGTATTTATTATTAAGAGATGGCTCAGCAAATAGAGTGCTGGGCCTGGAGTCAGGAAGACATAAGTTCAAATCCAGCCTCAGAGGCTTACTAGCTACGTGACCCTGGGCAAGTCACTTAACCTCTGTTTGCCTAATCCACTGGAGAAAGAAATGCCGAAGCATTCAAATATCTTTTCCAAAAAAAACCCCAAAAAGAATCAGAATCACCAAGAGCCAGATACAGCTGAATGACAACAACAAATGTACCAATGACGCTGGCCTCCTGGCTGTTCCATGAACAAGACAGCCCATCTCTTGGCTCCTAGCATTTTCTCTGGCTGTCCCACATGGCCTGGAATGATCTCCTTTCTGTGCTCTTACTACTGACCACTCTGGCTTCCTTTAAGTCTCAATTAAAATCCCACTATCTAAAGGAAACCATCAACAGCCCCTCTTAATTCTAGTGGCTTCTAGAATTATTGTTTCCTATTTATCCTGTATATAGCTTGCTTCATATATATTTGTTTGCATTCTGACTCCCCTATTAGATTGTAAGTTCTCTGAAGACAGGGACTATTTTTTGGCCTCTTTTTGTATCCCCAGTGCTTGGCACAGTGTCTGGCACTAGTAGATACTTAACAAATATTTATTGATTGAAGTGCAAGGTACCATGCTAAGCACCAAAGATAGGGAAAAAAATGACCAAGAAAGGCAAACGACAGTCCCTGCTCTTCTAGGAGGGCCAGAAAGCCTATGGACTATAAAGTCTGTAGGGGGAAGTGATATGTATACAACTAATAATACCTAGTACTTATATATAGTATATATGTGTTTATGTATATGTGTTCTATATTCCTATATGGTATATATAATATATATAATGCTATATTTCTACATGGTGTATATTATATAGTATATATGTGTTTATGTATATGTGTTCTGTATTCCTATATGGTATACATAATGTAGTATATGTAGTGCTATATTTCTATATAGCACTTTAAGGTTTCAAAAGCTCTTTACAAATATCTCATTTTTCAGTCCTGGGAGGTAAGTGCTATTACTATCTCCACTTTATAGATGAGAAACTGAGGCAGGCAGAGATTAAATGATTTGCACAGGATCATACAACTAGTAAGTTTCCGAGGCTGGTTTTGAACTCAGGTCTTCCTGACTCTACCTCATCTATCCACTGTGCCACCTAATTACCTCTAATAATTAATTAATTACTAATATATAACATAATATAATAATATTTATATTAATATAATAATAACTAATGAAATTTGAATGAATAAAACGATGCACCTCACAAAAAGGAAGTAAAAGCAATTCAGGAGTTGATGGACTGAGAGAGTAGTGAGGCATTGAATTCAAGGTTAATAGTCTTAGAAATAGAAGTAACCTTAGAGGCCACCTACTTCAATCCCTCATTTTACAGGTGAGGGAACTGAAGCTCAGGAAGCTTGTGACAAAGATAATAAAAATCAGACCTAGGATTTGAACCCAAGTCCTCTGCCTTTAGAACTAGTTCCCTTTCTACTGAACCACGTTGCTTTCCAAGAACAAGAGAGATTGTGCAGAATATGAGAGACAGTAGAGGGCAGGGGGAAGCAGGGAGAGAGAGAAAGGGGCACAGAGAGAAACATAGACATACAGAGAGAGAAGACAAGACTGTGGTGAGAGATGAGAATGTGAGAGTTCAGAAGCTTGGTGGGCAGGGAGGGGGGCAGTTCTGCTCAGAGGTAGGGTGAACAAGGAAACTGTAGGGGTTAAAGAGTAAAGAGGCAAGGGCATAAGCAAGGTCACCAGTGGACAACATATGTTGGGTGGAGAGGAAGACTGTAAACCAGGTACTAAAGTCACTGAAGATAGTGGAAGACTATCCCATAGGTCACACCATGACAGCACAGATCAAAAGAAGACCGTACAATCAGATGAAATGTTTCTGGCACTGAATTACAGAGGAGGGGAGGTCATTGAGAGATGAGGACAGAGCAAAGGTCCTCGAGTGGCAGTAGGGAATGAAGGTTTGGCTGATGATTACTCCTGGCTCTAGGTCTTCAAGGTGTGAGAAGGAATAGTCGAGTACCTAAGGGTAAATGAAAGCTGATGAAGTCCTCAAGGAAAAAGGCAGGTTTCACCTAGGGCCAGGAGATGAGACAAGTACTGTATAGTAGGAAGATTTAGAGAATGAAAGGTTTGCTAATAATGGGGGAAGGGAGGGGATGAGCCAGGAAGAAAGGGCTCTACTGGGCACAGTGAAAAAGGCAGAGGGAGGAATTTAGGGACCAGGAGGGGTAGGATTTTGAGGAATAAGAATGGGAGAGACTTTCTGGCTTTGAAAGTCGAAGAACCTGGTTTCAAATCCTGTCTCTGCCACTTACTTCCTGTGAGACTTTGGGCAAATCACAACCCTCTTTTGTAACAAAGAAAAAGTAATTAATCAAGACCAATTGGTTGTATAGGCAAAATTCTGAACCTGTAGCCACACACCCCAGTTTCTCCCTAGAGGAGAGAAGGATAGCTCCTCTCCAGGAAGAAGATTGGTCATTAGAATTAAATCGATGTTTGAATTGGCTGACTTTTAATGTTGTTCTGATTTATTTATTCTAGTCTATTACTGTTCTACTGGTTTTTCTTGCTTCAGGCTGTATCAGTTCATAGGAGTCTTCCCTTGTTTCTCTGAAATCCTCTCATTTGTCCCATTTCTTGTTGCTCGGTCATATTCCATTACGTCTATATACCACAGTTTGTTCAACCATTCCTCAATCTAGGGGCACCCACTTCGTTGCCACAAAAAAGTACCATTTTGGATATTTTGGGCTCCGTTTTCAATCTTGGCAGTACGTGGGTCAATCTCCATGGGTTTAGAGCTAGAAGGAATCCTAGAGACCATCAAATACAACCTCGTCAATTTACAGTTAAAGAAATTGACACCTAGGGAGGTGAATGGATTTGCACCACAGCTGGTCAAAGGGTCTGGATGGTTTTAGTGACATTTATCTCATATCCAAATTGTTTTCCAGAATGGTTGGACATGTGGTGTTTGCCTGTCTTCTTGCAAACCCTCCTAACACAGACCATTTTCTACAGTCCCTCCAGCCTTGGCTAACTCTGTCCAATATTATCTCTGCCAATTTCCTGGGAAGGAGGGAAAACCTTAAAGTTGTTTTGATTTGCATTTCTCTTAAAATGAATGATTTGCAGCTTTCTCAATTTTTGTAAATGACAATAGGAAGGGGGAGTGGTTGGGAGAAGATAGATAGACAGTAATCCCTTTCCTAGCAAGATAATAAACGAGCCAAATTGAATTAACACTGTGAAGTAGTTTATCTCCCAGAAGCTCGTTCTTTTGATACTTTCATACTTAGACTTCCACTTTTTGCACTTCTCTATGAAAGTAAAGAAGGGAAGAGGAACCTGTGAGATTAGTTTCTACACGGAGATATCTGCAACAGTTAAGTCATTTTAGTTGTATCTGACTCTTCATGACCCCATTTGGGGTTTTCTTGGCAAAGATACTGAAGTAATTTGCCATTTCCATTTCCAGCTCATTTTACACATGAGGAAACTGAGGCAAACAGGATTACGTGACTTGCCCAGGGTCATGCAGCTAGTAATTGAGGCCAAATTTGAATTGAGGAAGATGAGTCTTCTTGACTCTGGGCTTGAAGTTCTGTCTACTATGACTAGCTGCCTATATCTGCATCACTAATTAAATCGAGCTCACTTACTGATTTGTTAGAAAACAGGTTACCACTCTCCCATTATAGTGTCTCCCTATAGGGTAACATTCACTTAGCCTGTCTTCTAGGGATTCTAGTCCTATTGTGAAACATCCTGTGTGGAACAGTGCTGAGAAATATTTAACCATTTCATGAGAAAGAGATTTCCCTAAAGCATAGGTCTGACTATGTCTCTCTTCTTTTCAGTAGATTCCAGTGGCTATCTATTACCGTATACTGGACAGTCTGCTGAAGCCCTTCTCAAAATCATGTTTTTAGTTACATAAGATACATACCAATTATATTGAAAAAGTTATCAATCTATTAAAAAAAATCAAGGATTTCAGGTTCAGAATCCCTGCTCCAGGGTCCTTGGGATGGGATTTGTAGCCTTTCACAACCTGGCTCTAGTCAACCTTTCTAGGGTCATTGTACGCGACTCTTCTTTCTGCATTCTATGGTCTAGCCAAATTGACTTTCTTGTTTCCCAAGTATTCTAAGTGCCTGTGTCTGTGTACGTGTATGCGAGCTGCTCCTCATGCCAGGAATGCACTCCCTTCTTAGAACCCCGAGCTTCCTCCAAAGCTCAGCTGAAGGACCGCCTCCTACATGAGGCCTCTCCTGATTGATCCCAGCTGTGCCTGGTTCTCCTGGATTTGCCTTGTCTGTATTTACATCTACTTATGCAGGCACATGGTATTTCTTAGGATGGAATGTAAACTCCCAGAGGGCAGGAACTATGTGACTTTTCTGTCTCTGGGTCTCCCTGTCCTAGACCAGTGCCTGAAACACAGTGTCCTTTTGACAAGTACTTATTGGTTGAGCAATCTTAGTCTGTAGAGTCTACTTAGGAGCTGGTTGGCTACCTCTATAATGTGGCCAATGTTTCCTCAGGGACTTTACCTCTTTCAATAGGTGTCAAGGGCAGTAAATAGACCCCTGGACTTGGACGACTGGAGTTCAGATCCAGCTTCAGACACTTAGTAGCTGTGCGACCTTGGGCAAGTCATTTAACTTTTCTTGACCCCAGTTTTCTTGTCTGTAAAATGGACATAATAATAGTACCTATGTCCCTGCTAGGCAACTACGTGGCCGGGGGGATAGAACACCAGGCTCTAAGTCAGAAAGGACTGAGTTCAAATATGGCCTCAGACACTAGCTGTGTGACCCTGGTCAAGTCACTTAACCCTGTTTGCCTCAGATTCCTCACCTGTCAAATGAGCCAGAGAAGGATATGGCAAATCACTCCAGTATCTTTGCCGAGAAAACCCCCAGTGGAGTCTTAAAGAGTCAGACACGATTGAAGCAACTGTACACCTCACTGCTGAGATAAAACGTGAGATAATATTTGTAAAGTGCTTTTGCAAACATTATACTGCCATATAAATGGCAGTATATTAGTATAGTATAGCATAGTATAGTATTATGTAGGTATGTGCACAGTCTAACACTTGTGTAAAAGAAATGATGACTCCTCTCAGCAGGAACAACTTCCAGCAACTCATCTTCTCACACCTAAAGGTGGAAATAAGATGCGTGGGGCTAGGCCAGGAATACTTTAATGAACTTTGATCAGGTATCCTTAAGCTATTTTTGTGTTGTGAACCCCTTTGGCCATCTAGTGAAGTCCACGGATCCCTTCTCTGAATCATATTTTCAAATGCATAAGATAAAATGCATGGGATTACAAAGGAAACCAATTAATTTTAAATAAAAATTAATTTTTTTCCCCAATCCACGTTCATAAGCCCCTTGAAATCCATCCACATAAGGCTTATGGATCTCACATCAAGAACTAGCTTAGAGGGTTAATTGAATTCATTGAATTTGGATATCCTACTGAGAGATAAGGGTGCCTCTGAAAACGTCAAAACTCCGTGCAGTAGAAACTTGTTACTTGGTTGGCCTTTAAGTCAGGTTTATCCCGTAGCCCAATTCTAGCGTTATAACGGTTTAGACTGTCTTTGTTGGATAAATTTACACATATAGTAGGCATTTAATAGTGACTTTGGAGAGAGTAGAATGGAGAATTTTCCAGGATAAATGTGGTTCTCATTGGGAGCCCCAGGATTTCAGTTTTATAGAGAAATTAACAAAGAGAGCCCAGGCTTACCAGCCATCTGGTTTTGATGTTGATAATGAAGAAATTGAGTTTTTACTTCAACATCATGAAAAGTTTTGTTAAATGTTTGGGAAGGCAAGGGCAGCCACCTGGATTCTAGGGATTGCTAAATTGTCCAAAAGTTTATTGTTCATATGGCTGGGTTCTCTTATGCTTAACCCTCTACCAAGCCTACGAAGACAGAGCATTCTTACAGCCTACCTCTACATCTTCGAGTTTGGGGCATTGCTGAAGGGGCCCTTGAAGTTCTGCTCAGGAGGAATACAATGCCAGGGGTGAACTTTTCTTATCATGAGCTCTCATTCTAATTGAGAAAGCAGACAATGTGTGTAGGTGAGCCAAGCTCCAGGCGTATGGCAGGGGCTAGGAGTCCTTTGTAGGCAGCTAGGTGGACAGAGTGCAGAGCCTGGAGTCAGGAGGACCCGAATTCAAATGTGGCCTCAGACACTTACCAGCTGTGTGACCCTGGACAAGTCACTTCATGTTGTTTGCATCATTTTCCTTATCTGTAAAGTGAACTGGAGAAGGAAATGGCAAATCACTCCGGTATCTTTGCCAAGAAAACCCTAAATGGGGTCATGAAGAGTCAGACAAGACTGAAATGACTGAACAACAGGAGCCCTTAGGGTGCAGTGTCAGGAACAGGAAACTCTGCTGGGACATTGTTAGGGGAGGGTGTTGGGGGAAAGGGTTCCAAGCCCATCCAGGCTTTGCCTATTTAGCACTTTATAGTAATCCCTGGGTTTTGGGCTGGGGCCATTTAGGGATGGAAGGTTTAGAGGATTTCTGGTCTATTATTATCTCAGCTTTATAAATGAGGAAACTGAGGCTGACAATGCTTACATATTTCTCAGGGTCACAGATCTACTGTCTAAAGAGGAATTTGACTCCAGATCTAATGTACTACCCCCTAGACCAGAGATGTCAAACACAGGACTCACAAAACTCCCCAGTGCCCCAAACCCTATTAGCATATAACTGGGAAATATTTAACAAAATATGTAAGACTACAATACAACACAGATAATGTTAATCTGTGATTTTCTAAGTCAATATGTGGCCTGCAGGGATCCTTATGTATTGTATAGTGGCTCCCATTCCTAGTTTAGTTGGACAGGCACTGCCCCAGATCCCAAGGCCTCCACAGTGGGTTGAGTTCTGAAAAATCTGAGGTACATAGCTAATAAGTATCAGAGACAGGATTTAAACTCTTCTTGACTCTACATGTACCCGAATTTATTCAGTCATACCCCAGTCAGTGGGTCCCTGCTTTGTTCTAGTGTTTTGAATAGTTTAAGTTAAAATCATACTGTCCAAAATGCCAATACTGTCCATGAGGTTTTCTTGGCAAAGATACTGGAGTGGTTTGCCATTTCCTTCTTCAGTGGGTTAAGGTAAACAAAGGTTTGCCCAAGGTCACACAGCTATGAGTGTCTAAGGCTGGCTTTGGATTCCGGTCCTCCTGATGCCAGGGCCAGCACCTAGCTGCCCTGAAGCATGGTGCAATGGAAGGAATCCTAAATTTGGAGTTGGGGGCCATGAGTTCAAATCCTGATCTAGACACTTACTATGTGTGTGACCATTTCCTCATCTGTAAAATGAGGGTGGATGTGTGCATTAGGTAACCTCTGTCTCTAGGATTCTGTGATCAGTGATCATCTGGGGGGTATCTTCTTTCCATCCAAATGAGCTACTTACCTGCCTTTAATAGCACATACTCAGATAAGGCAAGACAAGGGAGTTCTAGTAAGTGAACTTCATGATGGAAGGGACCCAGGTGAGGGAGAAGTAATTTGCTGGCTCATGGTAAACCTAATGCTCAAATACAGGCTTCAGGGCAGGGAGGGAAAGGAAGTGAGAAATGACATTTCTCTTCTTTCTAGAGGCTCTTTGAATGAAACCTTCCCCCAGCGTGTCTAAAAGGAGCCTATCTCTTGATAAACATTCTACTTCCTTAATTCTCTAATCCCTCTGCCTCCCCTCCCATTGCACACAAACTCCCTTCCTATGTCTCAGATTACTACTGCCTCGAAATGATACACAAATCATTCCCCCTTCCTCCTTCCCAGCCCAGCTCTTCTAGTGCTAGCTCAGGCATTTGGTCTCAATCAATCAACAAGCATTAACTAATCCATTACTAGCTCCCTGCCACCCCCACCCCTACCACCTTTTCTCAGAATGGAGGATACCACAAACTTATCTAATTCCTGTAGGGAAATTTTAAAAAGGTTATATAATTAATACAGAGACAGTCTGGTCTGAGGGACACAGTTTCAGCCTTCTAGTTAGGGAGGCCTGAATTCAAATCCCACCTCTGATCAATATAATAGAGGTTTAATAAATGTTATTGTGACCCTGGACAGTTGACTTAAAGTGTGTTCCTCAAACAGCTTTTTAAGACTTATCTAGGTGGTTGTATACTACTTATAATCTGCATTGTGATTTCTCCAGACTGAAATTACAGATAATGACACCACCACCATCACCACCACCACCCCCCTCACCACTACCACCATCACCACCACCACCACCACCACTGCTACCACCACTACCACCACCACCACTACTACCACCACCACCATCACCACCATCACTACCACCACCACCACCACCATCACCACCATCACTACCACCACCACCACCACCCTCACCACCATCACTACCACCACTACCACCACCCTCACCACTGCTACCACCACCACCACCACCACCACCATTACCACCACCACCATCGCCACTGTCACCACTACTACTGCTGCTACTGCTACATTAGTTGTTGTTGTTCAGTGTTGTTCTAGTCTTCAAGACCCCATGGCCCATAGTATGTCAACACCAGGCATGGGGTTTTCTTGGCAAAGGTACTAGAGTGGTTTGTCATTTCCATCTCCAGTGGATTAAGTAAAAGAGTGGTTAAGTGGCTTGCCTAGGGTCACATAGCTAGTAAGTATGTGAGCCTGGATTTGAACTTAGGTCTTCCTGACTCCCAGATCTACTAAGCCGCCTAGCTGCCACTACCACTATTACTATTATTACTATTACGAGTTATATGGTAACTAAGGTTTATAAAGTTGTATAGTAACTAAGCACTTACAAAGCACTTTATACCCATTATCTCATCTTATTTTGGTCCTCAACAACCCTGAGAGGTAAATGCTATTATTATCCCTATTTTACAGATGAGGAAACTGAGCCAGTGAATGGTTAAGTGATTTGGCCAGAGTTCAAAGATCTAGTAAGTGGCTGATGCAGGATTCAAACTCAGGTCTTCCTGATCCCAGATTCAGCATTCACTTTGCCACCCTCCAGTTATGTTTCTAAGAAAAGAGAAAAAGGGAAAACCATGAAGTATTACTCATTTTATAGTTTCTTCCTGACAGTCAAATTCATAACCATTGAGAGGCAGTATAATTGAGAGATTGCTGGATTGAAAGTCTCTCCACTTCCTGACTTCCCTGGTTTTCTTCAAATCCGAGCTAAAATTTCACTTTCTGCAACAAAGCCTTTTTTGATATCCAGTATCAGACACAACTGAAATGACAAAAAAAGAAGCTAGTATCCCTTAAAGGGCAACTAGGTGGTACAGTGGCTAGAGGGCTGGGCCTGGAGTCAGCAAGACTCATCTTCCTGAGTTCAAATCTGGCCTCAGACACTCACTAGCTTTGTGACCCTGGGCAAGTCACATAACCCTGTCTGCCTCAGCTTCCCCATCTGTAAAATGAGCTGGAGAAGGAAATGTCAAACCACTCTAGCATCTCCGCCAAGAAAACCCCAAAATGAAGCCGTGAAGAGTAGGGCACGACGGAAATGACTCAACAACATTTATGTGGTTTGCAAAGTGCTTTGCATATGTTATCTCATATTTTTAGTAAAATAAGATATCAAAGGAACATGTATCTAGTAGAGAAGCTATTTTAAAAATGTATTCATTTACTTATTAGTTCAGAAGAATCTTTATTATTTTTCTCACATTTGAAAATTTATTTTTAGAAAGTTTTATTGATATCTTTTTCCTTTTATATCATTTTTATTTCTAATTATAGTCTTCCCCACTATGCTTCCCAGAAAGACATGCCTTGTAACAAACTTTTTTTAAGAAAAAAAAAAACCAGCTCAGCCAAACTAACCAACACACATTAGTTGAGTCTGATACCATGTATGACGTTCCATACCCACAGTCCCCTACCTCAAAAGCAGTCACTTTAGCCAATGATACAATCAAGTCACAATTAATGATTACTGATCTGAAGTATAGTATTACCACAAACATTTAGCAAATACTGTACAGTTGACAGCACTCAAATAAAGTATGGTGTACAGTACTGGGGATAGCCATTGGAGAGACCTTTCAGCTTCTCATATCATACCGACTAGCCATGTGGATAAATTTACTGAACCTTGAGTAATTCCTTAGGTCTTAATTTATTATGTTTTGTGGGGATTGAAGGAAGTTCCAGCACTAAAAAAAACTGACCAACAAAAATTACCATACTCTGCTTATTGCACTGGTCATTGAACATACTTTCTGAACATACTTTCTGAATAACCCTCCAAAGTACTTCAAGCCTTCCATGAGTTTCCAGGTGTAGGTAATCCCTTCACCACCTCAGATGACAATCCCCAAGCTATATGGTAGATGCTTCTTGAAAACTGCTCCGGCCCAAAATATTCATCACTCTAAGGTTCATCTATCTGGTGAGAAACTTCTCCCAACTTCATTGAACTGGTCTCCAAACAATAGACGTTCAGTCTACCACTAAGTCTACATTTCAAGCCTTAGATCCATGGCCCAAATCTATTTTAGTCAACAGGCGTTTGTTAAGTACCTACTGTGTACCAGGTGTTGTGCTAAGCACTGGAAATGCAAAGAAAGGCAAGAAAGGAGCCCACAGTTTAATGGGTGAGACAACATGCAAGCAACTATGAACAAAAAAGATACAGACAGGATAAAGTAGGGGTATTCTCAGAGGAAAGACAGCAGTGCTGTTGCCGTTTAGGTGTGTCCAGTTCTTCATGACTCCTTTTGGGGGTTTTCTTGGCAGAGATACTAGAGTGGTTTGCCATTTCCTTTTCCAGTTCATTTTACAGATGAGGAAACTGAGACAAACAGTGTTAAGTAATTTGCCCAGGGTCACACAACTAGTAAGTGTCTAAGTTTTCCTGTTTCCATGCCCAGTATTCATTCCATCCACTGCACCATCTAGCTGCCCATATAAATGTTATCTATTACTATGCTGAGATCATCTAATCCAATCTACCTGAATAAGAACTCTTTTATACCATCACAAAGAAATAGTTAGTGCTATGATATTTTGATATGCAAAAGTTGTTTCTGCTATAGAAATTGATCTGTGCCTACTCAATGGGGAAGACATCCACAGAATTTATCAAAGAGACGTCCGAAGTTTCTAGATGGAAGGCAGAACAGTGGGGATACTTCAGTGAGTTGAAGTCTGGCAAATGCAAGATAAATGCTTTCTCTACTCATTTGGCAAAAGCTTCTCCCACTCACTCTACACTAAACGTTTGACTCAATTTAGAGATTACAAAGGGGTTGCTCTTTCCTATTTGTGGAGGAGTGAGTAGAATTTTTTTTTCCAGTAACAGTTGGGGGGAAGGTGCTGGTGGCCAGTGAATAATCCAATTTGCAGAAATTAGTGCTCCCATCAGGGTTGAGGTCTTCTTAGGGAGAAGAAGTGTATTCCCTCCAGGTATCAGTACAGAGCCCCAGTTGTGCTAGCCTGGTTACAGCTCTATACACTTATAACTACCTGGCTTATAATAAGATTGATTTCTTAAAATCACATTGGTAATGGACTTTTCCATTCCTAACTGTTCCTGGTGGGTTTTCCATCATTATAACCCATTTACAAAGAAATGTTAAAAGTATGAAGTATCACTATTATTAAGATGATTCTGCTCGTAATGGGCATCCTCAGATAATGATTAAGACAAGTTTATTGATCTGTTCCAGTGGAGAAAGGGTTGGGTTGAATTTGGAGTCAGGAAGACCTGAGTTCCAATTCTGCCTTAGATCCTTATGATCCTGGGCAAGTCATTAAACCTCTCTCAACCTTTTTGTCCATCTGTAAATTGAAGGGGTTGGACTTAATGCCCTTTAAGGTCCCTTCCAGTTTTCAATCTATGATCCTAAGAAAGATGAAGGCAAGTTGGCCTCGTGGATAGAGCAACAGACCTAGAGTTGAGAAACCTAGGTGGTAATACTGCCTCAGATACTTATTCGTAGCATATGGTCATGGGTAAGGTACATAAACTAGCCTCAGTTTCTACATCTGTAATATAGGGATAACAATACTTTAATAACTTCACTTACTAGCTGTGAGACCCTGGGCAAGTCACTTCACCCTATTTGCCTCAGTTTGCTCATCTGTAAAGTGAGCTGGAGAAAGAAATGGCAAACCACTCTCTTTTCTCTTTCTCTCAATATCCCTATCCTTCTCTCTGTCTCTCCCTCCCACTCTCTGTCTCTTTCTCTGTCTCCTTTTCTCTCTCCATTTCTCTGTCTCTCTCTCTCTTTTTCGCTATTTCTGTCTGTCTGTCTCTCTCATTGCCTTCCCCCACCCCCTGCTCTGCTCCCAAACGAAAAGCACTCTGACATGGGCTTTTTCCACCCATCTCATAGAGCTCCTGAGGGTTGGAACACTCCTTCATCTCACTGTGATTTCACTTTTCTCTAAGTGACAGTGGCAGTAAGTGCTCTGTGGAGGAAAGCCTCCATGGAAATGCTGAGCACTCTCAGCTCAGAAATGTCATTTCTATTACAGTTTTCCAAGTAAAAGTATTTTAGCAACATCGGATGTAAAGCAACTTTCGTTACAGAATTTTTAAAAATTTTAATAAAATGAACCCTGACTTCCCATTGTCTTCCAGTGTAAAAATGGAGCCTGAAGGGCAATGTTTGGTGCTGGGGATACAAAGGCAGAATTGAAATGACACCCTGCCTGTCTTCAGGAAGCTTCCATTCTATCAGGGGAGATAAATGGTATACATATAAGCATGTACAAAATATACACAAGGTGATTTTGTCAGGGAGACACTGACAAAATTGGATTTGTTCTATATGGCACGAGAAGGTAGAACCAGGTGGACTTGATGTCAAAGCAAAAAAACAAAAAACAGAAAACAAAAAAACACCCAAACCAAATCAAAAACTCCAAACTTCCTAACAACTGGAGCCATCCAGCATTGGGAGATAGTGCATTCCCCAGCTCAGATAACAACTTGCTACTGGCTAGGCAATCCACTGAATTAGTCTAACAGCACACTGATCTTAGATGGGGATTGCAGAAGGGAAAAGATGCCAAGCCTTGAAATGAAGAGGTTTGACAGCGGGCTTTGAATAGCATTTGTAAAATTCTTTGGTGATTCCAGTGATCCTAACCTATTAACATCTACAAATGCCCAGCCTTTAAAAAAAGACAACCAAATAAATGTTTAGGCTCATTTTTTTTTTACTACAAATCATATAATGTTCTCAGAAGAATCAAAATTCCAGGCTACTCAAAAATCAATGGAAGGATGTAAGATAAATATTAGTATGATGCAGTATATTAGCGCATATGATCAGGAAGGCAGGCAGGCTGGCCATATATCTGGAGGGAGGGACAACAGATGCCCAGTTTGGTTGCTACGTCTAGGGGCTATAGGATACAAGTGGAAAGAGCATTAGAGTTAAAAGACATGAGTTCAAATCCTGTCTCTGATGTTTAGTAGGTAAACCTTGGACAAGTTCCTTAGGGCCTCAGTTTTCACATCTGTAAAGTGATATGGCTGGGCTAGATTGCTTTTGAGGTCCCTCTCAGATATGGTTCTGTGATTCAGGGTATTCAGAAAAATATCAAAAGTATCAGCTGAAGGCCTCCTGTGTGTTGGATAAGTCTTCTTTGGAGGTCCTCTATGGAAAGATAGAGGCAAGAATCACTCAGGATAAAAAAGCTAAGATGCTTTCTATGACGATAGCCCAATTGAAACATCCAAGACAGGAAAATGCTTTAAACAAAGTGTCTTGGGGCACCTTTCCCCCCCCCCCCCCGCTTTTCAGGAGAGGTCTCCAAGAGCAGTAGAGTCAAAGAAACTTCCTTGTGGGTCATATATTGATTTAGTAAATTCTTGTAACAGATATTTCTAGTTAAGCAAAACAAATTTGTACATTTTCTGTGTCTAAAGACGTGTCTTATTCTGAATCTTGAGTCCATTACCTCTCAGTCAGGAGACAGGTAGCATGCATCATCATCAGGCCTCTTGTCTCCTCACTGGTCCTTGCATTAGTCAGAGTTCTCAAGTCTTTCAGCACTGTTTTTCTTTCCAGCGTTGTTATTGTATCAGTTGTCCTCCTGGTTCTTCATTCTCCATGAGTTCATATAGGTCTTCTAAGATTTCTCTGAAACCATCCATTTTATTATTTCTTGTACATACATATGGACAGCCAGGTGGATAAAGTGCCTGGCCTGGAGTTGGGAAGATTCATCCTTAAGAATTCAAATGTAGCCTCAGACACTAGATGTGTGACTAGATGGAGAGTCATGTAAGCCTGTTTACCTCATTTTCCTCATTTGTAAAATGAGCTGGAGAAGGAAATAGTGAACCACTCTAGTATCTTTGCCAAGAAAACCCTATATGCAGTGGCAGGATTCAGCCAGTTCGCACCGGTAACCCGTATCTAATTTTAGGTTGAATTTAGTGAATGGGTGGTTAGCAGGGGCGGGGTCTGAACCCACCATGTCAGCAGCAGTGGGGCCTTGGTTCAGTTTCATGGAGAACTGATTGTTAATTTATTTGAATCCCACCACTGCCTATATGGGGTCACAAAGAGTCAGAAACAACTGAACAACACACATACATACATACATACAGATAGATGTAAAATATGACAGTATAATATACCACATGTTATGATATTCTCTTGCATTCGTATACTATAATTTGTGTAGCTTTTCTTTAATAGAGAAATAGTTAAATAAATTCCCTAAGTTTCCAGGTCTTAGCTACTACAAAAAGATCTGTTGTAAATATTTTTGTACAGAGAGATTTTTTTTTCCACATGGTATGGGCCTAGGTGTGATATAGATCGGTCAAAGGCTTTGTACTGGTTAAGGACATGGGGGGCATAGTTCTAAACTGCTTTCCAGAATGACTGGCCCAATTCAGAGCTCCATCAGCAGTGCATTAAGTTTCTGAGGCATTTTGCTTGTTTACACATGTATAACCTGCATCAAATTGTGGATATTAGAGTAGAACAGAGAGAATTTGGAACTCAAAGTTTTTAAAAAATGAAAGTTAAAAATTGTCTTTACTGGTAATTGAGAAATAAAATAAAATACTATTTAAAACAAAAGTTTCCAAAACCCTTCCAAAAACTGTCAATTTTTTTCTCTTTTTGTCTGATGGATATGAGGCAGGGCCCGAGTCACAGCTGTGTGACTCTGAGCAGACTATTTAACCTCTCAGTCCATTAGTTTGCATATCTCTAATATTAGAGATTTGGAACATCTTTTCATATATTTGATAGTTTGGATTTTTTCCTTCGAAAGCTGCCTATTAGAATTTTGGACCATTATTTGCGGTGGAATGACTCATTTTGGCAAGACTTGGACTGGCTGCCTTGTCAGGGGCGTTAAGGGACTAAAGACTTGGTCTCCCCTTCAGAATGGATGAAGCTATGACAGCAGCAGAATTGGAGAGGGGAGTTTTTTCTGTTGCAGCAGCAGTTTTAAATCTCTTTGGAGGAAGACTCAGGGAGAGAGTGAGTGGTGGCAGAAACAGATGGAGGATTATTTCCAGGAGACTGAGTCTTTAGAGGCAGCTGTTGGTACAATGAATGGATAGAGTGCTGGGGCTGGAGTCAGGAAGACCTGAGTTCAAATGGGACCTCAGGCACTTATTAGCTGTCTAACCTTGAGCAAGTCACTGAACCCTGTTTGCCTCAGTTTCCTCATCTGTAAAGTGAGCAGGAGAAGGAAATGGCAAGCCACTCCAGTGTCTCTGCCAAGAAAATCCCAAATGGGGTCACAGAAAGTCAAACGTAACCGAAAAACGACTGAACAACAGTTGTGTGGGTCCTGGTTTGTTACTAAATGTTTCTCTGCCATTTTAAATTTTGCTTCCTGGGTATTGATATTTTTAATGATGGTTTTTCTAGGTAAAGATAAGATCATTTTAATTGCATTCTGAGTTGGCATTTTTTTGCTGATAATGTTGATAAAGGGGTGGGGGAAACCAATGAGCAATTCATTAAACCAAATTTAATTGGCCAAGGAAATCTTTTTAGCCTGGTGATCAAAAGAATTGCCTGGGGGTTCAGAGCTTTATGAATTTTATTAATAATCTGCATTTTGAAGTTTTATCACTTTGTGGTGCCTGGCCCCTTTCCCTGGGCCAAAAAACCACTAAATCCTTTAAGCTAATCTAACTCCCAGCTCTCAGATCACTCTGCACCAGGAATCTTTGGATTTTTAGCTCTTCCCTGTTGCCCGGGTTAAAAAAAAGGGTAGGAGAATAGAGGCTGGGACCCCCAAAGAAGGCAACACCCTGAGTTGGCTCTTTTAGCTGAGATAGAAGAGGTCAGAGAGAATCAATTCTATTCATTCCCCAAAGGCAGGATGGGGAAAAATACTCCTTAGCCACATGGCCTTCCACAGTAGTATCTCCTGGGAAACAAGAATAAGCTTGGAATTTACAGTTTATTTTGGAAGCAAGTTAGAGAATATAAAACACAATCTCCACTCCATTTTAGTAGCTTTAAATTTTAAAGCTTTATTTCTAAAGAGCTAGATAAAAACTACTGACAAACGAATGTTGTTTTGTTTTTTTTTTTATGAAGGAGTTGGATTTGATTGAAGAGGAAGAAAGAAAATCTGAGGGAAATGGTTTTTATATCCATGAATCTATAAATACTGGGTTTACTTTGATGTGATGCTCTTGGGTTCCCACGGGATACCTCAGTCACATCATCCAAATTTTAGAGCCAAGCTTAAGCTTTAGGAAGGAAGGAAGGAAACAGACATTCCTGAAGTACCTCCTATGGGTTAAGTGACTTACAAATATTACATTGGATCCTCACAACAACCCTGGGAGGTAGGTGCTATTATGATCCCCATTTAACAATTGAGGAAACTGAGACAGAAGTTAAGTGACTTGCCCAGGGTCACACAGCCACTAGGTATCTGAGGCTGGATTTGAACTCAGGTCTTCCTAACACCAAGGCCAGTGGACTATCCTCTTCACCACCTACTTGATTTGGAACCAAGAGTTGTCCACAATTTATTCATTAATAAGAGGCTTCAGAAGATCTAAGATTTCATTGGTACAGTTTCGCTAATCCAGAGAAACAATATGAGACTGCTTCTGGAGGCAGAAGACCTAGGTTCAAATCCCACCTCAGTTACTTTTTGAATTAAAGACCTTGAGTAAGTCCCTTAATCTCTTCCTGTCTTAATTTCCTCAGCTGTCAAATGAGTGGGGTGGGCTAGATTTCTGTTATTTGAGGTCCCTTCTTGCTCTGTGCTCCTGGGTTGAGCATAACTTTTCTACTTCTTGGTCAACAGCTTAAAGAGTTCCTAGCACCCAAAACATTAACTTACAGAACTAATCTTCTAGTGATGAGGCCTCTGTGAATTTAAGGAGACTGGTCCTTTTACCCCCAGAAACTCAGTCCATTTCCAGGCCTCTACTGGAAGCCTTTATGTTGGGTAGATCCTGTCAGTCCTTGAGTTCCATTGATGTGGCCAGAAGCCCAGGGCTACCTCCTTGCCAGGATGTGGCATTACAATATCCTACAGTTTCAAGTAGGCTGACTCTTTAGGATCCCTTTCTGTTTTAAAGCTATGACCATGTGAACAAGTACCAAGTATGAAGAGAACAAAGGGAGTGGATTTGGCATTATTGTACTTAGATATAGACAGGGTTAGCGACGGTGTCATCCAGTCCCCAACATCACCAGTAGCGAATCCATGCAAAGAATCAGAAGTGCTTGTCTCATTACGTGACTGGAACTAGCTGGCCAGCTAATCAATTCTCACTGGCCAACATGTTAGGAAAGACTAAGAGAATGGGCTTTTTCAACTAAAAGGCAATTTGCTAAAGTTAGCATTAATGGGAATTTGCTAAAGCAACACTGGTTAGCATTAATGGGAATTCTATATCCCCCATTCATCGCTAGTCATCAAAAGGAAAATAGGCTGTAAGTAGGAAGCTGGATTGGACAAGAAATCCTTTAAACTAGCTAGTCGCTATATTATAGGGTGTCCCAAAAAGTTTTAGTGCAGAAAGCTTCAATAGCTTTGGGACACCTTGTATTACCATAACATCATTGATGTAGAACTAAAAGGGAACTCAGAGACCATCTAGTTCAATGTGATTCTTATTCAGATTATATTATTATATAACTACCTTATATAATATTATAACAATCAATATTACTGCTACTAATGAGAACATTTACATAGCACTTTAAGGTTTGTAAAGCACTTTACAAATATTATCTCCTGTCCTCACAACTCTGGGAGATAGGTGCTATTACTATCCGTATTTTACAGATGAGGAAACTGAGGCAGAGAGCATTAGCCTCATGTGACTTGTCCATGATCACACAGCTAGTAAGTGTCTGAGTTCAGATTTGAACTTAAGTCTTCCTGACAGCAGTTCCCATGTATACAACTTTGATGCCAAGGACATGCAGGCACTAAAGGATAGTGTGGACAGGAGGAAAAGTATGCAAAATCACTCTGGAAGACCATTTGGAGACAGACCATGAAGAACTTAAAAGGTTTTGGTTTCTAGGAATCTATATTTTAGGTTTAGGAGGCCATGTTTTATACTAGAGACAATAAGGAAACACCAAACATTTATGAATGGCATGGTCAAATCTGTGCTTTAGGAAAATTATTTTGACAGCTCTCTGGATTGGTGATGAAGAGTGGTGATGGGAGACCCATCAGGCAGCTTTTGTAGCAATCTAGGCAGGAAGTGGTGGGCCTGAAGTAGAGTGGTGCCTGAGTCTAGAGAAGGATTTGAGAGGTGTGGAAATGTAATCAAGACTTGGCTACTGATTGGACATAGGATATGAAGAAGAGGAAAAACAGGAATGATTCTGAGGTTGGAAACCTGGGTGATTGATTGCAAGCAAGATGGTACTCTTAAGAGAAATAGGGAAATTTGGAGGAAGGTCTGGTTTAGGGGAGGAAATAGAGTTTTGTTTTAAACACGTTGAGTTTGTGATGGCTATAGGCAGGGGTATGCTGGTAAATGTTTGACATCTGTTGTTGTCTTTGAGTTGTTTTTGTCCTGCCTGACTCTTCATGACGCCATTTGGGGTTTTCTTGGCAGAGATACTGGAGTGGTTTGCCATTTCCCTCTCCAGCTCATTTTACAGATGAGGAAATTGAGGCAAACAGGGTGAAGTGACTCACCCAGGGTCACAAAGTAAGTGTCTGAGGTCACATTTGAACTCAGGTCTTCTTGACTTCCGGCCTGGTACTCTATTTACTGGGCCACCTAGCTTCCCTTAATCCCGTAACATCTAGCTCTTCAAAAAAAAGTTTTAATCTGCACCATTAACATTTTCACTACCATTTTTCTTAAGTCTGCACAATCAACAAAACAATACATCGAGCCTAGGTTTTCTGATTTCTCACGTGTAAATTCTCATGCTGAACATTTAACTATCAGGAGACAGTAGGAGCCAGGTCCAATACACAGGGATGTTTAGGTCCTATCCAACAGACAGTGAGTGATAGAGCACCAGAGTATAGGAGAGAGATGAAGGCTAGACATATAGGTTTGAGAATCATCTGCGTTGAGACGATAATTAAATCCATGGACACTGATGATTTCACTAAAAGTGAGGGTAGAGAGAAAAACTAAGTGGGCCTTGGATATGGACTTGGGGACACACCTAGTTGGGGGTGGTGGTAAATGATCTAGCAAAAAAAAATTCTGAGAAGGAACAGTCAGATGGGTAAGAGGAGAACCAGAAAAGAACATTCCGACTTTTGAAAAACATGAACCAGGGCAGCTAGATGTGCAGTGGATAGAGCATTAGCCCTGGAGTCAAGAGGACCTGAGTTCAAATTTGGTCTGAGACACTAGCTGTGTGATCCTGGGCAAGTCATTTAACCCCCTTCTGCCCTCTTCCCCCCCCCCCACATGAATCAGTAGATCTAAAAATAAAGTAATAAATCAGCCTGTAGGAAATCATTAACGACAACTCGAATTTATGTACTTCTCACTATGCTTTGGGCACTGTGCTAAGTGCTGGCCTTAGAGTCAGAAAGACCTGAGTTTGAATGCTGCCTTTAACTCTTGACAGCTCTATGACCCTGGGTGAGACATTTATTTCTCTGGGTATCAGTTTCCTCTTCAGTAAAATGAAGTTAATAATAGCATCCACTTCCCAGGGTTGGGGTATACATCCAATTAGATAGTAATTATGAACTGTCTTGCACACCGTAAATGGATAGACAGCCAGAAGTGCTGGCTATCTTGGTGGTCATTGAAGAGTCCATAGGTTTCACCAGCCTGCCAAAGGGGTCTACAGCATGAAAGAAGGTTAAAACCCCTTTTCTCTACCTCCCAAGAACTTTATCATTAGTAGAGCAGTTAAAAGAAGTTTACATAGACAGAGGGCATGGATATGAGTCATGTTGGAATGATCTCCAAAAACATGAAGGGGTGAGAGAGATGAGCTGGGAGAAGGGAGAAGGGAGAGATAGAATGGGGAAAATTTTTTCATGTAAAAAGAGGAGCACAGACAGGGAAGTGCTTTTACAGTGGAGGGGGAAATGGGGAGGTGGCAGGCAATGCTTGAACCTCACTCTTTCCAGAATTGTTCAAAGAAAGAAGACTACATATACACACTCTGTTGTGTATAGAAATATACTTTACCTAATAGGAAAATAGGAGGCAAGGGGATAGGAGAAAGGCAGGGGAATGATAAAAGGGAAGACAGATTAAGGGAGGCAGTGGTTAGAAGCAAAATAGACTTCGAGGAGGGACAGGATAAAAAAAGACAGAGAAGAAGAAACAGAGGAAAATGGAATGGAGGGAAATACATAGTAATCATACGGTTGTAGTTTCTTTCGTTTTTAAATTTATTTTTTATTTTTAGTTTATGAGACTCAGTTCCACATGTTCTTAGGTTCCAAATTTTCTCTCCCTCCCTCTCCTCCTCTCTTCCCCCCAAGACTTTATGGAATCTGATATAAGTTCTACATATACCTTATTTACACGATAGTCAAGTTGTAAAGAAGAACTTTAGCCAATGGAATGAATCATGAGGAAGAAGAAACAAAACCAAAAAGGAAGGAAAAAAGAGAAAGAGCAAACAGTTTGCCTCAATCTGCGTTCACACTCCATAATGCTTTCTCTGGATGTGCATAGCTTTTTCCATCATGAGTTTTTTGGAGCTGTCTTTGAACCTTGCACTGATGAGAAGAGTCAAGTCTATCAAAGTTAGTCATCACAGATGCCGTGAGTCTGTAATCGTGTGTAATGTTCTCCTGGTTCTGTTCCCCTCACTCAGCATCAGATCACATAGGTCTTTCCAGGTTGTTATGAATTCCGTCTGCTTCTCATTTCTTATAGCACAAACAGTATTCCATTACATTCGTGTACCACAACTTGTTCAGCCATTCCCCAATTGATGGGCATCCCCTTGATTTCCAATTCTTTGCCACCACAAAAAGAGCTGCTGTAAATAAGTTTCTTTCGTTTTTGAAGAGGACCAATGACATCATGGGTGTTGATGTCTTGACTTGTGAGTGACTGGATTTAAGGCTGGCGGAATGATGATCAACTGTGAAAGACTTGGCTGATCTAATGAATGTAGTGAAGCAAGACAACCCCGAAGGGACCGTGATGAAAAACTGCCATCCACCTTCAGAGAGAAAATTGATAAAACTCTGAGTGCAAATTGAATTATATAATTATCTCATTTGCTTTATTTTTCTTGCTTCTTTAAAAATTATGGCTAATGGGGAACTATGTTTTGCATGATTTCACATACATAATTGACGATATATTGCTTGCCTTCTAAGTGGGTGGGGGAGGGGTGGAAGGGAGGGAGAAAATTTGAAACAAAATTTCAAAAAGAGAAGAATGTTTTAAAATAAATAATAAAATAGTAAAAAGTTTTTTTTAAAAGATTTCAAGAATCCAGAGAATATCTCCAGCAAGACAACAATTAAAATAAAAGCAAACAAACACAAAAACCTGTTCTAGAGGTTTGCCAGTCTCCTGGAAGTACCAGGGAAGTGTGGAAAGCTTTCCCTTTCATAGGCAAAGAGAGAAAACAAGAACTAACTATACTTACATACCCTCAGATTCCCCAACCTGAACAATAGAGCAGGAGGGGAAAAAACCAAGCATTCACAAAGCCATGGCTGCTATTTGCTAATCTTTTATGACTACATAATGAGATTGGTTAATGTTAGGAAAGCGATTAGGATCATTCAGACAAGAATTGGGGGGAGAGAGGGAGGGCAGTTACCTTTCTAATGGGGTACAGATCTGGTGGAGTGGGGGCAGGGAGGGAAGGCAGCAGAAAGAACAGGGCCCAATTTACCTGAAGATACTTGAAAGGCAGACACAGCTCCCCACTGCCGAATGGATGCACAATTAGAAAGGATTGGATCCCACCCCATCAGGGAGGTGTTTACTGTTCCAAGGAAACAGTTCTTTCCCCCCTTTCCCCCGACACACATATTTCCTGCAGATGATTCATCCCTGCTCATTTCCCACCCCCAACCCCCTTCTAGTAAAGGCATTAGGGCAAAATGTCATTAAGCAAAGTGGAGCCCAAGGCTATGGGAATGAGAGAGGACTAAGCACTCCGGAATTTCTTAAAGCAAACAAAAAGAGCCTTTCAGTCACAGGGCCAGGTCACAGGATCAGGTATTTAAAACTGGAAGGGGCCTTAGAGGTCATACAGTCTAACCTCATTTTACAAATAAGGAAACTGAGACCTATGGGCAGCCAGGTAACATAGTAGATAGAGTGCCATGCCTGGAACTAGAAGAATTAGGAATTATCTTCATAAATTCAAATCCAGTTTCCAACACTAGCTGTGTGACCCGGAATAAGTCCATTAACCCTGCTTATCTCAGTTTCCTCATCTGTAAAATGAGCTGGTGAAGGAAATGGCAAACCATTCCAGTATCTTTGCCAAGAAAACCCCAAATAGAGTTGAGAAGAGTCAGACGTGACTCAACAACAATAAAGACAACAGACCCTGAGACCCAGAGAAATTGAGTGGCTTGTCCCAGGTCACAGAGGCAGGAAGTATCAGAGAGATGATTCAAACCCAAAGCCTCCTACTCTAAATGTAATGCTGTCAGGTACATCACTTCCAAAAATTAGTAGAGAGCTGGCCTCAAGGCAAGGAAAACTTGGGTACAAGCCCTGCTTCTGACATACCAACTTTGTAACTGAGGGCAAACAAATATTCTAGGCGATGCTCTACAACTATAAATTGCAGAGAAAGTGCTGATCTGCATTGGTAGAGGGAGTTTCTTCACCTGGGAGTTCCCTCTATCAGTAAATCACAGGTATATTCTTTATTCCTATCACTGCCATAAAGATTATTGGATTGCATAAAGAATCCTGCATTAAAAAATATTGAATTTGGAATTGGAAAACCTAAATTTTGGCTCTGGCTCTGCTCTCTCTTGTGTCATATGTATTCATGTGTAAATGTATTTCCTTACTACTAGACTATAAGCTCTTTGAGAGCAAGGTCTGTGGCACATCTGTTGCCCCCCCCCCCATACTTAACATCATGCCCTGCCCTGTGTAGGCGTTTTAATAAATATTTATTATTGAAATGATCTTGGGAAGTCTTAAACACTATAGGATCATGGAGCTAGAAATGGTCGGCTGTTCCAGCACCCTCATCTTACAGGTGTTTCAGAGATTAAAGAGAGATTAAAGTGGCCTGTCCCAAGTCATTCACGTAGTAGGTGAATTCAGACTCAGGTTCTGTGGCTCCTCCCACCCCCACCTTGATTTTAGGAGATAGCAAAAAAAAAAAAACCCTGAAGAAATTTAATGCTAACCCCTGCTTCATGGCAAATGTAGGAGAAAAGTCAATCCTTCCCAAACTAATTTAGAGTCATTTTCTTGAATGTTTCCTCATCTGCCAAATGGAGAATAATGACATATGCCATTTTAGCAGGACTAAAGTCCTAGCCAGTGACCCATCAAGGCCTACAGATGACCCTGGCTGCACCAACAGATTTCAAGCTCTGGTAGGCCCTTTCAAGATGCACTTCATGAACAGAACAGGCCTATTAATAGATTGTGGGTCTGTTTTCTGAGGATCGGCTTGTCTAATTTGGACAGAAGGTTTTTCACCAGGCAATGAATTTTTGGGGTCAAAGTAACTCCCAAATAATAATTTGTCAAGTAAGTGTGGCTTCATTGGTGTGAATATTCCACCCCTGATGCAAATGGAAACCCCTTTATGATAAGATTAATGAGTTTGGAAAGTTTCTGTGACCAAAAATACTTCTCTCCCTTTAGTTAACCTGGTCATCTCTGGGCCCACTGTACTCAAAATCTTTCCAGGTTGGCTGGACCTGTTGGAGTTTATATTCCACTAATAAAAGCTTTTAGTTAGTGAATCAACAAGCATTTATTAAGCGCAGACCAGGTACCAGGCACTGTGCTAAGTGTTGGGGATACAAAGAAAGGCAAAAACAACAAAAAATAGTCTCTGCTCTCAAGCAGCTCACAGTCTAATCAAGGAGATTTGGAGAAGCCAGAGTGAGTTATCTCCAAAGCCCAATGAGGTATTGCAAGAGGAAGTTAGTGAAATTTCAAGTATTAGTATACTCAATTTAACAGATGGACATCAATAATAATACTGATAGCTTCGAGAGCTGAGGTTTAGTTAATATGGGGATTCTTAAATGAGGAAACTCTCTACATTTGTAGGTTGGCAGCTTCTCTTCAACTTATAGGTGTTGTCTAGAGCACTAAGAGGTTAAGTCCTTTGCCCGGAATTGTTGAGTCAGCATGGACTTGAACTCAGGTCTTCCTAAATATAAGGTTGGTTCTTTACCTACCCACTACTCTATACTACTACCAATCACATGGAAGACCAATGCAGAATTTCTTCTTCCAGAAGCAGCCCCATCAGTACTTAGGATGGAAGAAACAGGAAGATTGTGACCACAATGAGTATGCTTCATGGTAGAGGCTGGTAAAATACCACAAGGCTGAGGGACATAATGACTGAGGTGGGTTACTGAATTCTAGAAACCTCTCAGAGACCACCAAGACATTTTCTGATTATCTGTAGAGTGTAAGTTTCCTGAAGGCAAAATTTGTTTGTTATTGTCATTTTAGAGTCAACACCATGCCCAGCAAATAACAGATGCCTAACTGCTGAATTGAATTGCATTGATCTTAGCATTCCAATCATGTCCACAGCTACTATCTGGCTGAAGATAAGGCCTTACATAAATAATTTATGATTTTTTTTCAGGAAAGTAAACAGATTAACCCTCTTTGTAAATGTTCTAATGAATGATGTCTGCTGGGGAATACTCCAAGAAAGGAACTCCATCCATAAGCATTTATTAAGCTCCTTCTAAACTGTAGGCACAGAGTAGGAGATATAAAATCCACCCCTCTCCCCAAAAAAAAGAAAGAAGGAAGGAAGGAAGATAGCTCAAAGAGCTTACTTCTAGTAAGGAATATATACAAATATATGTAAATGCAAAGCATATACAGAGTAAATACATGGGAATGGGGTGGAGGAAAGGCACTAGCGGCTGAGGGTTTATACAGGCCTCCTGTAAAAGGTGGCATTTAAGCAGCATTATTGAGAAGTCTAGGGATTCTGAGAGGTGGTGATGAGGAGAGAGTAGATTCCAGGAATGAGGAGAAAGGCTGTGAAAAGGAATGATATAAGGAGATGAAGTATCATGTATAAGGAGCAACAGGAAGGCTGTTTTGGCTGGCAGATGGCATATGTGATGGAGAGTAATATATAATAAGCCTAGAAGCCCAGGCTATACTGGGCTTTAAGAGCTAACCAGAGGGGTTTGTATTTGATTCTAGAGGCAACTGGGCATTAGTGGAATGTAATGAGCAGGAGAGTTACATCTTTGTTTTGGGAACAGCACTCTTCCTAAATAGATTGGCTAGATTGCAGAAAGATGAGAATCCCAGATCCACAGGATGTGGGTACAGTGTGTGTGTGTGTGTGTGTGTGTTGGGTGGAATGGAGAAAGGACTAAGGCCAGCAGAGGAAACGATTTTGGGATTTTATGGTCAATTCTAGTCTAGGCTACGATTACATATTAGGATATGGAAAACAAAGAAAGATCCTCCCTGAAACAAATGTCACTGAGAGTCCCCTGGCCTGGGAGTCGCAGCAGGGAGGGTAGGGGTACAAAGCCTAACAACATATCTCTCCAAACCCTCACAGGGCTTGTTGTGCCATGGGAATGGAGCAGAGGAAGTGAGAGCTATAGGCTTATGCCGTAGCACTGATGGTTCTTAGAGCTGAGAGGGGCTCTGAGATCACTAAAGCCAGCTCCCTCATTGTTTGGATAAGGAAACCCCAGGCCAGAGAGGTGGCATGACTGGTCTAAGGTCTCACAGTAGAGTTTTCAAATTGCTAACAGTTCCAAGGTTCAAGATGAAGCACCAGCCATATCCTGACAAATCATGGAAGATATTGGTCCCAACTCACCTTGGTCCACTGACAGGAGCCATAAGATTTGAGAGTTGGGAGGGACCTCATTGTCCATCTAATCTAACTTGTACATAAAAGGAATCCTCCCTGTAATATTGTTGGTGTTTATCCTTTGTTTTTGAAGAGGACTGTGAGGTCAGGAAGGTGATGCCATGAGTTGCAAGTGAATTGGATTTAAGTGAGGAAGACTATGCAAAGTCTCAGTCTCTCCTCTGGAGTCATCTGGGTCCAGTGGTGAGATATTGATCAGAATAACTGGAGATGGCCCTGATGCAGTGGGAGACCTTGGCCTTTGCTAAGATCTTTCTGAGGCTTTTACTGAGGTAGTTTGACTGAGGCAATGCGCATTCAGTGATTAAGGCTAGGTAAAAAATGAGGCAAAGAATGGCCTCTTTTACCCAGTTTTAAAAAAAGGACCCTCAGGGTTTCTGGCCAAAACAGAAAAAAAATGCTATTTACATTCACTCTGAGCTGTCCAAACAACGACCAGATGGTGGTTAGGCTGGGATTGACCAATCAATGAGAGCCAGAGTGATTTGGGTTTAAGACATGGTCCTTAAGAAAGAAATCTAGCCAGTAAACCCCAAGATATCTTGTGAGGTTTCGGTGATCAAAATTTACATTCCTTTGGGAAGAGCACTCATAGGTAAGGATATGATACCCTGTGTCCCTGTAACATACCTGACAAAGGGCTTTTTAATTCCTACTTGAAGACATGCAAGGAGGGGAAAACCAACATCACTTGAGGCATCACGTTCTGCTTTTGGTATTGCCGTTCAGTCATTTGTTTGTGTCAGACTCTTCATGACCCCATGGACCAACTGTCCATGGGATTTTCTTGGCAAAGATTCCTGAGTGGTTTACCATTTTTTTTTCTCCAGCTCAATTTACAGATGAGGAAAATGAAGCAAACAGGGTTAAGTGACTTGCCCAGGGTCACACAGCTGGTATGTATCTGAGATCAGATTTGGACTCTGGTCTTCTTCAGCTTTTGGAAAGCTCTCATTGTAAGGAATTTTTTTTTTCCTGACATCGAGCCTAAATTGGACTCTTAAGTAAACTTAATCACTCACAATCGATATAATAACTCATTTTCTCAAACAAGCAAAGCAAGTGGAGCAGTAGGTCTGGAGGTGAGGACGTTTACTTGGTTGCTCCCCAGTCTACAATAGAAATTTCCCCGCCAACTCTAAGGGAATTATAATTTCTTTCCTGAAAATATGATTTAACAATAGTTCTGGGCTGTTAGGCATTTTCCATGATGGTAAATGAAGAATTCTATGCATACCAACCCCTTTCGGTCTCTTTCACTAGTCCACCTTCCACCCCCTAAGTGCGGGCAGATTTATTCATCAGTCCTGTTCTCTTTCTCTGCCTCCCTTCTCTCTCCATCTCTCTCTTTCCTCTCTTTCTTTTTCTCTCTGTGTGTTTCTGTCCTTATCTCTCTTTCTGTCTCTCTCTCTCTCTCTCCTTGCTTGACAACTTCATCCTTTTTGGTGGAGTCAGTCACCACTGCTATGCATATGCCTCCTAAATCTATAAATCCCAGCTCCTTCTCTCCCCAAGCTCCAGTCCTGAATTTGGTGGATTGTTGGTGGTGGGAGGAGTGGAGCTCCATATCTTAGGTTTCATGAGGCAGCTAGATAGTACAGTAGGAAAAGCCAGGAGTCAGGGAGACCTGAATCCACATCTAGCCTTAGACACTTACTAGCTGTGTGACTCTGAACAAGTCACTTAACCATGATTTGCCTCTGTTTCCTCAACTGTAAAATGGGGATAATAACAGCACTTATTTCCCAGACTTGTTGTAAGGATCAAATGAGATATTTACAAAGCACATAGTAGGTGATACATAAATGTGAATTCCCTTCCTTTCATGGAACTCCTAATGGAAAAACTCCCCCTTTATGCAATTACCATATCAAATAAGTCTGCAATCTCCTTCATCATGAACTTGCTTCTTTATGTTTCAAGACTTCTTTCTGCCTGCCCCCCTCTGAATAATAAATCCTTCGAAAGGCATCTCTTACAGAATACAGTAGAAGATGAGGTTTCCTAGAGTCCAGCCTACGACACACACACACACACACACACACACACACACACACACACACACACAAAGTGTGTGTGTGTGTGTGCCCCAATCAGGGGTTGCTCCGAAAGCCTGGTAAGATGTAAGTCCTTTGTCAAGGAGCCAGAGTCTATTCTGTGGGAAGTACCTCTGTCCAACAAGTCAAGTATTCCCTGTTCTTTTCCAATACACCTAGAATACTTCTTCATTTCTGCCTTGAGATTCTACTCTGCTTCCCAGTCTCAGCCCAGGTATCACCTACATCTTCCATGAGATCTTCCATGATCTCCACTTCTCCCTCTCTCCCTTCAAACTTAGCTAAAAAATATCTCTCCCCCTAAATTTTCACAGGTAATGTTGTCTGTGCCCCAACTTTGTCCATATTGATTTCTACTTTGCATCATAATGATTTGTGTGCATACCATAACCACCCCCAAACTAGATTATAAATTCTTTGAGTAGATTATATTTGTAATAGGGACTGTCATACATAGGATTCTTCTGATGGCATCTCCCCAGAAGGAAGAAGCTGGAGAGCTTATTTCTGGAAGAAATAGTGGCAACATTCTCTAGTTCCAATCAACTCACTTCATGGTGAACTGTGGGCTCTTTGACTGGCAGTAGAGGTATTAAAAAAGAATTATCTAACAGGGCCTCAGGAATTTTCTCTTTGGCTGTGACTTTGGTGAATCTCTTGGACTCTGCTTATGGCAACTGATGTGAAACAATGCTGAAATTGTAGTAGGAGCAACACCACTAGTAGGGGCTCAAGCAGATGGCCTGAAAGCAGAAACATGTGAAAATCCTTAGGGTATCACTAAGACTCTGAGAGGAAGATATAGCCAGGCTATCCCCAGAGAATATACTTGCTTTCTGTTATATTTCTTTCTACGAACTGAGCAAACTTTAGGTTTCCTTCATCTCTTCATCTTCAAAGAGAATAGAATGACATTTATAATACTTTCTGTCAGTCTGTCAATAAATATTTATTAAATACCTACTATGTACCAGTAGTACATTAAACACTAGAGATACAAACAGAGGCAAAAGACAGTCCCTGCCTTCCAGCAATGTACAATCTAATGTTTATTGACTAACCCCCATTTCACTATCTTCAAGGTGAGGAGGAACACATGTGTAATACTTTCTTCATCAAGTAGCTAGAAGTCTGAGAGATGAATGAAGGTCGAGAAAAGCCAGCAATTTTCATCTTTTATATTCCCAGCTCTTAGCACAGTGTTTTGTATAGAGTGATCACCTAAGAAATGTTTGTTGAATTGAATAGAGTTACATTAAGCAAATGACCTCCAAGGTACAGATCATATCTTACATTTCCTTATCCTACCTAGCACTCACACAGGATTAAACACATGGTAGATGTTTGCTTATTGATAGCTTTGGTCTAGATGAATCTGTATTCACCCAGAGTGACTCTGCCCTAAGTGAAATACTTCATGTCTTCTGATGTATTTCCTTTTTATTAACATTTTCTAAAGAGACTGATTTATCATTCATATGCTTACAGCCTGTGAGGTGCCATAATTGATAAGGATGGAGAGAGGAATTTAAAAAATAAATCCTTTTAAAAAATACCTAAGAAGATGAAGATCCACTTGAAAATTGAAGAGCTCTCAAGCTTGTTTTGAGATATTCTTTCCGGGAATATTTCAGTTTCAACCTGTTTTCACCCATCTGGCTGCTTTATTAACAAAAGAGGGTAGCAATTGAAAAGACTTTCACTTGAGGCAACAGACTTTCCAAAAAATCACAGAAAGAACTTTTGAGATGCTCGCTATCATATTTTTTCTCTTTTTTTTTTATTATTTGGAAAAAATAAATCCCAACCAGAGGGAGAACATTTTATGGAGAGTGTGTGCATAGAAACTCTGAGTGACTCACACATGGTGTTGTAGGTCTATTCCGGTGCGTGGGTGTTTACAGAACAATTACATAAGTGGCAGCCTAGCAAAGGACTTTTGACATTTGTGGCAACTTAATGGAGTTCTTTTCATCGCCGAAAATGTCCTAATTGTTGTTTCCTCAAATCTAAAATGCATAAAACCAGTGAAGCATCTTAAATTGCTTCTTGGATATTTCTACCAAGTATTTGCTTTGTTAGCAAAGGAGCTGAAGAAATTTATTTTTGAGAAAATACACAAGATTAAGTTGGAAGAAATGTCAGCAATTTGATCATTCAACTTGCATTGTCTGGAAGCACAGACCATCTTTGAAAAAAAAAAAACAACAAAATAGCTTACACCCCATGCAGTTCACTGCAACTCTTCTGGTTAAGGGTTGGTTAGCATTTCCTTTTGCAGCTTACACACCCTTGGCCTTCACCCAGGAGCAAGGTTACCTGGCCTAGTTTACATAGGTCTGTCTCGGAATTTTCCAACCACATATCTTGGTAAGTAGTAGGATCCTAGATTCCACTCCCTTCATAAACAACAGGCATAGAATCCAGAGGCATGCCATTTTTATTGGCAAAAATAACATTCACAGAAGAGCTGGGTCATTTCTTGGAGCACTGATAAGAATGTAGTGTGGTATAGTAGAAATGCTGCCATATTTGGATTGAAAGATCTAGTTTCAGATCCTGGCTCCTCCATTTAATACTTATTAAATACCTTTAATAAAACAGAGACCCAGAAAATTGAAATGACTTGGCTAAGGTCACACAGGCAAGTGAATTGCTTTAGTATCTTCATCTGTAAATGGGGGGGGGGTCTGGAGTAGGTGATCTCTAATATTCTTAAATCCAAGATTCTATGAAACATTGCTTTTGAAAAGAGGTAACCAAAAATGCTATAAGGCTATAAGAAATGGTGAAAGCGACAGCTTCAGAGAAACTTTATAAGTCTTATATAGATTGATTCAAAATGAAGTGAGCAGAACCAAGAGAATGATTTATATAACAACATTATAAAGAAAACACCCTAGAAAGACTTAACTTTGGTCAATGTGATGACCAACCATAATTATAGAAGACTGATAATGAAGTGAGCTATATACCCCCTGACTGGACTCCTGATGGACTCAGAATGCAAAATAAGAAATATTTTTTCAACATGGCAAATGTGATCATTTGATTTGTTTGACTATACATATTTATCATAAGGGTCTTGATTATTTCTTTTCTTTTTCAATGGAGGGGGAGGTGGGAGATTTTTGTTTATTGAAAAAAAAATTTAATTTAATTTAAAAAATAGGCCACCAAGTAAATCTCCAAGCTATCCTCCAATTTGAGGAAAGAAGAAGACAGCTGACTAAGGACCTCTGACACTTATTTTCTTGCTTTTTTTTTAATATGTGGCTCAAAGATCTTGGGGTTTATAACATTGTAGATGTTAATAGAATTATTGAATATAGTCCTAGAAAGTATTTTAGAACTTATCTAGTCCAGTACTTCCATTTTACAGATAAGGAAACTGAGGGCCATAATTGTTAGGGTCACAAAGCCCAGTGGATCCTTGGACATTATCTAAATAGAGGTTGGCAAGCTATGGTCTGCAGGCCAATCTGCCTCGTTATTTGTCTTTGTATGGCCTACAAACTAAGAGTGATTTTTACATTTTAAAATAAAGTATAACTGTATCTAAATTTCTAGATTGTAGGAGAAGTCTTTTATTTTATAGATGAGAGGTCTAGAGAAGTTAGGCTCATAAGATAATAAATTTCGAAATGGAATGGACCTTAGGAGCCATAAAATCCAGCTTCCTTATTTTACATGTGATGGAGAACTGGGATTATAAGTCCTCATAAGCATTCTCTGCTTAATGCGATTGCCACATGGAGCACATACAGATATTGTTTTGGTCTGCTTACCACCTGACAGTAACTGAAATGCTATGGAGAGTGACCTGTGGCACCCAACCCAGCAGTGAAGACCAGGCAGCCAAAAGACTCTTCTGCAGCCACTTCATCCATTAGCGGCCCCACATTGGGAAGTGAATTTACTGGGGTGAACGCTTGTAACAAGTGCATTAACTCTGAGACCACCTTTGCCTCCAGTCTCCAGGGACTGAAGTGGTGGAGGACAGAGTGTGCCCTGATTCAAGGCGATGGTTCCTACTTCTATTCTTGTTATATCTTCTTAGTGAATATCTTTGTAAAAATGAATCAGTGTTAATTGTTTAAATGATGCTGCGATACTAACCACAAGAAGGTATCAGTTATATAAAGGAGATGCCAATCCTAACTGGAGATTGATATTGGGGGAAACATCAGAATGGGGGCCCCAAGTTTATAGTGTAGTACAAACCACAAGGAACTCCTATGATGCTGAGGGAAAGATATTGCCTTCCTCTGGGGGACCTAATTCATCAGTTTATCAGTTCAAATGGAAACTGGGATAAGGAGTTAATAAAATAGAGACCCAGAAATTGAAATGACTTGGCTAAGGTCACACAGGCAACAAGTAGAAGGACTGGGATTTGAACCTATGTCTTCTGACTCCTAATCCAGCATTCTTAGGACTTTGAATTTATTGATGTTTGTTTGGCAAACCTGAATGATTTCTTGGCAGGTCCCTGAGTAAAGATAGGAAATTGAAGTTATGAGGGTGGTGCTATTGACAGGTTAAAAAGAAACAGAACAAAGGTCAAGGCAATAATCAGATGGGCTTTGACTCATAGAGGTCAGTTACTGCCCTGCTAACCCCCTTTTAAAGGAGACAGCACAGCCAGAGCACACCCGAGTACAGCTGCAAAAACGCAAGTGCACTTGGATTCTTTCCACACCACTGGAGCTCTTGAGCAAGTTTCTTATGCACTGGAAATGAAGCAGCAATGCCCCAGGGTTCTCTGCCTTTATTGTTTAGAAGAGAGGCCCAGCTCTCTGAACTTGGCCTTGGTCGAGGAGATGGTGAGGTAACCTTTCTTATCAATGAGCTATTGAATTAAATACTTGGAGTCTCTGGCCCTGCTAGAGTCACGTTCCTCCAAGGAGCTCATCAACATCAAAAAAAATCAGCTCTGGCTTCTTGATTTTCCATGTAGAAGGTATTTATAAATATTATTCTCCTGACTGAGGGTGGAGAAACTGAGAACCTGAGATATGGTCCAAGGGCAGCTATATGGCACAGTGGACAGAGTTCCCGGAGTCAGGAAGACTTGAGTTCAGATCCGGCCTTAGACACTTACTAGCTGCATGACCTTGGGCAAGTCCCTTAACCATGTTTGCCTCAGTTTCCTCATCTGTAAAACAAGCTAGAGAAGGAAATGGCAAATGCTCCAATATCTTTGCCAAGAAAATCCCAAATGGGGTCATGAAGAGTCAGACATGACTGAAACAGAGAAGCACAGTGATTATAGAATTCTATAAATAAATATATACTCCTATAAAATACTAATCCTATAGTAAGACTGGAAGGATCTTAAAGATCATCTAGTCCAACCTCATTTTAGGAAACTGAAGCCAAGTGGATGTTATTTCAATTGCCCCCAAATCACACAGATAGTAAGAGTCAGAGGTGGGATTTGAACCCTGGTCCAATGATTCCAAACCCAGCTCTTTTTAGAGGCAGCTAAGTGTCATGATGGAGTACTAGACTTGGAGTCAGGAAGGCCTGAGTTCAAATTTGACCTCAGACACTTACCAGCCATGTGACCCTGGGCAACATACCTAATCTGTCTGCCTCAGTTTTCTCATCTGTAAAATGGGGTGGGGGTGGAAGAGAAACACAATAGCACCTATCTTCCAGGATTGTTGTAAAGATAAAATGAGATAATATTTGTAAAATGTTTTGCAAACATTAATGTGCTATTATAAATGCTAGCTGCTTTAAGTATTATTATTAATTTTTCACTGCTTATAGTCTTATAGACTTATAGTCTTTTGGATTAAAAATAAATGTTAAAAGATTGATTCCACTGGGTACAGTGTGTGAAAATGTTTTATAAATCCAAAGCGTAATACTAGTGGGTTCTTGGTTATTTATTTTATAAATGTTTTATTACCGAATTTTGATTTTCAAACCATGTTCATTTTCCAAAAACACCATAACATAGTTGTCTTCTTCATAACTGAAAAATAGAAGAGTTAATTAAAACTGACTGATATAACAGGTATGACTGAATGAATATATAACATGCAGCAATAGTAGTTTCCTACCTTTTCGCTAAGAAAAAGTAGCGTGTATCAACAATTCCAAGATTAGTTATCTGGTTGCATTATGTAAATTGTTGTCTTTTGCATGTTGTCAATGTGCATTATGTTTTCTTTAGTTGTCTTCTTTTATAGGACTGTGAGTCCATCTTCGTGTATGCTGTTCTCCTGGTTCTACCATGGGATTGTTTATTAGTGAATCTCATTTTGTCTGACACCTCTGAGCTACAAGAAGTCTATCAGATCATCACAAATCTATTGCCACAAGCTGTCCTTGCTTTGGTGAGTGTGCTGTGATGGGTTAAATTAAAGTCTAGCCTGTAAGATCCTTCAGCCATTATATCATCCAGCCTTCCCCACCCCCCTACAATTATTCCTTCTCAGAGATATAGACTCAGACACACTCAGGAAGCCAGTGAAACTCTGGTTATGCATCACTTCCTTCTGTGTTAGCCCTTACTCCAGCTGCGTAGAACCTGAAGGCCTTCTCATTGCCAAACACACACCTAAGATGAGCGTATTGCTAGATTCTTAGTTCTGGTGATACTGAGCAAGACAACTATTGTCTGATGAGTCCTCAGGTCTGTAGCAGAGGCTTAAATGGAAAGGTTTAAAAAAAAGCCACTGGAATAGACTGACTTTGTTGATTCCTGAAGCCAAATCCTAATATTATTTTTACTCAGTTACATACAAAATAATCCTAAGTCTTTATCCACAGTTTTGTTTTTGTCTTTGTATCCTTACTCTCTAGTGTGGTGACCTGTACCCAGTAGGTGCTTAAAAAGTGTTTGTTGAATTAGATTGAATGCTATCCAATGCCTTTGTTTTCTACTGGGTGAAGAAACCTGGCATATTTATTTATTTGGAAATATTTATTATCTTCTACATGTTATCTTTCCAATTAATCATTTCTGGTCCTATCAGAATTCTCAAGTGGCAGATTGGTGGTGGTGTGAGCCAGGCTTATGGAAAAAAAGATGAAGAGCATGGTATATTGCATAGAAGGAGCACTGAGCACTGGGCACTGGGGATCAGGAGATCCGTGGCCTGATATGATAGAATCCCAGAATCTGAGAGTTGGAACCTGAGTGGCAACTTTTTATTGTTATTGGGTCGTTTCAGTCATATCTGACTCTTCATGAGCCTATTTTAGGGTTTTCTTGGCAAAGATAATGGAGTAGTTTGCCATTTCTTTCTCCAGCTCATTTGACAGATGAAGAAACTGAGGCAAACAGGGTTAAGTGATTTGCCCAGTTTCATACAACTAGGAAGTGTCTGAATCCAGATTTGAACTCAGGAAGATGAGTTTTCCTGATTCCAAGCCCAGTGTGCTATCCACTGCCCAGTGGCCATCGAGTTCAACAAGCACATAAAAGATATCCTCACTATAATGTGCTTGATTATTGGTTATTTGTTTTCCTACAGGTGCTCCACCCAACCTTCTAAGGAGCCTTCTTCTCTTTCTGTTGACATCTTCAGGGTACCAGTAGAGCACAGGGTTTGGTCATCTTTGCTCTCTCTCTCCCCATAGAAATAGAGCATCTTTTTCTGTCATATACTTCCATGACACATAGTTGGTACTTTAAAAGTATGTGTTGAATGGAACTGAATTGGGCTGCTCAATCTCCCCTAAGTAGGCAGGATATAATGAGCATTTATTAAGCACCCAGTGCTTTAGAGTTGGAGAACCTAGGTTCAAACTCTACCTCTGCTCCTTACTGCCTGTGTCCTCAGACAAGTTACTTAGCCTCGCTGGGCCTCAGTTTCCTCATCTGTAAAATGTAGTGATTGTACTAGATGGCCTGTGATGTCACTGCCAGCTCTAGATATATGAGGCAAACAGGTGGTCCAGTAGATAGAACACTGGACCTGGAGTCAAATCTGGCCTCAGACACTTCCTAGTTGTGTTACCCTGGGCAAGTCACTTAATCTCTGTCTGCTTCAGTTTCCTTATCTATAAAATAGATAAGCCCTACCTCCCAAGGTTGTTGTGAGGATCAGTTGAGATAATAATTGTAAAGTGCTTTGCAACCTTAAATATTAGACTATATAAATGTTAGATGTTGTTGTTCCTATTACTATCCTAAGGGCTGTGGGACAGTGGATAGAACACCAGGCCTGAAGTCAGGCAGACTCATCTTTCTGAGTTTAAATCCAGCCTCAGACACTTATTAGCTATGTGATCCTGGACAAGTCACTTAATCCTCAGTTAAAACCCTAACTTTGCTTCAGTTTCCTCATCTGTCAAATGAGTTGGAGAAGGGAAATGGCAAACCACTTCAGTATCTGCCAAGAAAATCCCCAAATGAGACCATCCATGAAGAGTCAGATATGACTGAAACAATAGAACAACATTATTGTTATCCTACTGTGTGCCATGAACTGTGCTAGGCAGTAGGGATACAAAAACACTAAAATGAAACAATCCTTACTCTCAAAGTCTCTACTGGGGAAAATAATATAAATGCATGTAGAATGATTTAAGTAGCCGTGATACAAAGTAGTTAGGAAGGAAAGACACTAGCAGTTAATAGTGGTGGGAAAAACCAGGAGGGGTTTCAACGATTCCTACGATCCCTTCCAGGTTGAAAATTCAGTGCCTCCTGGAACATGTAAGTACATAGGTACTTACAGTATTCTCTGAACCTGTGGTCCCTGATCATTATCACATGGTTAACTGGGTCAGAACTATATACCTTTGTGGGCCCACTGATGCTGCTGTAGCAACCCGTGAAGGTGAACCTGGTTCTTCAAGCTTATCCTGTGAGTGTCAGAGACCCTTAACCACCAACTGGTCTGTCATTATCAACATGGTAATTACATAGCAGATTTTGCAGAAGGGGCCCCTTTACTCAGTCTCATGGGTGTTTTCTTAATTATTACATTGGTATTTGTTCAAACCATAGCCACCTATTAAAGAGATTGCCTTTCACAGACAAGCCGCTTTCTTCCCTTCGAGACTTAAAGATAGGTGGAATTGTTATTTATCTATTGCAATTCTCTGAGAAGCTGCAGACCATTTCTTTTAATTTGCTATCTAGGGTGTCTCCTGGGGTCTGAGTACATAGTGTTTGTACATTGGAGTTTTGTTGTTATCCATGCTGGTGTCCTTTCTTAGGAAAGTGATCATTTCTGTTTGTTCAAAATATACCATGAAGCGGTGATGCCTAATTGTTTTATTTTTTAACCTAGTGATACTGTTTGTTTTTCTGTCACCTTCACTCCTCCCCAGAGAGCCATCCCTTATGACAAAGAATAAAAAAGAAATGGAAAAAAAAGCAATCAACAAAACTAAAACATATATCAGCTGTTCTACTGGGATCAGTCTTTGTGATGCTCCATACCCATATTCTTTCATCTTTGAAAAGAAGGAAAGGAGATGAATTTTCTTCTCTCTTCTTTCAGGCCATGCTTGATTATTATAAATTTATAGATTTGGGTTATTAATTTTGACCATCGACATACAGGTAGCCACAGGGTATGCTGCTTTTCTGCTTCTGCCAACCTTGTGTTGTATGAGTTTCTTCAAATCCGCCCATGGTTCTCTGTATTCTTCATATTTGCCATTTCGTAGGGTATTGATATATTTCATTAAATTCTCATTAATTCCCCAGTCAACTGTCCAATTCCTTTCAAAGGGGAATTAGGGAGGATTGGGAGAGTGGAAAAGGAGCCGTATCTGTCACAACAACAACAACAATGATAATAATATTGGTGTTTATATAGCACTTTAAAGTTTTGCAAAATGCTTTACAATTATAATCTCATCGATCTCCACAACAACCTTGTGAAGTGAACAATACTATTAATAATAATAACTAACACTTATATAATGTATACTGTATGCCAGGCCCAATGCTAAATGCTTTACTATTATCTTCTCATTTAACCTTCAAAACAGCTCTGTGAAGTGTGTTATTATTATTATTATTATTAAATAAATAAATAAACTTTGTGAAATGAGCACTATTATTACACCTTCATTTTCCAGATGAAGAAACCAAGGCAGAGAGAGGTCAAATAACTTGCCTAATGCACACAGGTAGCAAATGTTTGAGGTGGGATTTGAACTCGGGTCTTATTGACTCTAAACCCAATAGTAACCACTCCTCCACCTAACTATATTCAATCACCAGTTATCTACTGGAAATTTCAACCTGGATGTCCCATACTCTTTCCTTCAAAATCCGCCCATTTTCCAAACATCCTCATTTCTGTCAAAGCTATCACCATCCTTCCAGTCTCCCAGGTTCACAACCTTAGGCTTATCCCAACCTCTCTTATCCCATGTATTCAAACAATTGTCAAATCTCATCCTTTGCGCCTTCACAACATCTCTTACCTCTGACCCCTTCTCTCTAGTCACACAGAAACCACCTTAGTTCAGGTCCTGATTATCTTTTAGATTATTGCAATGACATCCTAACTGGTTCCCCTGCCTCAAGTCTATCCTCCAGACTATCCTCTACATTGTTTCCAAAGCGATTTTTCCTTAAGCTCAGATCTGACCTTGTTACTCCTCTACTTAAGTACTTAAGTTACTCCTCTAGCTTAAGCTCTACTGGCTTCCTATTTCTCCTAGAATATAGTATCCTTTGTGAGGTTTTTAAAGCCCTACACAACTTGACCCTGACTTCTCTTTCTAGGATGTTATTAGGTTTGGGGCTAGGTAGGTGCCTTGGTGAATAGAGCACTGAGTCTGAAGTCAGGAAGACCTGAGTTCAAAAGTGACCTCAGACACTTAATTGCTGTGTGGCTCAAGGCAAATCACTTAACCTCTGTCTGTCTCAGTTTTCTCAACTGTAATATGGGGATTATAATAGCATCTACTTCCTGGGGTTATTGTGAGGATCAAATTTGTCAAGTGCTTAACACAGAGAAGATGTTTAATAAATTGTGCTTTCCTTCCTTTCCCGCCTTTCCCTCCTTTCCTTCCTTCCTTCCTCTCTTTCCTTCCATCCCCCCTTGCCCTTCTTCCTTCCTTCCTTCCTTCCTTCCTTCCTTCCTTCCTTCCTTCCTTCCTTCCTTCCTTCCTTCCTTCTTTCCTTCCCTCCTTCCCCTCCTTCCCTTCCTTCCTTCTCTCATACTCTGTGATCCAGTCAAATGTCCTTTCTCTCTTCTTTACACACAGCATTCCATTGCCCATCTCTGTATGGCTGTCCCCCATGTATGAAATTCACTTCCACCTCACACATGATTCACCTGATCCTTCTTTTCCTTTAAAATACAGCCCAAGGGTAACCTTAGAACTAAAGCCTTTCCTGGTCCTTGCTAGTATCCCTTCCTTTCAAATTCTTTTGTATATATTTGTTTTTTAATTCTTTTATTTTTATTATTCATATTCATATATGTATATATGTGTATGTGTGTATGCATGTATGTATGTATATATGTATGCATCCTTGCCATTGCCATTTAAATGGAAGAACCTTGTGAGTAGGGATTTTTTTCATTCATTGTAGTTTTTTCCACAGCACCTTGTACAGTGCCTGACACACAGTAAGTGCTTAATAAATGCTCGTTAAGTGTCAGAGTCTAGGTTTCTAATGCTTCTTTCAGCTACTGCTTGTAATAGTAGCTGGTTTTGATGTAGGGTTTTACAAAGTGCCTTATGTACATTATCTTATTTGATCCTTAGAGTAACCCTGTGAAACAGACCCTATAAGCATCATTTTCCCCCCATTTTACAGATAGGGAAAGTGAGGCACACAAAAGTTGATTGGCTTGCCCCATGATCAAAAAGTTGTTAAGTATCAAAGGTAGGATTTGAACCTATGTCTTTCTTGGCTTCAAGTCTGGCACATTTTCCACCAGTGTCCTCTGCAGTCCTTGGCATATCATAAGGGCTTAATCAATGCTTGTCGATCCATAACTAATGTGGAAATATGTTTAATATGATTGTACATGTATGGCCTATATCAGATTCTTGGGGAGAGAGGGAGAAAAAATTTTGGAACAATCTTATAAAGGTGAATGTTGAATAGTATCTTTACATGTAATTGGAAAAAATAAAATACTATTTATTGGGGGAAAAAATAGATGCTCATTGATCTATCAATAGTGACATTGAAACATTTCCCCACTGTCAAAGCACCTGAGGCTGGGTGCTGGCTCTGTGACTTAAGATTTGCATTATCTTGGGCAGGTTGTTTTAACTTCCCTAGGCTTCAATTTCTTCATCTATATAACTGGAGTTTTTAACCTGGGGTCCACTGATCTGTCAGGGGTCCATAGACAGATTTCAAGAGGTCCATGAACTTGGATAGAGAAAAAGTGACATCTTTATTTCAATACAATTGGCTTCTTTTGTAATGTCCGGTAATTTTATGCATTTAAAACCTTGATTTTAAGAAGAGTTCCCCAGGTTTCAGCAGGCTGCCCAAGGGGTCGGTGACATACAGAAAGGGGCAAAGGACCCCTGCTGTATAAAATGACATCACTGGATTAGATGATCTCTAAGGTACTTCCAGCTCTAGTCTTATGACCTTGAGAAAAAGGGCAGTATAACTGCCCTTGCAGTTGAGATATTAAGCAAAACAAATGAAGAGAATGTGCAACGGAGATTCTAAATGGCAGAGAAATCTCTTGCCAAGATTGTGAGCAAAGAACAGGAAACAAAGCTAAAAACTACAGGCAGGGAGGAATCAAATTGGTTTCCTTGTCTGTGGGTGGATGAGGAGGATGGAGGACTACCGCAGGAAGGCTTAAAATGACAAGATGACAGGAAAGAATACTTTTTATAGAGGGACAAGAAGTGGATCGGTGGCCTGGGGGGGGGGTGGCTTAGGGTTTTCTAGCAGAAACTTGACGCCCACTTATTAGGCATTTTGTGGACAGGATTCTTGTACAGGCCTGGGTTGGATTAGATGCCTCTGAGGTTCCTTCAATCTCGGAGGGTCTGTGTAGTCTTCATATATTCTTGGACACTAATTCTCTTTTTGGGAGGGTTCTGCTTATGCTAGTTCTGAATTCTCCAGGGAAGTGGTTACCACTATTTGCATATAGCCCCGGCTTATTGTAACAAGTGCACCACATGCTCTGACTCTCTCTTTTAAAGCCAAGCTAACTGCATCTTCCCCTTAGGGTAGTAAGGTGGCTTGAGGGGTCAGAGTATATCTCTTCTCTTCTACCATTGACTTGAGCCCCCAGTGGCTGATAATATTTGTAAAGTGCTTAGCTCAGTGCCTGGCACATAGCAAGCACTGAATAAATGCTAGTTGTTGGCGGCGTTATTATTATTACTACGGTTGTTGTTATTGTGAGGGGCTAGAGGCTAGCACCCCAGTTCCATTTAACCACTTAACATTGGTTAGCTTTTTTCAAAGGAAAATTTACTTCAAAGTTATAGCCAGAATAGATGCCTAAGTATTTTTCTCAATATCTCCAAGGCATACTCTCCTTTATACCACCTCAGTCTCTTGGGGAGCAGGGTCAAAACTTAGCTCAGTTTCTGCATGGCATTATATCCAGATATAATACATCTGCAGGATGAATCCAAGTCACAGCTACAGGAAGGAAAGAAGGAAGGAAGGAAGGAGAGGGGAAAGAAAGATGGATAGAAAGAGAAAGATAAAGGAAGGGAAGGGAAGGAGGAAATAAAAAAGACGGGGAGCAAAGAGAAGGAAGAAAGAGAGAATAAAAGAAAATTAACTCATTGGTTGGAGAGTGGATTTTTTTGTTGCTTCAGTCGCCTTTTAAAACATGTTTTATAGATGATTTAAAAAACAAAAAATAAGGATTAAGCACCTACTATATACTATGCCTTGTGCTAGGTACTAGAGACACAAAGAATAAAATACTTTCTACTAGCAGTGAGCTTACCTTCTGATGGGGGAGGTGATAATCCAGAAAGTATCACTGCCCTGAAGATGAACATGGCCTCCAAACATATGTAAATATCATTCTCCTTTGGACTTAATGGATAAACCTGAGAAAGCAGACATGGGTCAAATGATAGCTGGTGGGTGTTTATTGTCTGAGGGCCAACCTGCCTAACTGGGGGAGAGGCTGGGCACCAGATGGAGAGCCACCAAGTGATGAATGGTTTTGGCCAAGGCAGCCTATAAAATAGATAAAAATACAAAAAGAAGAGTCCATTGTGGATATGGGGAAACTAGTTGGAGAGAAAGCTTCAGGAGGAGAGGTTGTGGAGGGAGGGAGGGATCAGGGAAAAGGCTCTAGAGCTGGAAGGGAACTCCAAGTCTACCTAGTCTAACCTTTCCCTTTACAGATGAGCAAATTGAGGTTCCATGATTTGCCCTCGGTTGCCTTTTCCACTGTACCATAGTGTTTCCAAGAGTTGGGAGGGAGGAGAGAGGACAAGAAATGGTACTCTCCTGCTGCCCCACCCTGGAGATCCCACTAGGGCCTGGCAAGTTCACAGCTGTGTTCATTGGTTTAAAAGTGTTGTGAAACCCTCTCTATATGGGTTAGATAGCTCAGCCTCAAAATGGGAAGTGGAATGTGAGCCTAGCTCAGGGCTAGAAACACTTGTCAAGAGATCATCCTGTTATCAAAATTCGTTGTGCAGCTCAAAATGTACTATCTCTGCTTCCTTCTTCTTGCAGCTCTCCTCACCTTGCGTCAAGGGTCTGAGTCTCAAACACGAATATGTAGATTGCAGTGTGAACACCAACTACAACAGGGCTATAGATTCCAGTATGAACACCGACCACAACAGGAATGAAAGGGAGTGTCAAAAACAATCATTGTTCTCTAATCTTTCTCTGTCAAAATACCAGAGGTGAAACTATCATGGGGTGACTGGGGATGGGGCCGGGGCCCCATTTCTCACCACAGCCCCCCAGATCTGGGGACTGGTGTAGGAAATGTAGGATTCCTGACCCTCCCCCCTCTCCCAGCCCTAGCCACTCTATAGCCTGTTTGTTCTCTTGTCCGATCAAAGCTACTATTCCCTCCCCCCCCACCTCTGCTCCCTGAGGTCCTGTGCATTCTCCTAGCTTTGGGCTTTTGTAGGTAAATTGCCACAGCTAGGATCACCAGAATAAAAATAAAACTCAGCCGTAATATGAGGCATCATGGTGGGGTAGAAAAAAAAATGACTTAGACTTCAGAAGATGGAGACGCAAATCTTGGCTCTACTATTATCTGTGTGACGTTGGGCAAGTGACTTCAAATCACTGGGTATCTGCTAGAAAATGAGAGGGTTGGATGAGATGACCTCTAAAGCCTTTTTCAGAGCTACGTCTATGACCCTAAATGGATTTAGCTGATGCTTTATTCTAGAAGCTACTTGCTTCTTACTGATGGGAACAGAGTTTAAATCTGGAAGAGGCCTCAGAAGTCATCTGGTCCAACCTTCTCTTTTTACAGATTAGGAAACAGAGATCCAGAAGGGTGAATCTACTTGCCCAAGACTGCACAGATAGCAAGTGGTTAATCCGGGTCCTCTGAACTCAGGCTCATGTGGGGAAATTTAATGCCATGAAAAGATCCTCCAAAGATCTCTACTCAAAGTTTAATCATTTAGATCTGTAGCTAATCCATATTCTTAAAAAAAAACCTCTGTCCCCCACTTCCAGGAACAATTTTTATAATATTGAACTTAATAGAGGAATAAGAGCATTTGTCTGGAGAGACCAATATAGGTATACCAGGAAACTTGTCCACCAACTTAAATCTTAAAAAATATATACAGAAGATGAAAGCACAGGCAAATAGCTGAAGATGTGTATAAGAGTATGACTCACAGGGTAAAAATAGTGTGAAGAACACTAAAGTTCAGAATGAGCTGAGGCAGGCAAGTGAAGCAAAAAACAACAGAAAGGGATTTTAGTGGCAGCTGGGCGTGGAGTCAGGAAGATCTGAGTTCTAATCTGGCCTCAGACACTTACTAATCTTGGGAAAGTCATGTAATTTCCATCTGCCTTAGTTTCCTTACCTATAACATAAGGATGATAACAGCATCTACCTCCCAGCTTGTTATAAGGATAAAATGAGATAATAATGGTAATAATACATGTAAAGCACTCAGCACAGTGCCTGGCACACTGTCAATGCTGTATAAATGTTTGCTATTATTATTAGCTATTTTTTAAGGCTCTATTGGGAGAAAAGGAGGTTCCAAGAAGGGAAAGGAACTTTGGGGGTAGATAGGACAGTGATAACAGAGAAAGAGAAGCTGCTTAATTCATGGTATTTTTTTTTTTTTGGTTAGGACCTTTACACTGGAAATGATAGCCTGAAAATGATTAATAGGTAGCTGATATTCAATATGAGTAAGGACAGAGTAAGTGAACATCTGGTTGCTCTGGATGACTTCTAGCGACCTGGCTAATTTCCTGAAAGAACTGACTAATGTGATTCCAGAACCATTATCAGTGATTTGAAAAATTATGAAAAAATGGGAGAGCCAAGATTGGACGAGAGCAAATGTGCTGACCTACAAAAGAGGAAAATGAATAAAGCCTGAAAGATACAAGCCACTGAGGGTGACTTTGATTCCTAATTCCAAAATGTTGTTTGTCCTTTGTTTTCAATGATATCACAGGGTGATGTCTTGACCTTTGTGTGAACTGGATTTAAGTGAGGCAGAGTTGTACAAGTACAAGATGAGAGTGGCCTACATATATAGAAGTTGTTCTAAAAAAAAACCTATGGGTTTCAGTAGACCACAAGGAGAACATGAGTAAAGCAGTGTGACATGGCAGCCTGATGAGACTAGATTATCCCTGTGGAATTTTATCTGATTAGAATTAGCCCAATACTCTAGCCTAGCCTAGCTGGCAAATATGGCCTGTGCGCTAAATCTTGTCACTGCCTGTTTTGGTGGTGACTCAAGAGCCATGGATGGATTTTATATTATTAATTAAAGTTTTACTCTATTTAAAAACATTTTTTTAGTTTTCATCTGTAGGAAAACAGACAACTTGCTAGATTTGCCCTCGAAGCCTTAGTTTGCTGACCTCTGCTGTAGACTGTCAAGATTCCTTTGTGCCTAGACTCTGCCATCAATTGTCTTAGCTACATCTCTCAGTTTTGTGTAATGTGAAAAGGTGAGGATGTATCATTCTTTATTAGCCTAAAAGCTGCATTAGGAGTGTCATATCCTACAGGATTTACCAGAGAGGTCATGTGATAGGATCATAGATTAAAATTTTTTTCTTTATTTTTTCTTTTAAACAGTATTTTATTTTTTCCAATTACATATAAATACAATTTTTAACATTCATTTTTTAAATAAAATCTTCAGTTCCAAATTTTCTCCCTTCCTCCTCCCTGAGAAGGGTAAACAATTTGACATAGATTATATATGTACAATTATGGAAAATATATTTCCGTATTAGTCATGTTGTATAAGAAAGAGAACAAAAGGAAAAAAAAACCTACAAAAAATAAAGAAAGTGAAAATAGTATGCTTTGATTTGCATTCAGACTCCATCAGTTCTTTCTCTAGAGGTGGAGAACATTTTTCATCATGAGTCTTGGAACTGTTTTGGATCATTGTGTTGCTGAGAAGAGCTAAGTCAGTCATAGTTGATCATCATATAATGTGTACAATGGCAAGTTACTACTGTGTACTGTGTACAATGTTTTCCTGGTCCTGTTCACTTCACTTTGCATCAGTTCATGTAAGTCTTTTTAGGTTTTTCTGAAAGGATCATAGATTTAAAGGTAGAAGGCGCCTTAGAGGACACTGAGTCTAGTCCTCTCATTTTACAGATAAGGCAGTTGAGGCTAAGAGAGTAATATGACTTGACCAAAGTCACACAGCTAATAAGTGTCTGAGGTAGTGCTTAAACACTGGTCTTTTCAGCTTAACCCCAGAACTCTATCTGCTGTGTTACCTAACTGCCAAAGTGGGGTGGGGGAGCTCTCCCTACTTCGAGGTTATTTATGCAGAGGCTATATGACCACATATGGGGTATAGCTATAGTGGTGATTTCCTTGTGTATGAGGTAGACTAGACAGCCCCTGAGATCCTTCTAGTTCTCAAATTCTGCGATTCTTTGAACCTAGAGCTTGGTCCCATTTTTTTTTAAATTCATTTTCATTTTCTTTTCATTTCCACATTCTTTTCCTCCCACATCCATTGAGAAAGCAAGAAATACAGACCCATTATAAATATGAAGCTGGTCCTCTATGTGAAAACGAGATATGTATCACAAGGCTTCAGGGGAGTCAGCTTTTAATAATTTGAAGACAGGATGTCAACAGCTATAATTAGTGAGTATGAAGAGTTTATTATTATTGTTATTAAGAACACAGCATCCCCCTGCATGTTAATGAATTGCAATCAGCTCTGAGGGAGACAAGTTTTTAGCTCCCAGAAACCACAGCAGATTCTCCAAATCCAAAACACCGAAGCTCTTTGTTTCATGAAGGGATGCTAGCCTGGCTTTAATAGTTTCTGGGAGATTAACCCCATTGATCTGAAGCACCTGTGCTCCTGGAAAAATTTGGACATTATCAATTTTTACCATTTGCCTAGAAAGTAGGGCCTGAACTCAATGTTATTTGTACAGCTGAACACACTAACTCTCTGACTATGGAGATCAAAGCAACCAAGTCAGGAATTTTATAATGTCTTAGATGTGTCCTGGATGATTTCCCGAGGCCTATAACCTTGATCAATGAACATTGGTGCCAGATTACGAAATACCACATCATACTCATGATTTATTAAAAGGATAAATATAAAGGAGGAAACATTGGTCATGGGTTCTGACATATTTTAGTGGTTCCTAGTTTGCCCATGTAGACAGATTCTGAAGGTTTCCTTAAAATTCAGCACAGTGCACAAGGAGGCTGTTTGTAACAGCTTGAAGCTACAATTTGCAGTTATTAGGCACTTGAGAGAATAAAAGGAAGGACAAGTAAGTAGCTCTATGAGAAGGACTTCTTAGATTTATCTCCTCCATTCATTCTTCCTCTGAATCTTTTCCTTTTCTCTTGCATTGTTAACCAAGATAGTGAAAATAGGCAGCAAAGGCAACTTGGGGAGGGAAATACATTATCCAGGACCACCAAGACATCTCTAATCTTAGGGGCAGAAGGGGGTCTTAGAGGTCATCTGATCCAACCTATGACCAAACCAGAATTTTTCTGCCACATGCCAAGGTGTCATTTAATCCCTGTTTGAAGATGTTCACCAAGAGGGCAGCCATAATTTTTCCCAGGTAGCCTGATCCACTGTTGGATAGTTCTATGGAGAAAGTGACTGGATCAAAGTTATATAGAATCATAGATTCCCAAGATTAAAGGTCTACAGCTAAATGGGCTATCAGAAGCCAGTTACTCCAATTTAGATGTGCAAATTGAAGCCTAGTAAATGGCTTGCCTTAGAGTTGGCAGGGATTTCAGAGGCCATCTGGACCAACCCCCTCATTTTACAGACGTGGAGACCACAAGACCCAAAGGCTAAAGTCACTTGTGCAGGATCACATCGGTGTTAAATGGCAGATATTCAGTTGTTTTTCAGTCATGTCTGACTCTCCTTAACCCCATTTGGGGTTTTCATGGCAAAAATACGACAGTGATTTGCCATTTCCTTTTCCAGCTCATTTTACAGATGAGAAAACTGAGGCAAACAAGGTTAAGTGACTTGCCCAGGGTCATACAGCTTCTAGGTATCTGAGGCCAGATTTGAATTCAGGAAGATGAGTCTTCCTGACCCCAAGCCAAGCATTCTCTATCCACTGGGCCACCTAGCTGCTCTAAATGGCACAGCCAAGAGTCAACTCAGGTCCATTAACTCCATAGTGGCAGTTGCCACTATGACAGAGTAGTCTTAATTTTCAATGTAGTCATGTATCAGATTTCCTTTTTTGCTCAACAGAAGCATAAGGGAGGGAGCACTTGGTCCTTTACCCAACTCAGTTAATGTATCAGCCAGGATATAATCAGAAATGGAGAGGTATAAATGTGGTAACAAGTTATTAACACCCTACAATCACTCTACAAAACATGAACACCTTTCTTTGATGGAATTAAAGTAATCCTGGCCATCCGATGAACAATAATAGCAACAAAATAATAAAAAAGCCGGTTAGGGGCTTTGAATAGATAAGCCCCACCCAGAGACAATATAATCCCCAAAGTTCAAAGCTGGAGAGCTCAGTGAGGCAGTGGGGGTGGGAGCAGGGAAGGGAAGGATTTTCTCTCCTTCTGTCTTTATGGATTGTAGCATTTAGCAAAAGAGCTACTCTGCCAAAAAGGTGATACTCCATCCAGCAGCTGGAGGGAGATTCAGTTTGAGAGAGTGTGAGGGAGCAGAGATATACCCTAGACAGACACAAATACAGAGAGGTAGTCATTCAAAGCAGCTTCAAGGAGAGTGACCTCTGGCAGCAAAGAAAAGATTGGTTAAGGACTCCAAAGAACACCATCCCATATAATAATGACTTAAGTTAGAGAGGAATAGACCATTGGGAACCCAGCTGAGCTCTCCACTCGCCCAGCAGAAATGCTATACCAAAGGAGATGCTTTGTGAGGATTTTATAGTAGAGAAAGTATTTCAAAGCCCAGCAGTGCTATAGGGATGAGTAGCTTTGGGTACATGTAGTCCTTACATATGTGCCTCTAAGTTTGTGTCTGCTATTCCCATACATGCTATACATATTTGTGAGGAGATGGCTCTAGGTTTTTCAAGGGAATATTTTGTAACTTTTGCTAAGAGCTAATTGTATCTACTGCCTGACTGCTAATGGGAAGCACACTGGTGGGGGCCCATGAGTTATTAACAATAGAAGTTGGTACTCACAGGTTATCCTAGAACTAGTCTTCTCCACCAGAGGCCCAACTAGCAAGTATAAATGCATGTGTGGAGAGTACCCCAGAATACAGGCTACAGAGAGTTTGTGGTAAGGAATAGAAAAGGGAAAAGGAAAAAAAAAAAGGAAAAAAAACCAGATGGCACAGGAAGAAAAGATAGACTTAAGGACTTTCCAAACCCAAACAGGATTAACCTGGGAAGTTAAAGGCTAAAAGAAGCTTTTAGATATGGGAAATACATGCAGAAACTCCTTCTCCATTTCCCATCTGGATTGAGGAGGCAGGAGGATTTCCTAAACATCAGATCATAAAACCAGGCAGCCTCCAAAGCTGGGAAATGATTGTTACCAGACTGATTCCTGGCTCCATGAATCAGTTTGAAAATTAGTTTAACAAAGGTAGGAGGGAAACAACTTCAGAACAGCACTGCTGGTGTTCTTCCTTCTTTCCTTAATTATAATGCTGCAGAGCTCTTGAAAAGTTAACCGCTAAAATTAATCAAGATTCAGTGATAAAATGAAGGTGATCTTATGCAAAACACACACACACACACACACACACACATATCACACACACAATGCCTCATGTGCTCCATGAACATCAACTTCCTTACAAGTAGCATCCCAAGGGCTCTTAGCTGGGGTGGGTCCTCTGAAAATCAGTAATATGAATTGAAAAGGGAAAGAATAAGGAAGCCTGATTTAGATTGGATAGTCACCTTCTTAACATTTTCTCTTTTCTTTCTTTTTTAAAGTTACTTTTATTTTACTTTTTAAAAAAGATTTATAGTTTCTTTAAAAAAATAGTCACTCATTCATTTCCCTTTGAATTCTACCCCTTTGCCATTGGACTGTTCCTTGTAACAAAAAGAATTTAAGAAAAGCCAGTTGAAATAACAACCACATTGGACAGTATACTAGGGATGGGGAACCTGCAGACTTGAGGCCATGTGTGGCCCTCTAGGTCCTCAAGTGCAACTCTTTGACTGGATCCAACTTTACAGAACAAAAAAACCTGAGGACCTAGAGGGCCACATGTGGCCTCAAGGCTGTAGGTTTCCCAACCCTGGTAGACCACATTCCCTATTTATAGCCCCTATCTCTATCCTGAGAGGAACAAGGTAAGTTCCCTAGGCATCTGGGTGACACAGTGGGTAGACTGCTGAACCTGGCATCAGGAAGACCTGAGTCTAAAGCTATCCTTGGATCCCGACCAGCTATCCGAACCTCAACAATCTACAACTTTTGACTGCTTCAATTTTCTCACCCATAAAATAGAGATAGAATAGCACCTACTTCCCAGGGTTGTTGTAGGGATAAAATGAGATAACATTTGTATATAAATGCTAACTATTGTTATTGGTTCTGGGCAGCTAGGTGGCCCAGTGATAAGAGTGTCAGGCCTAGAGTCAGTAAGACCTTAGTTCAAATTGAGCTTCTGACACTTACTAACTGTGTGACCCTTGGCAAGTCAGTGAACCCTGTTTACCTCAGTTTCCAATCAGTAAAATGAGCTGGAGAAGGAAATGGCAAACTATTCCACTATCTTGCCAAGAAAACTTCAAATCGGGGCTTGAAGAATTGGATATGACTTAAATGATTGAATAACAAACAACAATTATTTGGTTCTCCATGACTGTGATTGTTTACTTCAATTATTCAATGCTTGATGGTTTGGGTTCTTTTTTTTTCTGTTTGGTATTATTATCCTTACATAAATGAATGGTTCTCTTGATTCTGCTTTCTCTGCTATGCATCACTTCATAGCTGTCCTCCATGTTTCTTTGAATTCCTCATATTCAATTCTACTTTACAATAATATGCCATTACATTCACATACCACAATTTGTTCAGCCATTCTTTAATTGATGGGTGCCCATTTTTTCAAGTTTTTTCCCCTACCACAAGGAGTAATGTTGTAAATATTTTTTTATAAATGGAGTCTTTCCTTTTTTTTTGTCATTAACCTCTTTTGGCATATATACCTAGTGTTGGGATCACTGAGACAAAAGAAAGGAACAGTTTGATCATTTTTCTCCTATAATTACAAATTGATTTCCAGAAGAGTTGGTCCTATACAGTTTCCCCAGCTATCTATTAGAATACCTCTCTTCCTACGCTTCCTACACTATACTTCTCTACCCATACTTCCACTCTTTCCATTCTCTCTCTCTCTTTCTTTCTCTCTCTCTCTCTCTCTCTCTCTTTCTTTCATTTTCTCTCTCTCTCTGCCACTTTGGTGGATGGGAGGCAAAACCTCCCCCTTTGCATTAGTCATGTTAAAATAAGTGAGGCTTGAGGTATTTTCATTGCATGCCATACTTTCCCCCTTCCCACTCCTACCCCTTTCTAAGCTTTATATTAATTTTGGTCTTTGCTCTAACAAGTTAGTGGTTTGACTGTATGCAGACAGCTGATTCAGAAATGACTCCCACATCAGTAACAAGTCATTTCCTGTCTGTTAAAACATAATTAATTTCATTTTTGTAATTTTTTTGGTGCTGTGTCCAACAGCTCCTGATTCTTTTCTCAGAGAAAGTATTTATGATGTTTTAAGTGAGAGGCTTCTGTGTAATCACCAAGTCCTTGGCTTCTTTCTTTCATTTCTTCTGATCCATATGTTCCAGTGTCTTTTTCACAAAAAAATTAATTTCCAAAAGATTTTTTTACTGACATATTTAGCAAAGTGTCCTGGGTAAGATACATAGCTACTCAAAAAATTTTGTTCTATCTTTTCAGTAAAAGCCAAGTGGATGGAGAATAGCTATTGTCCAAATTATGATATGCAGTTCTGTAAACAAACCAGAGAGCTCATTCAGCAGTATATATGTCTTGGACAGACACAGCAAATGGACCATAAGTTTGGCCCAGAATTGAACAGGAGGTGAGTGGGCTGAATTGCCTTTGGGAAACTGCTAAGTTCTTGTAATGATCTCAAACTTCTTCCTGAACCAAAGTCCCATCTTTTTATTACCAAGAGCCAATGTGGTGCTGTGCTGTGTATAGACAGCTGGTTTCAGAGCCAGGGAGATCTGAAGTCAAGTCCCATTTCTGTCCTATAACTGGCTGTGTGTCCTGAGGCAAATCACTTAACCTCTCTCAGTATTGTAAGCAACCCTCTAAGACTTGAAGAGAGGGTGCCCATCTCTGGAATTTCTTTATTAAGGGCTTCTCTGTCCAGGCTCAGTCCCAATTCTGCTGTGCTGTTGTTAGCTGAAATATTATAGAAAACTACAATGTGCAAGAAATTGCAAATGAGTATCACTCATAGGATAATGGAGAAGTGAAGATAGGGGGAGGTGTATAAAGAGCTACAACATATTGGAAACAAGGAATTATGGAGGAGAACCAGAGTAAAGTAATATCATCAAAGAAATATAGACTTGAAAAAGACGAGCTGATTGTGTGGAAAGCACATAGGGAAAATGAACCTATGGCTTGTGTAATACACAGGTATCCTTGGGATGTCGACAGAAATGGAGGAAGGCCTCCAGCATGTTGGGTGGACCCTAACAGAATCTGCTACCCAGTTATAGCAGATCTACTGTGTCCTATTCCCAAATGGCTTCATTCTCTGCTAGATGTCAATTCCTTTCTTAGATCTGATTCCAAGGTGTTAAGTGATAAGGATATTTATATATTAATGGGGAAAGGACTGGCAAGATGAGACACATTTCAGCAGCTCTGAAGCTTATGGATATAGGTTTTGACTCCACAAATCTCATCCTGTTCAATTCTTGCCCTTTGTGGTTATTGTTGGGTTGTTTTCAGTGGCGTTTGACTCTTTGTGACCCCATTTGGGGTTTTCTTGGCAAAGATACTAGAGTGGTTTGCCAGGTCTTTCTCCAGTTCATTTTACAAATGGGGAAACCGAGGCAAACAGAGTGAAGTGGCATGCCCAGAGTCATACAGCTAGGAAGTGTCTGAGGCCAGGTTTGAACTCACAAAGAGTCTTCCTGACTAAAGGCCAAGTGTTCTGTTCATGGTGCCATTTAGCTGCTCTCAGTTCTTGCCCTAGCCTTCCCATAAATCTTCCAGGGAGGGAGCCGTAGGAAGCCTTCCTAACAGACTGAGGTCAATGTAGCATTTGGGCAGTCTGGTGTAGTGGACACTCTCAGGATGACATGAGTCAAAATCGAGAGTGTGCTGAAGTCAGCTTTTATGGCTCTCAAGAGATTAAGTTTTCAGTGTGAAGATTTACAATTTTAGAAATTGGCAAAAGCTACAGATTAGAGCTTGATTTGTTTTCTTGTTGTCTAAATTTAAGAAGGTGGTGGTAAAAATATTATTAATGCAGTTTAAACTTAAAAGTGAGGCATGTATAATTTTTTTAAAAAATAGCTGATTGTTAAATATTTATTGGCACACCACTAGTTCTAATTATACCTTAACAGCTATGTAGCCTTGGGTAGCCCTGCCTTTTTAGCTCTCACTGTCTTATCTGTATAATGGGAGAGTGGGTTGGGCTTAATGACCTTTTAAGAAAGATCCCTTCCACCTCTAAAGCTGTGAATCTATGACGTCTTACTCCTTAATGCTCTCTTGTGAGCCCATCTCCCCTTCTGGTCATGAATTTTTAATTGATATAATCATGTGTTTTTATTGTTCTTCTTATTAATATGGTCTGTTGAGTTTATATCTTTCTTTTTAATTTTTTAAAAACTATACCTTCAATCCCCCATCTTATGTGCCACTGATCACTGATTGTACAACTGTACAGCAATCCAATGGTTTGGCTTAAGTAGATTATACTTAAAGCCTACGATGATTTTGATTCTTCCAAGATCTTAGTCTTTCTGGATCTGTAGTCAGCTTTGTTTGTTGCTCATCCTTCATTCTCAGAGAGGACCAATGACGTCACAAGGTGATGTCTTGTCTTGCTCATGAATTGGATTTAAGTGATGCAGAGTGGCGCAAAGTCATCTGCCTCATGTTCTCCTCCAGAGTCATCAAAGTCCATGTAAAATCACCAGGAAAATGCTGGTGTCAAAATAATGAATTTCTGTGTCAGAATGCTGAATGAGACTGGTGGAGAGGGGCAGCTTGAGACAGTGGAAAGAGCACTGGCTTTATGATCCAAGAATCTGGCTTCCAATCCCATGTCTAACATTTACAATCCCTGTGCTCATGGTCAAATCAAGTCACTTCATTAAAAAACTTTTTTATTTTAATTAATTAATTTTTTTAAGCACTAGCAGTTAAATGATTCACGGGGTCACATAGCTACTAAGTATTTGAGGTCAGATTTGAACTCAGGTTCTCTTGACTCTAAGGCTGGTGCTCTGTCCACTGTGCTACCTAGCTGCCCCTAAATCACTTCCTTTCCATCAACCTTAATATCCTTATCTATAAAATGACAGGTAGGATTTTAAATTGGAAATTGGATGGCACCTAGACTGTCTCACTCATTTCACAGACTGGACCCCAGTGAAATTAAGTGACTTAACTCAAGATCACATAGGATGTATGTAGTCAAGTTGCAGTTTGAACTCTGGTAAAATTTTGTCTTTGTTGGTCTTTTGACTAAAATGTTTGAGAGGAATACAATCTATGTACCATTCAATTGTTTTTCAGCTTTTCAGGATATTATTCTTGATTAGCCAAGCTAATATAATAAAAATATGACAATTCTACCTAAAAATAAAAACATGCCAGGGTTGAACTAGAGGGCCCTTAAGGTATCTTCCAGCTTTAGATCCTGTAAATAGTTCCCTAAAGGCTATCCAGGCTTTTTTTTTTTTTGCCCCCTCTTAGTCATGAGTTCATTGAGGAAGATCTGGTAGGCAGCAATATAGGGCAGTAAGGTATGATAAAAGTAGGCAAAGTAGGACTTTGATGAAGAAAGGCTTTAAATGCCAGAGAAGTTTATATATGATGCTGTAGGCAAGATGGAGCCTCTGGAGCTTTTTGGGCAAGAGAGTGACCTGGTCACAGCTGTGTTTTAGGAATATCAATTTGGCAGCTAGGTGGAGGATAGTCTGGAGAGGGAAGATATTGGAAAACTGGTTGAAAGCCTATTGAACTGGTCCATATGGGAAGAAATAGGAAGCCTAACCTAGGAAGCCTAAGACTTGAAAAAAAAGAACCTGGAGATTTTAAGAGGTAGAAGTGAGGAAGAAGTGCATTGTGGGCATGAGGATGACCAGTGCAAAGTCTTGAAAGGAGGAGATGGAGCACCGTATGTGAGGACCAGCAAGAAGACACTTTGGCTAGGCCATGGAGTGCAGGTGGGGGAACAATGTAGCATGAGCTGGAAAGGCAGGTAGGGACCAGATTGTAAAGGAGTTTAAAAGCCAAATAGGGACTTTATATTTTATTGTCAAGGCAATTGGAGCCATTGGGGTTTATTGAGTAGAGAAGAAAGGAGAATAATCAATCAATTGTGGTCTTGGAGATGAGAAAGGATGGGGTGAAAGGGCATTTTTTCCCCTCCAAGGATTTAGATTGGTTGGAGAAAAGAACCATCAAAAATACTCAAAATATATTGAAAAAATATTCTTGGCAGCATTATTAAAAATTATTGATATCTTTTGTTTTCACATTGCCTTAATTTCTGCAGCTAGGTGGTACAGTGGATAGAGTGCCAGGAGGACCTGAGTTCAAATCCAGTCTCAGACACTAGTTATATGACCCTGGTCAAGTCATTTAACCTTGTTTACCACAGTTGCCTCATCTGTAAAATGAGCTGGAGAAGGAAATGGCAAACCATTGCATATCTTTGCTGAGAAAACCCCAAATGGGAGTCATAAAGAGTCAGACGTGACTGAAAGGATTGAACAAAAATTTCTGAATATGTTCCTCCCCTCCCACAGCCACCAAGCCATTCCCTATAACATTAAAGAAAAAAAAATAGCTCAAAACAGCTAAGAAACAAATCAACTAAATCTGATAACCTATGGAACATTCCACCCATTTCTGTAAAGAAGGAAGGGGAATTTTATGGGGGAGCGGGGATTTGGTTCCCCTTCCTCCCCCCAGGGGATGTAATGTGTTAATGCAAGATGTTAACACCTTGTTATCCTTCTAAAAAGTATGAATTAGGGAGCAATGTCATTGGAGAAGTGATTGGCCGTGCTCCCAGGTGACCCTTAAAAGACATAATCAGGCAGTTGGAGAGGCAATCCATTCCGGGAAGTTGCAGGAGTTACTCTCGAGAGGGGCCCACTGTGTGGGGGAAGAGGGGGGAGGGGAAGAGCTTTCTCCATCCCCCCCTCCCCCCATCCACCATGACATCCGGCGGCAGAGCTACTCACCCAGTAGGAGACATTCCACCCAGCAGCTGGAGTGTCAGTTATAGAGAGTGCAAAGCATGGTTGAGCAAGCAGAGACACGCGCTATTTAATCTTTTGTTTATACATCATCTTCACTTTCCAATATATCCCTTACCTCCCCTACTCAGAGAGCCATCCCTTTTAAACAAAGAATAAAAAAGGGGAAAAAAAATCTTCAGCAAAAACTAATCAACCCAATGACTGAGTCTGACAGTATGTGCAGTGTTCTTTACCCATATGTCCCACCTTAGTAAAGAAGGGAGTTGGATGCTTGTATTTTTGACAGAAATGAAAAAAATATTTAGAAAAAACCACCATCAAATGAATAGGTGAGCACCATGTACTACAAAAGGGTTAGGATGGTAGTCTGAACCTCAAGGAAAATGACCTCAGTTTACTCATCTGTAAAACAGACTACATCATCTCTAAGATCCTTTGCAGCTTTAAATCCTATGAAATATCTGGGGTAGCCTTGACATCTGAAGCAATTTCTGTCTCACTGCCTGGCTAAACTGCATGACTGAAGGACTTTTCCAGGATGCTGTTGGTGAGGGCTGGGGATGGGCTTTACCAGGTGACCAAGGAGAACCCTTCCAGCTCTGGGATTTGATTATCATGCCAGGCAGGGCCATGGTGACCTGGCACGACCATGGCAGCTCAACCCAGTCCCACAGGTTGCTCTGCCTGTTCCCACGAGATTAACACTCCTGATGGGATCAGGGACACTGCTAATCCGTAGATTATTAATCCTATTGTTTGCAAAGATTGCTTCTGGCTTGTTTAGCAGAATTTAGCATTATTATGGTTTTTGCTTAACTTCTTTCCCTCTGTCCATTTTTCCTTTCTCCTTCCCTCCTTCCTTCCTTCTTTTTTCTTCCTTCCTTCCTTCCTTCCTCTCTTCTCTCTCTGTCTCTCTGTCTCTGTCTCTCTCTCTCTCTCTTCCTCCTCCTCCTTCTTCTCCCCCGTCCCCTTCCTTTTCTCTCTCTCTCAGACTTTTTTTCTTCTTCTTAACCAATTCCAATTCAGGTCTCCCCTGAAAATGTCGGTGGACAGATCATAAGCTTAAAAATTAAGTACAATTGAACACTCAAAGCTATTCCAAGGACACTAAAACTCTAAAGTCTTTGGGAACAAGGCAGTGATTCTTGTCTGCAAACAGGATAACCAGCTCTAAAAGATGCCTGTGTAACCCGGTAGAATTTTGGAAACAAACATGTAAGGCGCCCGAGAAGGCTAAAGGAAGAAAGGAAAAAAAATGAACCCCACTCAGTGGTAAAAGGCCATGTCGGGTAAACAGGAAAGAAAGGCTCATAGCTGCTCGCCGCCCGGAGGTGGAAAGGCTGGGGAGAGTTCCGATCTGAAATCCTGATAGGGGAAGCAGAATGGACAGATTTCCTAACACTCTGGCTGCCCAGATCATTTATATTTCTGAAGGGCTGCTGCGGCCCGGGCTAGCTAAGTGTGCTTCTGCCCTGGTCCTACTGCTAACCTGACTGTAGCACGGCCTGACCCACTGGATCTATTCTGGGTTCCCTCCCTGACAGAGAGCCTTCCCATCTATCTGCCCCCTTCAGAACAGCCCCTAAATTCGGGTAACTACATCCTTTTCAGTAGTACTAGCTTTCCCAGTCTATACTGTGCTTCTAGGGCAGAGGGAAATACATGGCGAACACACAAGCTGATATTAGAGACTTATATCTGCACCGTGTTCCCCAATCTGTCATCAGGGAAGTATGGATTCCATCCAATCTCAGCAAGTTGCGTACAATAGTAACTGACTTTCACCTCGATGACCTTGAGATACTGTGATCCAGTCCAATCCAAGCCAACAAACACTGATTAAGCACCTGCTGTATACAGACCGTGTCATAGTGGACAGAAAGGGGCCCTTGGAATCAGAAGGACGCAGGTTCAAGTTCTGTCCCTGAAACTTCCTGGCTGTGTGACTGTGGGCCAATCCCTTAACCTTTCAAGGCCCCAGGCAAGTCTTTAAAAGGGCAGCTGGTGAAGATCTGCATTGGTGAACAGTTTTCTCATTGGGAATTCTTTATGTTGAGTGAAATCACAAGTCTAGGTGCTGAAGTGGATAGAGCACCAGCCATGAAGTCAAGAGGAGGACCTGAGTTCAAATCCATGCCAGCTGTGTGACCCCGGGCAAGTCACTTAACCCCATTTGCTTCAAAAAAAAAAAAAAAAAGAAAGAAAAAAGAAAAAGAAAAGAAAAAAAATCACAAGTCTAGCTCCCCTCTACCTCCCCCCTTTCCTCCCTTCCCTCAAATGTGCTAAGTGACAGAGATATAATTCAATTCAATAAACATTTATTAAGCCAACTATAAAGACAAAAAGGAAAAATGGTCCCTGACCACGAGGAGCCCACATTGTACTGGAAAGAAGGGGATACAACACGTAAGAGAAAAGCTTGTAGACAAGAATTCGAGGAGGGGGGTTTGAGCACTCCCAAACAAGGGGACCAGGAAAGGCTTCCAAGGAAGTAGAAGCAAATGAGTGAAGCCTCACAGGAAGCCAGGGATAAGAGGCAGACAAGAGGAAGGATTGAATTTCACGGGACAGGGACAGACTGCACAGAGACAGAGGCAGCAGATGGTCTGGGAAAGAACAATTAGTCCAGTTTGGCTGGATCATAGAGCGTGTGAAGGAGGGTAACATGCAATGAACCTGGAAGAGTAGGCTGGGGCCAGACTGGAAAGGACTTTAAATGCCAAATCCTAGAGGCAAGAAGGGCACGACATGGTCAATTGTGCTGCTTTGGGAAGGTCATTTTGGCAGTTGTATGGAGGGTAGATCCTATACGAGAGCCTACCATACCTTCTGAACCAGGATCAAAAGATCGACTTACATTCAGGATAGTTTTCATATTGGTTTTTCCCCCCTATTCTTTCAAAATTGGTGATGCATTGTGGCGTCTATTTTTATTCTCTATCTACTGCAACTTCCAGGCAATCTGAATTTCAATTAATAAACACATCCAGATAAATGGCATTTATTAGCTGACCTTGAGGGCCTTAGTTTCCTTATCTGTAAAATGAAAGGATTGGACTAGACAGCCTTTAAGAACCCTTCCAGCTGTGGATCTGAGAACCTATAATGTTCTGAAATATTCATTACAATGAATACTTGGCAAATTAGAATTATAAAATGTTAGGGCTGAGAAGAATAGCCTACATTTTTATAGCACTTTCCCAACAACAACCCCTTGAGTGAGGGGTTTTTAAGAATTTTTAAGAACTATTCTTCCAATTTTACAGATGAAGAAACTGAGGCCCAGACATGTTAAATGACTTGCCCAAAGAACAGAACTTTTAAATCTTAGTCTGACATATAGTAGTGCTTAAAAGATGCTTGCTGACTAGCTGATGATTGAAATTGAGGTCTCCCCTGATTCCAAGAGCAGTGTTCTCTCCACTGTCCCACATTGCCTGTCTGTAGGGTCAAGATAACATTGACCTGAAACACACAGAATGAGAAAGATGAGAGAAGTCAATGGCAGATCATAGATTTTTCCCAGAGTCATTACCAAGGGTGATGACAAACTAGGAAAGTGTGATTAGTGGAACCCAAGGATGTGAAAAAGCTGGAAATTTTACTTGGAGCAGGTTAGCTAGCCCTCACGTCTTCCAAGAGTTTATGCCTCTGGAGCTGACCTAGAGCAAATCACTTAATCTCACTGGGTCTCACTTTCCTCATATGTAAGGAAAAGAGGCATTAGACTAGGTGGCATCTGAAGTCCCTTCCAGCTTAATAAATGCTTGTAGATTGACTGACTCTTTGAAACTCAAGTCTCCCTTGATACCAGGAACAGAGTTCTGTCCACCATGCCTGTATGATGACTGACAGAGGAGGAGTTGGTGCTAGGGAAATGCAGCCACTAAGTTGAAAGCAATGTCATAGCAAAACTGTTTTGTTTTGTTTTTGCAGAAAGGATGTTTTGGAAGCAGGTAGTCATTTTGATATTGCCTCCAGGTGTTTCTAATACCCTGGGCTCTTTGATAGGATCAGCCACTTTTTAGTTCTCTGGTTCACATTTGCCAAAAGAAGGAAAAATTTAAAAGGCCAAAACCCAAACAGTAAATAGCAAGAGCTAAGTGAGTTCCCTGAGTGCAAACACAGATCTCTCCAATAGATACCCCTTGTAACAGAGGGGAAGCAGAAACTGGGCTTTTTTTTTAATTTTTAATTCAGCTGCCTCCCCACTCCTCGAGTCATTTTGCAAAGAGGATGTGCCACACATGGCACTGTGCCAACTCTCTCTTAGACAAATGATGCAGGAAGCCTTTACTGTTTTCTTAGCACGCTAGATCAACAGGTAATTTGCAAAAGAGAGATAGAAGTGTGACAACTGGAGCTGGAAAAAAAGAGAGAGGTGAGATTTTTTTTTTTAACTCTGTAGATAGACTGAAAGGAATTAAAAGCACTTTGTGGTAGAATCTGGCTATCTGCAGGTAATGTCTGATTCCAGCTGTTGATTTTTGCGGCTAGGACATCTGCGCAGTGCGGTCTCTTAACAATGGTTAATGTTTAGAAAGGTACAGAGTGTTCTGGTTAAGGACGCTGCTCATTTCCTCTTCCCCCACAGAGCCCTTGTTATTGCAGACCTGCGAAGGAAAGGAAGGGCTTTTTCACCCCATGAAAGCACAAGACGCGGCGCCAAAGCCCCGCTAAATGGAAGGTCACTTGAAAATAAAGACAATCGCAGACTCCAGGAAACGCTCAAGTTTACCTGGGCTCCTGTGGGATCGCTTTGTTGGAGGACCTGGGGAAGAACACCCAGTAATCACTTAAATGTGCTTTAGTGAGGAAACGACAGGAAAGGCTGAATTAAATTGAAATCATGGAGGGGGTGGGATTTAAATGAGCAAAAGAGAATGGAGTTGTAACCTTTTTGCACATGTATAATTTTTAAAAGTAGGATAAAGTCCATAGTCTACCGATAAACTTATTATAATAGTAGGTACCATCTGTAAGTGTTTTATGCCTTATCTCATATGGTCCTTAAAAATGCTGTGAGAGGTAGTGCAGTGACTAGAGCACCAGCCCTGGAGTCAGGAGGATCTACTTCAAAATCCAACCTTAGACACTAACTGTTTGACTCTGGGCAAGTCATTTAACCCCTATTGCCATCCCACTCGCCACCCCACCCCCGCCCGCCCCCCTACCCCCCCAAAAAAACTTCTGTGGGAAGTAGGTTGTGCAGGTATTCTTACATTCTTTCAGCGGTAGAGGAAACTGAGGCCATGAGAAATGAAATTTGCCCAAAGAGGTTAAAGAACTTGCCTAGGGTCACATAGTAAATATCAGAGTCAAAATTTGAACTCTGATCCTCCTGATAATCTAAGTGCAGCAAGCATTCTTTTGCCAAACTGCCTTTTCAGAATATAAAGATTTCCAAGTGGCCCTCTCTCCTCCTCCCCACTTCCTAAGGCTAGCAATCAAATATACAATAATAGACAAAGAGGGAGAGAATAAAACATTTATTGACAACCTACTGTGCGCTAAGTGCTTTATAAATATTGTCTCATTTGATTATTCATTATTACTATCTCATTTGAGACTCACAACTATGTGAGGTAGGTGTCATTATTATCTCTATTTAACAGTGAAGGAAACTGAGGTAGAGGTTAAATGATTTGACTGGGGTCACACAGCTAATAAGTATCTGAGGCAGGATTGGAACTTGGGTCTTTCTGACTCCAGATCAAGCGCCGTATCCCTGGTACCACCTAGCAGCCCCTAGGGCTAAAAGGTACCCTATAGGTCACCTACTCATAAGACTAAGTAGTGCTTGGTGTTGGTAGAAATTTCTACATTCATCACGTTGAAAAATTATTTTCTCCAATAGATTCTTTTTAAAAAATTTATTTTTAATTTATGGAATTGAAAAACATTTCTATAACAGTACAATAAAAAAGATGATTGCATATGAAACTATAAATCTACTACACACAACTTGCTATTCCTTTCAAATATGCAACAAAATTATCATGTAAATTTCTTTTTTTTTTCTTCCCTCCCCTCTCCCCTGCCCTAGAGATGGCTACCATTAGACCCAAATAGATATAGGTATAGGTATATATATGTAAAATTATTCTATACATATTTCTATTTATCACTTCTTTTTCTGGATGGAGATAGCATCTTACTTCATATGTTCTTTATAGATAATTTGGGTATTTATAATGTTCAAAATAACTTAATTGCTCAAAGTCATTTGTAAAACAGTATCGCTGTTACTGTATACAATGTTCTCTTGGTTCTGCTCATTTTGCTCTTCATTATTTCATGCAAGTCTTTAAAAAAAAAAAACCCAGTGCTTATTATCTCTCCTTTCCACTGTCCCTCACCTCATTGAACCATTAAGAAAGAAAAACAAATATACATAATCCAGAAAAACAAGTTACCCTTATGGCCATGTCCAAATATACACATTTCTCTTTGTACCACTGTGGCAGGAAGTGGATAGCAAGTTTTCTCTTTGGTCCTCTGAACTCATAATTTATCATTGCATCGATCAGAATTCTAAAGTCTTTCAAAGTTGTTTTTCTTTATATTGTTGTTGTCCTAGAAGTGGTTCTAATTCTGCTCGTTTCCCTCTGATCAGTCGATAAAGATCTTCCCAATTTCCTCTGAAACAGCACATTTCGTCATTTCTTGTGGCACAAAAATATTCCATGACATTCGTATGCCATAATTTGTTTAGTTATTCCCCAATAGGAGGAAAGCCTTTTAGATTACCATTTTGGAGTTACTATGAAAAGTTATTATAAATATTTTTGTACGTATGGCTCGTTTGCCTCTTTGATCTCTTTCAGGGTAAGGGTCAGTCAGTTATACCAATGAAATTGCAGTTCTGGTTCCCCTCTCTCCCCTCTTCCAAAAAGTACAGGACAGTAGAGTGAAACTGACTTTGGGTTCTCATCTCTATTTCACAAAAAGATGCTATGTCAAATACCAATAAAAAGTCAAGGAATGTACATGCCTTTCTATCATTGAATTAAGATAAAACTCCTTTTGAATAAAACTTGGTCCTACAAATCACTGCATCATATAGCTATTGAGACTCAAAAGGAGTTAGAAACTATTTTTAAAAAAGGCTAATGCTGCATCCTAATACCAGCCCCCACTATAATATGTATGTACTACCTTCCCAGATGTGCCCAGGTGAGCCCATCACATGGTCCTAATTTCCAAATACTTCCCTTCAGCGGTTATATAATCAGTCAATACAACATTACTTCTCAATTGAAGACAAGTTTTATGGTTCCCACTCCCTTCCTGCCCTCCCCACAACTGTACTATAAGGTTCTCTAGAGGCTGTGTTTCTTTTTTATGTCTTTTGTATTCTAATAACAACAACCACTAACATTTTACAAAGTACCGTCAAGTTTATTATTATAGCCAGCTAGCACAAACACTATTCATGCAGTCCAAATACTCCAGTGGATCTTAGGACCATAATTCTGGAGCCAGGAGGGACCTCCAGGGTCAACCCCCTGGGGCAGCCCCCTTCCTTGTTCAAGGTCACACAGCTGGTAAGTGTCAGAAGCAGAATTCCTACCCATACCTCCTGACTCCCGAGGCAGTACTGAACCCGAAGGACTGTTGGACTTAGAATCAGGAAGCTTGGGGTCAAAACCAGCTGTGCATGTTTACTAGCTGTGTGACTCTGGACAAATTACTGAACTTCTCTGAGGGTCAGTTTCCCTGCCTGCAAAATGGGCTAATGAAAGCACCAGCCGTTTGTGAGCATCATCTGGATGAGATGAGGCGTGCAAATCACTTTGCACACCTTAAAGGGTTTTAAATTTTTGTCATCATTAATATGTTATTATAATAAGCATTACTATAAGGGGGAGATGAACATTGATTAAGCACTTATTATGTGCCAGGCACTTTACAAATATTATCTTATTTGATTCTCATAACAACCCGGAGAGGTAGGTACTATTATTATCTCCCTTTTACAGCTGGAGAAACTGAGGCAGAAGGGGGTTAAGTGACTTGCTCAGGGTCATAGTGCTAGGAAGTTTCTAAGGCCACATTTGAGCTCAGCTTTTCCTGTCTCCAGGCTTAGCACTCTATCCACTGAGCTACCTAGCTGCTTCTATAATTCTCTCATTGATGTAGGTTCCCCTCCAGTGAATGGGGAAACATTTATTTAGTGCCTACCACTGTGCTAGGGCACCTAGGTGGTCTAGTGGTAAGAGTACTAGCCTGGAGTCAGGAAGATCATCTTCCTGACTTCAGATCTGGCCTCTGATGCTTCCTAGCTATGTGACCCTGGACAAGTCACTTAACCCTGTTTCTTCATCTGTAAAATGAGCTGGAGAAAGAAATGGCAAACCACTCCATTATCTTTGCCAAGAAAACCCCAAAGAGTCAGACATGATTGAAAACAACTGAACAACAATTTAAAAAAAAACTGTGCTAAGCACTGAGGCCATAAATAGAAAATTGGGATGGTCCCTGTTCTCAAGGAATCTGCGGTCATGCTGCCCAACCTGGGTGACTCTTCTACAATCTTCCATTGGTGTACTGCCATCTCCCTTAATCTTTTTGCATAGATTTGCATTGGTCCTCTAACTCTTTACGTGAGTGGCTCTTTCTCTCTTCCCCCTCCCCAATCTTCCATTTTTCATTTGTAGTTGTCGTAGCCCGCTCAAGTCCACCATGGCTGTCTCCATTAGGTACAATATGCTGTCTGGCCTAATACTGGTTACTATATGCGGTATTTAACTACCAACATGACTTTCAGCAAACCACTCAATTCATGCCAGCCCATTTGTTCTGTAAAATAGGATAGCAGAAATTGGCAGTGGATTCCTGCTAGCTATAAGTCAGTATATTACTATATTACCAGCTATAAGTCTGCTAGCTATATTATATAGTCAGTTATATAGTTATATAGTCAGTATATTATTACACTACTAGCTATAAGTCAGTATTTTACTCAGCAATTTCAAAAGGCCCAATTAAAAAATAAACCAAATTTTGTCTGGCTATTTATAAGCTGTAAAATGGGAGGGCTGGATTCTAAGTCATCGGATGCCTTTAATCCCTCCTGAGATTTGTGATCTAAAATGAAATTTTAAACATTTGAATTTTATATTTAAGATTATTATCAAATTCTTGAAAGAGAAACAAACTACACTTGGAATTAGAAAGACTTGGGTTCGAATCCTACCTCAGACGCTTAATAGCTATGTGCATTTAGGTAAGTCACTTAACTCCTCTGGGCCTCAGTTTCCTCATCTGTTAAACGTAGGGGGTGGACTAGATGACCTCTAAGTCCCCTTCTAGCTTCAAAATCTATGATCCCATGAAGTTCCAATTCCTATCTCATTCACCTTTGTATGTGAATTTATCAAGAAGCTGAGACAACTATCACTTTTTGTTATGGTGAGGAGGAGGAGGAGTACTTGTATTACCAATAATAACAACTGACATTTAGATGACATTTTAAGGTTTGCAAAGCACTTTGAATATGGTATTATCTCATTTGGTCCTTACAACAACCCAGGGAGAAAGGGGCTATTATTTTTATCCCTATTTGACAGAGGAGAACATGGCATCATTACTAGAATTTCCCTTAGCAACTCTGTGGTATAATTAAAATAAATTATAAATATTTGTTATTATTATTAGTGTCATTGCTAATGATAATCAACATTTATATATCACCTACTGTGTGCCAGGAACTGTGCTTACAATAATTATCCCATTTGACAGAGGAGAGCATGGCATAATTACTAGAATTTCCCTTAGCAACTCTGTGGTATAATTAAAATAAATTATAAATATTTGTTATTATTATTAGTGTCATCGTTAATGATAATCAACATTTATATATCACCTACTATGTGCTTCCAATAATTATCCCATTTGATCTTCACAACAATCCTAGCAGGTAGGTGCTATTATTATTCGTGTTTCCAGATGAGAAGACTAAAGCTAAATGACAGCAATTACAGGAGTTAGATGCTATTATCATTCCTGTTTTACAGACCAGGAAACTGAGGCAGAGAGAAGTTAAATGACTTGTTTACATAGATGGGAAGCATCTGAAGCTGGGTTTAAACTCAGCTCTTCCTGATTCCAGGCCCGGGGCTCTACCCATTATAACACCTAGCTGTCTCTTTCAAACAAGATTTTTAAAAGGTCCCCTTGTTACTTACATAGGAAACACGCTAGACTCAGAGCCAGAAAACCTAGGTTTGAATCCTAGATCTGCCGCTTACCCCACAGTTGGGGATCCTCCTTTGCCTCCTAAAGCCTCAGCGTCCTCATCAGTTTTTTAAAATCTTATTTTTGTTCCAAACTTACCAAACACCAAATAACATTTAGCATTTCCAGCCACATGGAATAGGAGGAAGAGAATTATACATGAAGCTGCAGGTCTCTTGTTTTTCTTTTTCAGTATATAATACATTCAACTTATAGTTTTCAAAACTATCCTGCTTGGCAAATTTCAGAAAAACTTGGAAAGACTTACACGAACTGATACAAAGTGAAGTGAGCAGAACCAGGAGAACATTGGACACAGTAACAGCAACATTGTAATGATGATCAACTGTGAATGACTTAGCTATTCTCAGTAATACAATGATCCAAGACAATTCCAAAGGACTCATGATGAAAAATGCTACCCACCTCCAGAAAAAGAACTGGTGTAGTCTGAAGGCAAATCAAAGCATACTATTTTTTACCTTCTGTATTTTTTCATGTTTTTTTCTTCTGCTTTAGGTCTATTTCTTCTTTCACAACATGACTAATATGGTATTAGGTTTTATATGATTGAACATATATAATCTAAAACCCCAAAACTATCCTGCTTGTCTTTGCTTCTTTTCGGCTTTCCTTCTGTTCTCTGTATCTTAAAAAAGGGGCCTCCACAACCCTCTTTCTTTATTGGGTCCTCATCTGTTAAATGACGGTAGTAAGATGTACATTTCCTATCCCACAGGGTTATGGTGAGGAAAACACTATGTGAATTTTGGTGATGGGGACTGGAATTTGTGATTTTATTGATACAAGATTCGCCCAGATAATGGTGGTTCCCTCAATCAATGTAGGTTGGCACCTTTGGCTCATAGTCTTAATTGCCTAGGCCCTAGGCTAGAACACCAAGATCCCAGGCTTACTCAGAGAACTCAGGTTTTTCTGGCCCTGAGACCAGCTTTCTATAAATTTGAACTATTTGGCCTTGCAAATGACAAATATTGAGTAATTATTTGTATTACCACAATTGTGTGTGATTTAATTTTGGAGGCAGAAGTATTTGGTGACAGATTCTGATGAACCTGTTGGCAAGACTTTCCTCTGCCTGCAGATCCCCTGGGGCCCCTACCTCCACACAAGTTGAAGGTTAGATGGCTCAGATTAGAGCTGAAGTAGGGACATTTGTGTTGTTTCTGTCCACACTTATGGACGCTGGATAAACAGTCCTCCCCACTACAAGGCTGTCAGTTTCACTTTTGGCTAAATTCCTGAGGCTGTGATGAGGCCAGGCAAAGAGCAATGGGGGTGGGGGCACAACAAAAAATGCCACTGAATAATGAAAGGAGAACCCAATGAGTTTGGCTGGGCCCTGTTAGAGCAAAGCTATTTTTTTTTCAAGGTTGTGCCTTTTTTGGTGACTATGTACATTTGTTTCAAGGGTTTTAAACTGAAGAAGTGGCGGGGGTGGTGGAGAGAAAATAAATTCTTACTAGTTAAAAACGAAATATGTAATTCAAATGATTTATAGTGTGTTCTTCTCTGAATCCAAGCCCTTCTTCATATGAAGAGCAAGTTTTTACCATTTCTTGGAATGAGAAATCAGTCATGAAGCATTTATTAAGCACCTTCTATGTGCTGGAAGAAGGGAAAATGAAAAAAAAAAGTTGAGAAAAATTGAGACTTTGGATCTTTAACTTGGAATTTTGAGAGCTGCCAAGCAGCATGGGGCATTTTTTGTTGTCCCCAGTCTAGTTACAGACCGGCAACAAATTTAAATAGGAAACTGAAAATGAACACACAATTGTAAGCAGAAATGGCATAAACTCTAATCAGGGCTGTGCTGGGCTCATTTAGCCTGGATAAAATTCAAGTCACACAGATAGCGAATGAAAGGGCTGGGATTCAAACTCAAGTCCTGTGACTCAGTTTCTGTTTTCCCAAGGCACCACCCTGTTTTGTGTAAAGTAAAATGTATAAATTGAATCCTTCTGGAAGAAGCCTAGATGGAAAGGAGAGGGGTGATCCCTTTGTAAAGCAGAGAGGGATAGGAGATAGGATTGGTCCAGAGTTTTCATTGACCACAGGGAAATTTCTGAATGAGAAAAGTCCATCTTCTACTTGACCTTGAAGTATTGCCTGGGGCACTAAGAGGTAAAGTGATGTGTTCTGCTTCACAAAGATGGGATTCTTTATGAATTATAGGTCAGAGGCAAGACTTGAATCCAGGTCTTCCAGAGGATTCCAGACCTAGTTCTCTATTTACCAAGTCATGGTGGCTCTGAAAAATGGAATCATCACCAGGTAACTTGGCTGTCTTAAAAAAAAATTCTCCTTAGTCTGACTGCTAGAGACGGTGGATTTCTCACTGAACTAGGAAAGGGATTTTTTGCCATCCTCTTTACTCTTGTAAAAGTCTCATTTTTAAACATTTAAAAAAAAAAAGCGTGTTCTGAATGATGCAAGGCTTCTTTATTTTAGCTATCAAATTTGTTGTTGCTGTTGTTCCAGAGGCCAGGAAGGCTGCTGAAGCAGGCACCGGGGAGGGATTAGAGCTTGGCCAGACAGCAAAGGCAGGCTCCAAGGTCATCCAGTTCATCCCTGGCCATCCTCGGTCATTCTGACTTTTGTCTGATCACTGGACTTCAGTGACTCTGGAAGAGAGAGCGAGACTGACCATCTTGTGCATCTCTGCCACACTTAAATCCAGTTCACAGGCAAGTCGAGACATCACCTGTGATGTCCTCTGTCCTCTTCAAAAAAAAAAATAAAGGATGAACAACCAAACAAATTGGTAGAGTCAGGAAAATCCGATTTCAAAACCCACCCGTGAAACTAGCTCAGGTTTCAGAGTTTAGTCATTCAACTTTGTGCCTCAGGAAACTCTCTAAGACCTACCTATTAAAACAGAGGGGGCTGAGATCTGCATCTGTGGAGAGGTGTTCTTGTACTAGGAGTTTTCCCTGAGGAAGAAGTCATAGGAATCTAAAGCCGGAAGGGATCTTATAAACGATATAGCCCAATTCCTTGTTTTTGCTTTCATGTGGTCTCTTTCACGAGTTTCTTGGGAGCAGGTCCTATCTTTTGCATTTCTTTATGTCCCCAGGGGGCTTAGCACAGTGCTCACCATACAGTAGGTGCTTAATAAATGCTTTTTGACTGACTGAATGATCATATAGACAGGATGAGATTTCAGGTCCCTGGACTTGAAGTCAGGCTTTCCACTATCTCAAGCAGTCTCAACATATTTTCCAATAAATGTATTCATTTAGTTGCCAAACACCAGAATTAAAACATCCCAGATGCAAATATCTTTAGCCTCATACACACAGAATACTTTTTTTCTGTGTTGAGCTGAATGAATAGATAACAGCAAGCAAAAAATCTCCCAGCCTATGATCTTGAGGGCTCAGAAAGCATGCTAGTCTGTACTGTATGCAGCTTTCTCCTCCTAACATGTTCAGAATTACATTTTCACTTGGTTGCCTTTCTCCCAAGCTCCATTTTACATGTCAGGGAGCAAATGGATTTGATTGGAATTTGTTGTTCACTGAACCAAATCCCCTACCATCCAGTTCTCTTTCTACCTGATACAGGCATTCCAAATTGGCATCCACCAAACCGACTATGCCTCTGGCAAGAAAGAGACTCTGCTTACCTGGGTCACATGCAGTTGAGAGAGACAGAGAGACAGACAGGGACATAGACAGAGAAGCAGAGACAGACAGAGACAGAGAAATAGAGACAATGACAGAGAAACAGAAAGACAGAAACAGACATAGACACACACAGAGTCAGAGTCAGAGACAGAGACAGACAAACAATGAGAGAGAGAGACAGACCCAGAGAGAAAGAGACACAGAGGAAGAGAGAGAGAGACAGAGACACAGATAGAGTGAGAGACACACAGAAAGAGAGGTGAGAATACTTTTGTAATATACAGTCTCTAAAATCAGATTAAATAAAAGTTCATTTTAATCTCTGAGACTTTTTAATATTTTTTTTCTTTCTAATATTTGTTATAGAAATTTTCCTTAGTAGAATATAAGCTTTTTTGAGGACAGGGACCATTTTATATATTGTTGTATTCCTAGTCTTTGCATGTAGTAGGTGCTTTATTAAGCATTTGTTGAGTTAAATACATTGGATTTACCCAGTACTACTCTATTCTGGTTTAGTTCTCTTTTGTATGTCCATGGCCCAGTAGCCCCTTAAACTGTAACAGGCTTGTTTTTAGAATCTATAAGGAAATGAGAAATGTCCCAATCAGAGGTCTCCATAATGAAGAGCTATTTTTAGTTTCTTTGAAAGCTTATCGTCACTGAGGTTTGGAGGTAAGGGTAGGGAGGTGGTGAGATGTGAAACCTTCATCAGAGAGAGGGGATTTCCTCTCCAAGTTGGTAATATCTGCCAATCTCTCTTACTCTTAGATATTTACTCATTCACCTAGTCAATTAACATTTTTGTTTTAGGTAGCTACTCATGTGAAAAAGTCCCCTAATATCTTGTAACAGCATAGTGGCAACTCTGGGTGCTCAAGACTTATGCCAGTGACACAGACACTCATCAAATCCCATCAAGCTGGAAATGCTTTGAGAAAAGTCCCAGGCATGAACTGTGTTTATTATTGACTTAGTCTGGGGACTTGCAGGGAATTTGGAGGTAGGAGAGGCGATCAGACTTTCCTGAACACTTTACTCGCCATTTAACTGCAAATGTTCTCTAGACGGGCAAATTTGTGGTAAGCCATCTGCCACACTCTGAAGAAATGAAAGACAGTCCATGCCCAAAACTTAACACACTCTAGTAAGATTTATTGAAGGATGTTCTTTCTAGCAAGCCAAGGCTTAGCACACTGCCAGGCACATAGTAGGTGTTTAGTAAGTGTTTATTGGTTTGGATATCCAAAGGTAAGGAGAGAAGAATTGAGATTGGATTCTTGATTCTTCTCTTCTAAGAATCTAATCTTAATTCTTCTCTCCTTCCCTTTCTTTCATAGTCAGTTCCCAAATTTTGTAGGTTCCATACAAACTACATCTTTTCTATTTATCTCTTCTTTACACACAATGCTACCACCTCTGGTCCAAGTCTTTATCCCTTCTTGCCTGGACTATTGTAATAGCCTCTCGATTGATTCTCTTGAATGAATGGATGATTTTTTTAAAAAGCAATTATTGTGGGCTTATTATATGCCAATCACTGCGTAAGTACTGGGACCCAAATATAAAAAAGCAAGACAGTCTTTGCCCTGCCCTCAAGTATCTTATATTCCATTAGATAGGTAATACACAAAAGAGAATGATGTCCAAGGAAGGGCATTATGATCTGCAAAATTTTCCACAAGGTCAGTGAGGTTTTAGGGGAGTATATATTGACACATGTCATCTAGGAATAATGGGATGGGGAGGAGGGAAAGTCAGAGAGAAGAAGGCAGTTGTTCAGGAGAAGACCTTGTTTGCAGTTTCTCCTTTTTCCAATCAGTAGATTCCAAATTAATCTTCCTAATGAACAAGACTGATCATAATAGAAAGGTCAGAATTTAAGAATACTTTGAAGGACCTAGCAAATTTTTGCATCAGTTGACTTTCCTGGCCCTTCTAGTATTAGAAACTCAGGGTTTTTCCCTTTTAAGTCTAACATAAAATACCAATTCCTCAGTTTGACACTTAAAGGCCTTCCATAATATGGTTTCAGCCTACCTTTCAATCCTTGCATAATATAATCTTCTTCTTGAACTCTATTCTCTAGACAAACTGGACTGGTGTTGTCCAAAATTACTAGCCATTTGGAGATTTCAAAGTCTAGTTATCCCTCCATGCTTGTAATATATGCCTTCCTCACCTTATACTACCTTTCAGAATCCTTATTTTCTTTCAAGACTCATCTCATGTAACACCTTCTTTGGCTAGCCTTCCCTCATCTCCCGTTTGAATATCCTGTGTCTTGCACAGTTCAATTCCCAGAAAAAACAAAAAAGGTGCCTACATCATTGCCTCCAGGTACTCTCCTGCTGCTTCTCAGTCTCTTCTGACCTCAAGAAAATTTGCCTTCTGACCTCATCGACCAACCTAAACTATTCTCTCCCATCTGGGAGATCTCTGAATGGCCTCCTCCTTGATCTGTCCCTGGTTTTTGCCATGTCCTCCTCTTGTGTGATAGCATACTCCATAGCTCTGTCCTGTGCCTTTTATCTTTTTTCTCTATACTCACTGCCCTAGTGATCTTGTCAGCTCCCATGGGTTCTGTATCATCTCTGTGAAGATGACTTCCAGCTCTACATATCTGGCTTTGCCTGAGTTCCAGTTCCTTATCACCAAGAATGTCCTGGACATTTCCAAATCAATGTCCTGTAGGCATCTCAAACTCAATATGGACAAAACAGAACTCATTCTCTCTCCAGCCCTCTTCTTAACTTCTGATCCTACCTTTCAAGGCATAGCACACATTACTTACTTTTGCGAACTTTACAGTCTAGCCAATCTGCCCTCCTTACACAAGATATCTCCTCTTCAGTCATTTGTACTAGCTGTTCCCCATACCTGAAATGCCCTCCTTCTTTGTCTCTACCTCTTAGAATTTCAATTTTCCTTTAAAATTCAGCTCAAGAGCTTCCTTCTACATGAAGGTAGATTTCTTGGTCACCTCAAGTGCTAATGCTTTCCTTTCAAAATTATTGTCTATACATTTATGGATGTTGTCTCCCTTTATTAAACAGTAAGCCCAAGGAGAAACATTGTTTTATTTTTGTTTTTCTGTCCCTAGGACCGAGTCCAGTGCCTGGCATATAATAAATGTTTCTTGAATTTAATTGAATTAGGAGAAACCTTGGTGACTCAGCACATTGGTGTACATTGATATTGCTTCTACTTCCTCAGCCTAGAGCTTACCAAATGGACTCCATCTAGATGGATGCTTCTGTACTCAAGGGAGGCATTAAAATAAGGTGAAAAGGAGTCATTGGACTTGAGGTCAACTTCTGGATCCGCTCTTTTATTACCTTGATGGATTTGGACAAGGCATTGGCACAGGGCGCAAGGCACTTAATGTTTCTGAGACTCAATTTTATTATCTGTAAAATGAAGGGGTTGGACTAGATGGTCTCTAAGATCTCTTCCAATTTTAAATCTATGATTCTATGATCTAGGTTTGCTTCCACAAGATCCCACTTTCCGCTGGAGCTGCTGTCATGAAAATGACATCTCAGTTCCTAGGTTGGTGACTCGAGGACATTTTTTTCTCCTCTACTTTCAATACTACATATTTATATCCATTTTGAGGGAGTTGAAACTGATTGGACAGTTAGTGGCACAAAAATGTCTTAAATCTGGATGTTTTAAAAATTTCCATCCATTTTTTAAAAAGATTTCAGAGAATGGAGACATTTCATAACTCAGTTCATCTTAGCCACAGAGCTAATTAATAACATGCGAAAAACTAGTGGTCATAGTCACTCATACAAGATAAGTCTTCTTGTGAAGAAGTGCTACCTGATAGGACCTGGTCAGAGAAATGTCATGTCACCGTAGCCAATAAGTAGCCCCTATCCCAACAATTCATAACCTTTGGATATCTGTCCCACAACTATTAGGGCCTGTGTAGTTATACCTTGAGGAAGACAAAGGAGCTAGAATCCATCACGAATGGGCCCATACAGGGTAAAGACTTCAGGTACACCAAGTATGAATACACCAAATGAGGCTTAACAGAAAAGGTGGTAGAATTTCTTTGGAGTCAGCATTTATCATGGATATTTATTGGTCACTCTAGCTACAGCCTCTCTTCTTGCCTCCTTCAGGGAGGGGCCCAGGTTAGCCGGGAGATTAGGTTTATTGTTCTGTTTTGGGCAAAATAAAAGTATCTCAGATCGCTTCTCTAACTCAGTGTGACTTTGGCTTAGTCACTTCTCTGGGTAACAGTTTCCTATCAGCAAACTTGGGGTAATACTAGTAATTCTCTAACTCTGTGTGACCTTGGCTTGGTCATTTCTCTGAGTAATGGTTTCCTATTAGCAAACTTGGGGTAATACTAGCAACATTACCTACTTCATTTCTGGTCATGCACTTAGTTAAGGAAAGCACTTTGTAAACTTTAATTATACTCACAGGAGTTATCAACACAAAGGTACAGAAAGAAGGTTGCCATTAGTATTGTTAGGATCACCACACCCAGGAAATTGTGGCACTTTTAACTATTGAAATATCAATACTATGTTATTATAGTTTATACTATCATATGTTATATAACATTATAATTTATTATTATAGTTTTTACATTATTAATGATCATAGTTTTCATTTAAATGGGGATTTATATTTTACAAAGCACTTTATATCAAGCCAGTGGGGCACGTATTGCAAACAGGGGCTTGGGACAGATTTTAGAAGGTTTGTGAACTTAGGTGGGGAAAAAATACCTTTATTTTAATATATTTGGTTTCTTTTGTAATCCTATGGATTTTATGTATTTAAAACCATTATTCTGACAAGGGGTCCACAAGTGTCACCAGATTGATAAGAGGCTCCATGACATAAAAGTTTAAGAATCCTAACACTCAATCTACAGAAGAAGAAACTGAGGCTCAAAGAGGTTAAATAATTTGCTCGCAGACAACCGGCTAATTAGTAGTCAGATCTGATACTTAAATGGAGGTCCTTTGTCTCCCCATTCATTGCTTTGTCTACTGTACCACCCTTAGCCAGGACAATCCTTTCACCAATGGGAATAAAACCCTGCTGTACCAGGGGAGCCACTGGTGTATAGAATAGAGCATGGCATTTAGATTCAGACCATCTGGTTTTAATTCCTGGTTCTTTTACCTGTGTGACCATTACCTCTCTAAGGCTCAGGTTCCTCATCTCTAAAACAAGTGGATTGGATCAATGGTCTGCAGAATCCCTTCTAGTTCTCAACCTACAATGCTATGTAGCATTAGATAATTTCAGTATTGCATAATTTCATTGGAGTATTTCAGCATTAGTGCCAGGTGGATTGGGGAAGATAATTTTGAGCAGGGTATATAGGAAGGTCTCCCAGGACTCCTTGAAATGACATCTCATAGGCAATCACTGACTGCTATCTCTATGGCTGATCCCACCTGCCTGGGGGTCAGCTCATGGGAACCACTGATGGGAAAAAACAGAATACAAGGTTTGTGGCTAATATTTCCCATTTTAAATTAAAGCTCTTAGAGCTGTTTGGAAAACTCATTCAGGTAATTCTTTTCCCACAACATTGCGGCTTTTAGTGCTTCCTTTCAACCCTGAATGTGCTGTTTACCTGTAAAACGTGGCTCCTTTGTACAAAGCGTATTGAGCACATCTTTCTTGCTGATTTTTTCCATTCACCAGGGGAAAATTCCAAAGGTTATTTTCCTGAAATCTTAATCTTACCACTTGCCCTGTAATTTTGAACTAAAATCCTTCTTTAGACTGATTCACCGCAAAGCCCTAAGGACTGAACAAGGCGCCATTATTATGTAGGTAGCTATTTCCAAATAGCTGGCATTGGCTAATTCAACTATTTATAAGTAACTTTGCAAATGTGACTGACCTTCTGATGTGGGAGTTACTGATTATGAGGCTTTAACCGATAAAAAAAAATGTTTCATTAGATCAGGTTAACCCTAAAGCTTCAGTTTGCTTTAGAGAAAGTTGTGAAGAGAAATGAAAATAAGAGTTTTTCCTCTTTTATTGTGAAATCACTAACAAAACTAGAAGACTGGAAATGCATTTTGATTCAACAAATATTTATAAAGTTCCTAAGATGTGTGAATTCATCAGTTGTGACTGGCTCAACTATTAGCTCTATGCAGATGACTCCCAAATCTATGTGTTCCAGACCTTAATCTTGCTGACCCCTCATCTTACATGCCTACTGGATAGGTCCTCCTGGATGTCCAATAGGCACCTTAAAATTAACTTGTCTAAAACAGAACATTATTCTTCCATATCTTGATTCTCCACACCTCTAAACTTCCCCATTACTGTAGAGGACATTATCATACTTGCAGTCACCCAGGTTCACAATCTTGGCATCAT
>CM053623.1:185867026-185899253 GCA_028646595.1 Phalanger gymnotis
AAAGGGAAAAGGGGATGGGAGGGGAGTGGGGTGACAGAAGGGAGGGCTGACTGGGGAAACAGGACAACCAGAATATACGCCATCTTGGAGTGGTGGGGGGAGGGTAGAAATGGGGAGAAAATTTGTAATTCAAACTCCTGTGAAAACGCTGAAAACTAATGTTTTTATAGCATATATAATAGCACATAATGGCATAGCTAATGTTCATAGCAGCATTCTTTGTTATGGCAAAGATATGTGAAGCGAATTGAAACAAAGATATTTGCCCAAAGATTAGACAATAGATTAAAAAATGTTGATATATTGAAATTATTTCACAGTAATGATGAATATGAAGACTTTACAGGAATATGGTGTGGAGTGAAGAAAGCAGAATCCTTGAAAACCATAAGAAGCCAATGACTAAGAAAATGTAATTAAAGTCAACAATAAATGGCCATAGAATTCTGGTCAAATATTTGTTATTGCTGTATTCTATCAAAGTTAAAATATGCCTTTCCCCTCTTCTTTGTTAACAATTAGTTAGCTGTCTGGGGGTGGGGCACATATTTTGTATGGGGCTTAATTTGTTTGTTGGTAAGCCTCTGTCATGTGAAAACAAAAGGTATCAAAATGATAAAAAGAAAGAAAGGAAGGAAGGAAATGAACTACAGCCATATGATGTCCAGGAATATTGATTATTTGGAAGGATTCTGTGAGGGCTTCTGCCAAGTAGGTAGATGACATGTGCTTTTCTATTACCCATTCATTGACTTAGATAATTGAGAATTGGCTTTATTTTCAAGGTACTAGACAGGTACCAGCTCTTTCCCCTCCAAAAAGGTTTACCCCTAATATTTCAATAGGTTGATGTATCCATATGGGTACTCCATCCAGCATTACATATCACAATCTAGCCATACCTTCTTATCCTGCATTTGTACATTATTCAGTTCTTTTTCAGCCTTGTCCAACTCTCCACAACCCCATTTGGGGTTTTCTTGGCAGAGACACTGGAGTGGTTTACTATTTCCTTCTCCAGCTCATTTTACAGATGAAGAAACTGAGGCAAACAGGGTAAAGTGACTTGCCCAGGGTCACACAGCTAGTAAGTGACCGAGGCCAGATTTGAGCTCAGGAAGATGAATCTTCCTGACTGTAGACCAAGGGCTCTACCCATTGTGGTGCCACTTACCTGGAGGAATACTACTGTTTAAAAAAAAATAATGGTCTAAGGTTCTGAGATCTGCATCATATTTTCTTTTTCTTTTTTGGGGGGAAGGCAATCAAGGTTAAGTGACTTGCCCAAGGTCACACAGCTAGTAAGTATCTAAAATCAAATTTGAATTCAGGTCCTCCTGACTCCAGGGCTAGTGCTCTATCCACTGCACCTAGCTGCTCCAATTGGGATGATATTTTCTATAGGGTCCAAGGACATCAGATCTGGGAAGAATTTAAAGGATCTCAGCATCCTTATCTTACAGAAGAAACTGAGGCCCATTTATCACATAGGATATTGCTCACACAAAATGCTATACAGACCACAACTTGTTGGGTTTTTTTTGTTTTTTTTTTCCTTCTCCTGTGTAATAGACTTACAGACCCAATCTTACCAATAGGTAACAATCCTTGAGAAAGGCTGTAGAAAGAGAGGAAAGGCAACTTACAAGGTGTTTTTGGTTCTATGGCTCACACTGGACAATGAGCCTAATGGCACCAAATGCTTCAGTTACTTGTGAATACACAGTTACAGGATTTTATCGTCTCCAGTTGTGTACATTTACTGGTTTTAATTGCTTCCCATTGCGGATTCCAAAATGCCTTTAGGAATAAACAGAGCAATTTCCTTGAATAAACACACTTTATATTGCAAACAACAAAATCAGATACCGCCACCCCAAGTCCCCCAAGGTCCTTCCCTTCTTTTATAGGTATATTTATTTTTATCACCTGACATCTGCTTCTAAATTACACCCTGGGCCTTTTGTCTAGTTTATGGTGACAAAAGAAATGCTGGTTGAATGAAGGAAATTGTAAATGATGGCAGGGTTAGAAACGCATTCTCTCTCTCACAAGGAGGGATTGCCATCTCAAGTATTTTATCCATTTCCCACCTGAGGATTGGGTCTTTAATGTTTCCTTTTCAGAGATCTATGTGCATGAGAATAGAGAAAGGAAGGAGGGGAGGAAGGAAAGGGAGAGAGAGGGAAAGAGGAAGGGAGAGGAAATGACAGCGGGGGAGCCAGCAGAAGGAAGGGGGAGGGGGAGAGAATTATAGGGGGTATGGACAAGGAAAGAGAATAGGGAGAAGAGATTGAAGGAGAGAAGGGGAGGTGGAGGGAGGGTAGGAGGGAAAGAGTGAGAGGAGACAGAGACAGACACAGAAAGATAGAGACAGAAGACAGAAAGACAGAGAGACACCGACACGGAATAGGGAGGGAGCAAAAGAAGGAGAGCAGGCTTCTCTGTGTTACAGGTAACAGGAAGCGGGGGCGGGGAACGACTTTCTTTCGCTTAAACGATTCTACCTCTTACCTGCCTGAGCTGGAGCAGACAGAGGATTTAACAGGTCTGAACTTTCACATCATTTTCTCTCCGACCCAATTGCAGTCAGGACGCTAATAAACAATAGCCCCCTGCGAGAACTGGCAGCTTCTAAATCATTAATCTTCTCGCAGACCTTGATATTCAATACAGGTGTAGGAATAAACACTCTAAGCCCTCGGGTTCCATCATCAGGGCTTGGAAAAGCTTCAGTGAAATTCTATAGCAAAGGGCCCCAGCGGTTCCTGCGACTTTCTCTTTGTTCTAATTTTTTTTTTTAATCTCTCAGAAAAGCGGAGGGATTTCCTCCAGGGATTAGGCGAAGGAAGCAACCTGAGGTGGAGGTAGGGTTTCATTAGAATTGAGAAACACAAAAGGACCCCAAAGCTGACTTGGTAGCCAGAAGTCCTTCTCCTCCCCACCCCCAACCCCGCCTTGGGCTGCTTCCCGTCTTGCGGCAGTAAGGAATTCTTTAGTTGGGCCATCTCAGTTCACAAATCCCGGTAATCTCTGGTCTAACCAATTTTTTTTTTTTTCCACCTGAATTATCTAGGCCATGTTGAGGGAATGTTTGGGCCCGAAGAGGCGGGAGAAAAGAAGGATCCACACATTGATCTAGAGTTGAAAGTCATCCAACTTCAGAAGTCACCCAACCTTGTCATTTAACAAATATTGGGAAACTGAGGCCCAAGCAGATTAAACAGGTAGTCAGTATCTGAGGTGGGACAAGAGCCCATGTCCTTTCACTCCCTAGGGTGTGTCCTTTCCAACGTACCAGGAAGGGCAGGAGAAGGAAAGCTAGGAGACTTGACTGCTTGAGGAAAGAAAAAAGATTCTATCCACACACAGAAATACCTGTCTCACTTCTCATCAATCTTGCCACCTTTTGGTGTAGGAGTAGAGACCCAAAAAGACAAGATGCAGAGGCAAGAGACTGTTAGTTACTTCACTGTTAGCTTAGCACAGTGCTTGGTACATAGTAAGAGCTTAATATATGCTGGTTGACTGTTGATTATTAAAGCTTAACAAGCACAGTGGAATTTTAACTTGAGGTCTCTGAACATGGATAGAAAAAAATACATTCTGATTTTCACTAACTTCTAACTGAAATTTAGCATTTTCTTCCATAGGCAACCAACCTGATTCTGAGGAGTCCATAGACCTTCACCAGACAGCCAATGGAGTCCATGACACGCAAAAAGTTAAGAATCCCAAGTGTAATTGAGAATAGAATAGAATAGAATAGAATAGAATAGAATAGAATAGAATAGAATAGAATAGAATAGAGAATAGAATAGAATTGAGAAAAGAATAGAAAATGGAGAAATTTTTGATCAGAGAATAGTTTTTGGTTTTGCAAGGTACCTAAGATACTACTGTGTAAATTTCCACAGGCAAGACTTCATTTCATCCCACATGGAAAGCTGCTGAAAGGATCAGAGCTGTGATAATAAATTGAAAGGATGTGTCAAAGTCGCTGCAATAGTGTCTACCTGCCATATCTACTAGTAGCACATGGTTAGATTAAAAAGGCTTCTGTCCTTTCTATTAAAGAGCAAGTAAAAACACATCATTTAACACATCTAGCCTGGCTTTTACTTTTCTGAAACTGTCACAGAAATGGGCTGGTCATAGTGTTCTTTGATTTAATTTGGTGACTTTTACTTCCTGGCTGGTGTCTGAGATGTCCCTAGTGACCGAGATGGCCAGATTCTAACCAGAATCTGTCCTCCATTCTCTTGCAGTAAAAAGACAGGCTCCTTTTTTTTGAGACTGGATTCATAGAAATGCAATTGAAGTACTTGGCAATTTGGTGGTGGCTGCAACTAACCTCTGCCTCTTGGAAAGTCATTAGCCTATTTTTTTTTCTCCTTGCAAACGCTATCATCATGCTACCTAGCTTAGGCATGTACAGCTAACAGAGGACAACTTGACAGCTACACCATGTTCCTAAGCCAACATACGTTCAAAAGTGCTCCAGTGCATGAAATTGCAAACCTTTGGACTTGCTGAAGCCAAGGGGGTACAGACCATCCAAGGAAAATTCGGTGCAGAGAACATATTGGTTGATTTGGGATAATTCTACTTCTAAATGTACCCATGGACCTTCCTGCTGTTTAGCTTATTAAATCTGTTCACGAGTTACTTTTAAATTATATGACAGTAACCTCTACTTGGGAAAGGCTGATCAATATCTGGGAAGCTTTAGGGTTTTACCAGTGATGGATAACTAATCCTCATATGTAACCATTGATTTTCCCTGACATGCACAACTCTTCTTTTGAGGTGCACCCTTGGAGAGTTGGGAAGTCAAACTGCACACCATACAGCAAAAAGGAAATGTTAAGTTTCCCTGTGATGATCTTTAGATTTCTGAGACACTAACACCACCACCACACCACCACTGCACCACCACCACCAAAACACACATTGCCTGCTTTCTAAAATGGCCAGTGACCAAGGAGAGTATGGGTTGCAGTCAAATAGGGTAGGGGATTGGAAGAGATGATCTCTAAGGTCCTTTCTAGATCTAAGAAATAATAACAGTAATAAAGATAGAGTTAAGATTTGCAAAGCACTTCACAAATATTATTTGATCCTCACAACAACCCTCGGAGGTAAGTGCTATTTCCAAGGAAACTGAGGCAGAGTTGAAGTTAAATGACTTGTCCAGAGTCACAAACTACTAGGTGTCTGAGGCTGGATTGGAACTCAGGTCTCCCTGACTACTTTGCTACTCTCTCTCTCTCTCTCTCTCTCTCTCTCTCTCTCTCTCTCTCTCTCTCTCTCTCTCTCTCCCCCTCTCCCCGTTTCTGTCTCTCTCACACACACAAATTTTTATGAGCACAATCTACATACACAGGGTACCTTTCGGAAGGATATTAGAAGGCAAGTAATATTACATAGTAGCTATGGAATTCCTTATGATATTCCACAGTAAACTAAGGCAAAACACTACTAACATAATTACCAAAAGATGTACAGTACAACATCCTACTACAGGTAGTACTTGTTTGCTATTAAAAAAGCATTTGATTGTGTAGAGCAAAATGTTCCCATAAAGGCTGTCCTGTGTGTATGCAATTATATTAGGTTCTTCTAAACCTAACAATAGAGATAACCTTGTTTGTTGATACGGTGATTATTGAAAACAGGCAAGGTATAAAAGAGAGAGAGAACCAGCATACAATTCAAGTCAAGGAAGACTCTCTATAAATGGTGAGGTCCTCCAGATATTAAAGACGACATGGCACAGGTTTCATCAACACCGTAGAACACTGCAAATCCTCTTAAATTAAAACCATAACCATTCTGGCTTAACTACATACACAGGAAAAACTAAGCAGAAGAAGAAAGTCTATTGTCCATACTATGATATGCAGGTGAATATGCAAACCTGTAGAGCTTGTCTAGCAGTATAAACATGCATGTATATGTACACATGTGTTCTATCATTATTCATCCATTTCTTTTTCTCCATCATATATCTGTTCTTCCACTTCTTTTTCTCAATCATCTCAACCATATATCTGTCTGTCTCTCTTCAGCCATCTTTTTCTAAATCATCCATCCATCCATCTACCCATCCATTTATCCATCTGTCTGTCTGTCTATCTACCTGTCTTCAGCCATCTTTTTCTAAATCATCCATCCATCCATCTATCTATGTATCTATCTTTGGAAGGCACTGCAATGGGTTGAGTATCTATGTATGTATGTATGTATGTATGTATGTATGTATCTATCTATCTATCTATCTATCTATCTATCTATCTATCTATCTATCTATCAATCTATATATCTTTGGAAGGCACTGTAATGGGTTGAGCCCACAGTTGAGCAGGAGGAAGAAATCAAGTTAGATTGTTTTCAGGAAATTGTGGGTTAAATTTTTATTTTGTGATTCTAAGCTTGTCTCTGAAACAAAGTCCCATATTTTTATTGCTAACAAGCTATAGTTGAGACAGGGAACATAACAGTTTCCAAAGGACTGAAAGTGAGACTCACCCAAAGGGCAATGGTTTGTTTGAGCAACACGTTACAAACAGAAATGTAGTCAATAAGCATTTACAAGCATCTGCTATGTGTCAGGCACCATGCTAAGTGCTGTACATACGAAGAAGTGATGTAAATAATGGGTGTCATCACAGAACTATGCAAGACAAAAGGAAGATGGGATGATTATGTGGGAAGAACAAGGCTTAACAGATGGACAGCCCAGTTCTTCCATTGATAAAAGAGAAAGGCCTCTATCACATTGGATGCCCCTTTGTGGTGACCTTATGGTAGTGCAAGAGTCTCGCAGGATGACCAGACATGGGTGGTTGTGATCTGATTATTGGAAGGAATGCCTACTTTGATGAGCTCCTAGGTCCATTTGTGTATTTGGGGGCCCATTTCAGAGGCTGCCATGGTCATTTTTTTAAATCACCACCCAAGAGCCAACCTCCTCCATTCTCAGATGGGCTGGTTTCCAGAGAGCAGTCTATTGCTGTGTCAGAATTGTAAGTCCTTTCTTTTTGGTAGAACTGTCCGAGCTTGAACTTCATTAGGTTAGTTTTTAAGAAGCCGAGGTCACTTCCATATCATCCTAAGGCAGGAGAACAGGGCTTTCATGGAGAAAGGAAGGAACTGCTTTCAATGAGTTTATGTCTCTTGACCTGGTTGAATTACCCCACAGAGACCTCAAAGAACTTGATCGCTAATTGTTCGATACAGGTCATTTTTAAGAATTAACGGAGAAGGGCATGGCAGCCGTTAGACTAGAGATGGGGAATGATCCTGATTTTTCAAAAAAGAGGGAAAAATATACCACCAAGTATGACCTTTAATGTTTTAAAATTAATCTTTGTGTAATTTGTGAGGATTTAAAAAGGTGTAGAGTGATTGTTAAGAGTTAGTTGTAAAGGGAAAAAAATTACATGATCCTTTTGTTATATATTTGAAAGCAACAGCAAGTCGTGCATAGTAGAATTGCAGTTTCATGTACAATCACCTTTTTTATTGTATTATGTTATGGAAATGTTTATTTTATTCCATAAATTAAAAATAAAATAAAAAAAGAGTTCATTGTGGAAGACTAACATTTCTTTTATTGGCAGAGCTTCTAGACTGAGACACCAATAAGGGAAAGGCTGTTGACTGCAGGACTATAGAACTTTAATTCTAGAGTTAGAATTAGACTGAAAGGCCATGGCACATCTAGAACAGCTTCCAGTATTTTCTAGATGAGGAGAACAAGGTCAACAAGGGTTAAATGGCTTGCCTAAAGTCACACAAGTAATAAGTGTCTGAGGCAGGATTATTTATTTATTTGCTTAGTATTTTATTTTTCCCCAGTTACATGTAAAAACAATATTTGTTTTTGAAACTGCGAGTTCCAAATTCTTTCCCTTCCTCCCTCCCCACAACCCCTCATTGGGAAGGTAAGCAATTTGATATAGGTTATACATGTGTAGTCATGCAAAACATATCCATAATAGTCATGTTGTGAAAGGAAACAGACAAAAAAAAAGCCTGAAGAAAAATAAAGTTTAAAAAAAAAGTATGCTTCAATCTGTATTCTGATACCATCAGTTCTTTCCCTGGGGATGGATAGCATTTTTCATCATAGCTCCTTCAGAGTTATCTTGGATCACTGTGTTGTTGAGAATAGCTAAGTCATTCATGGCCAATCATCTTACAATATTGCTGTTACTTTGTGCCCAGTACATTTCACTTTGCATCAGCCCATGAAAGTCTTTCCAGGATTTTCTGAGAGCATCTTGCTCATTGTTTCTTACAGTATAATAATATTCCATCATAATCACATACCATGGCTTGTTCAGTCATTCCTCAATTGATGGGCAGCCCCTCAATTTTTAATTCTTTATCCCCAGAAAAAAGGCTGCTATAAATATTTTTGTATATATATATATATATATACATATACATATACATATACATATATATATATATATATCCTTTTCCTTTTTGTTTTTTATCTCTTTTGGGATACAGACCTTTGGCCATAGTTCCAAATTGTTCTACAGAATGGTTGAATTGGTTCACAACTCCACGAAAAGTGCATTAAATGTCTCATTTTTCCCACATCCTCTCCAACATTTGTCATTTACCTTTTTCTGTCCTATTAGACAATCTAATAGGTATGAGATAGTACCTCAGAATTGTTTTAATTTGCATTTCTCCAATCAATAGTGAATTAGAATATTTTTCTTTTTCTTTTCTTTTTGTTTTCTTTTGAGGGGGGAAGGCAGGGCAATTGGAGTTAAGTGACATGCTCAAGGTCACACAGCTAGTAAGTGTGTCAAGTGTCTGAAGCCTGATTTGAATTCAGGTCCTCCTCACTCCAGGGCTGGTGCTCTACTCACTGTGCCACGTAGCTGCCCCTAGAATATTTTTTTCATATGGCTATAGATAGCTTTGATTATTTCATCTGAAAACTGATTGCATCTTTTGATCATTCATCAATTGGGGAATGGCTATTTTTTATAAATTTGACTCAGTTCTGTATTTGTTTGAGAAATGAGGCCTTTATCAGAGAAATTTGCTTCAAAATTTTTTTCACCATTACTATTGCTAACTATATTTCCCTCTACCCTATTCCCCTCACTAATTTATTCTGTTTCTTTTTGCCCTATCCCTCCTCAAAAGTGTTTTGCTTCTGACTACCCCCTTCCCCAATCTGCCCTCCTTTCAATCACCCCTCCCCTTTCCTGATGTCTTTCTCCTCCTACTTTCGTGTAGGGCAAGATAATATTTCTATAGCCAATTGAGTGTGTATGTTACTCCCCCTTGGAGCCAATTCTGATGAGAGTAAGGTTCACTCACTCCTCCTCACATCCTCCCTCTTTCCTTCCACTGTAAAAGCTTTTTCTTGTGAGGCAGCATTTGAACTGGGGTCCCCTGACTATATAACCAGTGCTCTTTTTATGGTACCATGATACTGCCAATTTAAATGAAAATACCTGCTATCTCTTATGATATCATTGGATTAGATGGATGACAGCACATCCCAGGTAGGTCACTGCCAGTGTCCAAAGATAGAGGATTAATATGTTAGTGTGAGCTTAGAGCAAGGTCTGTAGTGTCATGCCTTGGGGATTCTGCTCTTGGCTCAGTTCCACTCTACATTTTTATCAGTGACTTCGGTGGAGTCACAGTCATGGCTGGCGTGCTTCTCAAGTTTGTGAATGACACAAATCTGTGAGGAATAATTAATACAGTGGATGATTGAATCAAGATGAGAAATATCTTCACAAGCTATAATAATGGGTTCAATCTAGGAAGTGGGCATTTAGATAGGGATAAATGTATAAGTCCTAAACTTAGGTTAAAAGTACAAGCACCAGGGCAGGGGCAGGAGGGTGGTGTTAGGGAGATGTGACTAGATAAAAATTTCCATGAAAAATACTCGGAGTTTTTTAGTTGACTCCAAACCCAGTATGAGTCAACAGTGTGATGTGGTTGTCAAAAAAAAAAGTAAGCTAATGCAATTTTAGGTTGCATTAAAGTTTAGAACAATGAAAACAATAGTCCCACTGTACTCTGTGCTGGCCAGACCACACCTGGAGTATTATGTTCTGTTCTGGGTGCCAACTTTTCAAAGGAACTTTGGAGAGGTGTAGCATATGGTGAGGAAGGCAACGTGGATGATGAAGGGACTCAAAACCATGACATCTGAAGGTCAGCTTAAAGAACTAGGGATGTTTAGCATGGATTCTTTTTAAAGGCTTAAAGTGTACTCATTCCAACTACAGGGCCTTGAAAGAGTCCTGTATTATTATTTTCTAGAGAGAAAACACTTAAGGGGTATGTGTGATGTTCATAGGGCATCTTTAATCTATAGCTGAAAGGGACTTCAGAGGCTGTCTATTCTAATCCCCTCTGTGCAGAAACTAAGCTGAAGTAGACAAAGTGATTTGTCCAAGGTCACTTGGTAAGTGTTGGAGGAAAAATCTGAATGCGATGTCAGACATCAGAGTTGGGGTGCTTTCTGCTGTGCCAAGCTTGCTGTTCAATATCTGAAGCAATGTCTTTGGGGAAGAGGGATTCGACATTCATCGGCAGTGCCCGTTGGGAAACCATTATGAGCGTAGAGAAAAGGAAAGTTAAATAGTGAAAAGGTAGCCAACATCACTGGCTTGGGTCCCCATCCTTGGACAAACAGGCTTCATTTCATTCTTCCTCTTATTATCATGGATCTGGTTCTGATTTCTAAGGTCGGTGATATATGCTGGCCCCACTCCCTCGTCTACACAGGGAGCTTTGAGAAGCCCTAATATGGCAATTATAGCAGCCCAGGGTGAGGTTGAAGGAGTCCTTATTTTCTTTATTTTTTGAAAATAACTGGGAAATTCTCCACCTGAGGGAGAAAGCACCAATGGCTTATCTGCATGTGGATCATTGTCTCTATCCTTAGACATGTGAAAATGATACAAGATACTAGTCTATGCTCCCAAAGAGACCAAAGAAAGAGGAACAGGACACACATATTTATAGCAGCTCTTTTTGGAATTGGAAGAATTGGAAACTGAGAAGATGTGCATCAACTGGGGAATGGCAGAACAAGTTATAGTATAAGAATGTGATGGAATACTGTTGTGCTGTAAGAAGTGACAAAGGGGATGGTTTTGGAGAAACCTGGGAAGACTTGTATGAACTGATACGAAGGGAAGTAAGCAGAAACAGGAAAACAATTTACACAATGACAATATAATAAAGATGAACAATTACGAAAGACAACTCAGATCAATGGAATGCCCAACCATGATTCAAAAGGGCTCATGATGAAATAGACTATGTATCTCTAGAAAGAACTGATAGGTTCAGATTGCAGAATAAAGCATATGTTCTTCTTTTCTTCCTCCTTCCCCCCCCTTCTCTCTCTCTCTCTCTCACACACACACACACCCCACAACACACACACTTTCTTTTCCTTTCTCTCTGATGTGACCAATGTAGGATTTTGTTCTGCATGACTATAAATCTTTGAGACGTATTTTGTTTTTCTTGCCTTCTAAAAGAAAATGGTATTCAGGGTTTTTAGTTGGGAAAGAAGGCTCCAAGATTGAGAGAGGAGCTCAGCAGCCATCTAGTTTAACCCCTTCCTGTTACAGAAGAGGGAACTGAGACCCATGGAAGGGAAGTGGCTTGTCCAAGGACACACAGGTAATAAATGAGTTGAAATTTGAATCTAGGACCTTTAACTCCAGAGTCAGTGAGTGCCCTTTCCACTACACCATGTGGCCTCAGGACTTTCTTGAATTTCATCAAGACCTAGGAAAACTCATACAAGAAAAATTTTAAATGTCAATACTGAAAATTCTTCAAAACATTTTTATTTTATATCATTTTCACAGCATTTAGAAAAATCAGAATGGACAATTCTATAGAGTCATATAAAAATGGTGGCTATAGAGGTCAGGAGGTCTAGTTTTTTTCAGGCCTTACTCATTAAAAAATATGAAAAACATAAGCAAAATTGTTATTGAAATAGTCTTTATTATTTGAAGAACAGAGTAGAGAAGTAAACAGAAATTGGTTTTCTCAAGGAGGTTATTTAAAAAACACCATTTAATCTTTGTAAGCATTTGGAAATGTCTAAAAAATTTAAACCATGTTTGATATGAAGGTACTTGTGCCCTGTGAACAGATGACCAAAAACTCTGTTTTTGACTTCATAGATAAGATAAAATTAAGGTGTGGGAATATTAAATATACATATATGTATATATGCACACACACAACAAAGGGCTTCATTTTAAAAAAAAGTCTAGCCCCCTCCCCTGGTCACTTGCAAACACTGTAAATATGAATTGATTTTGTTTTTTAATGTTCCCTTTGGTTTTGATACAGGTAATCATCAGACAGCTGTGACCAAATACTCAAGCTAACACATGACTGTAAAAATCCATGCGCTTCAATAATTTGCCTGGTTTTCTTCACTTTGATCTTAAAATTTGTTTTAGGGAAAAAGACAAAACAAAACAAAACTTAATCTGAAATCAAGATTCTTTAGAAAGGGTCGGCTCATTTTTATTGTGTTTTTCAACCACCATTTGTGACAAAATTGATAGATGATGATGATGCTGCAGGCTAATTTTTTTTTAAAAAGGGCTTTGCTATTCAGCAGCCAGAAGTCACCCTTCTTTTGCAGTAATATTGCAATATAGTTTATCCCTCTCGCTCTGCTTTGGCTCTTGAGCATCCTGAAATCACATTAACATAATCTTTAGGAACCCTTGCTTCCAGGCATTGGTGCAGTGTGTTCATCTTTCAAAGGAAAGAAGTACGTGCCTCCATATTTCCTTACTTATTCACTGTCCTTAATGACAGCTATTCCCCCTTGGAGGGAGGGGGCTGACCACCAGCAAAACAGTGGAAAACAAATGAAAATAAAAACCCGTAACCATGCATAACTTTGTTAGTCAAAAGTCATGTGTACTCTTAGATGTCAACTTGTTGGGGAAATTTTCAGTGGCTTATCCTTTTTAGATTGTGTTTTCAAGGCATTATTAAGAAAGGAAACTTTGTTTCTGATAAAAGCTTCAGTGGAATGGAGAGTGGTGTATTGAGCCAGGTAAGTAACCTACTCCCTGGATTTCTTACATGTTTCTGGAGGCCAATGAGTCCTTCAGCTTTGCCCTCTAAAGAACCCCATTCGATGCTGATGTGATGTGACTAATTTACATCCAGAGAGTGGGCTCCTAACCTGGCAGGATCTAGCTTCTAAATGAGAATGTCATTTTGATTAACACAGGGGGAAATTCATATTCACTTACACACATCACAGATAAGCTACAACCATATAACTAAGTAGAGACAAAAAATTCCAAATGTTCAGTGTTTTCATTTGGCCTTGACTGCCCTCCCTGTCAATGTTTTCATTGGTCCTTGTATGTGGGTTTTTGTTTTTTTTTTTGTAGATTTGATTTTGCTTTGGTGCTCAGACTTAAGAAATGCTGTAATGGTTTGCATGTTGCTGAAGTACACAGGAAGAATTGTCTTTCTAAGATCCTATAAAAACAGGTGTTTGTTGGCATGTCTACTCGAGGTTTCTTTTCAACTTCTCTGTTCTCTGTTAAAAATCTTCTGTTGATTTTCCAGGCAGTCTTTCAATTTATCTTCTGTCAATGTCAGTCGCTGCTCCAGAATAGATACGGTCTACCAAAAGAGGACAATGGAATGAACAGATGATGATTATAATGATAGTCTCATCACCCTTTGCTGGAAGGGCACAGACACCAGGACTAAGGGTAGGTGTTCTTAATCTTTATGGGATCATTGATCCCTTGGGCAGTCAGCTTGGATGCCTATGGATGCCTTCTCAGAATAATGTTTTACGAAGCATAAAATAAAATATATAGGATTACAAAGGGAATCAGTTCTACTGAAATATAGTTACCATAACATTTTTAAAACTAGTTCACAAGACAGTAAGTTAAGAACTCTAGGTGCTAATCATATAAAGTTAGAAGGTCTCTAGGTCCAGTGAGCCTGAGCAGATGAGTGGGTTTCTGAGAAAGGAGGGAAAATGGGAAGTCTTTAAGGAATCACCTTGTAGGAGTTCTTCACCTTTTTGGTGTCATGGGCCTCTCTGACAACCTGGACACACATCTATGGGCCCCTTCTCAGAATCATGTGTTTAAATAAATGGAGAAAATGGTAGATTTCAGGTAGGGATGAGTGAAAATAATGATGAAATTTTTTTTCCCCTCTCTACAAGTTCACAGACCGCATGAAATCTCTCCATAGAATCCCTCTGGGATCCACAAGTTAAGAACCTTTGAACTAGGAAGAGTGGGAAGGGATAGGAAATTAGATTTTCTTGACTTTCAGTTCTTATTTTGAACCCATTCCACTGATACTCCGAGAGACACTTGAGTAGACACTTGAGGAAACTACATTTGAGGAGGCTAGAACCATGATCTGCCCCTATGCTTATCCATCTCCCACTCCAAGCAAGACAAGGCCTAAACCAGGTTTGGGGAACCTGTGGCCTTAAGGCCACATGTGACCCTCTAAATCCTAAAAGATTTGTTCTGTAAAATTTGGATTCAGTCAAGAGGCCACATTTAAGGATTTAGAAGGCCACATGTGGCCTTAAGGCCATAGGTTCCCCACCTCTGGTCCCTAACCATCCCATGCCAATGCATCACATTTAAAGTGCCCACGGATAGGCAGCCTTAAATAACATAAGCCATTCATGTAGGAAGGAATTTCTGTCCAAAAAGGTGGACTTGAGGAACTAGAAGAGTCTAACAAGCAGACAATGTCAGGTCCGGGATTTTATCCACAGCAATATGAATTTTTCCATTTTAACATCCACATTTCTAATTCACTGGCATTTAAGAGCCACTTCTGAGACTCTCAGGAGTTTTAAGATCAGGGCAGCTTGCTCTATGCAACTTCCCATGAAAAATGTGATTAATTGAATTTTAATTGATTCCCAATTCAGAAACAGTTACAAACTGCCCAGGTCTGAGTTAGCCAGGAAGCTGTGAGTCATCTGAAACAAAGTGAATCAGAATGTGCTTATTTAAGAGGCTGACGGCCCAGTGAAGCATGGACTTTCTGGAAAGTGAGCTGGGTGGGGCTCCTTCCTCCCTCCTCTGACTCTTCCTCATCTCCCGCCTACCCCTCCACCCCCCAACATGAGGCTTAGTTTCAAAAAGTTAGGAAGAAATAGAGTTGACTTCAAAGTTGTAGTCCAGACGATGACAAAGTGGGACAGGGAAGGAATCATCCTTTGCCCCAGTGAGCTGTGCTGGGGAAGATGAGGAAGGGAAAGGCCATCTGGTAACAAGAGGAAGTTGGAGGCCAGGAGGGAAGTGAGCATCCGACCTCAGGTGGGCTGAGAGGCTTTTGCCAGGAAGTGGCCTTTGCAGGGGGGGAGGCTAGGGAGGGACGGATTACCCTGCAGGTTATGGAAGACTGGCTGGGGAGATGGTGGGCGTGGGAGTCAGATGTTCTCAGGCATCTCCGGGTTCTGCCAGGCCCTCAGCATCCACAGGCCTCACGATGCCATGCAGCTCCACAAAGAAAACTCTCAGATGAAGGACTGGCTTTTTCAAAACCGTGGTTGAGATTCCAGAGAGGAGGCAACCACTTCTACCAAAGCCCGTGGGCACTTGCTCTTCACCTGAGAGTCTTGGAAAGCTGCGTGCGTGTGGGCCCTGATGGGGACCTGGCTTGTCCAGGGTCAGGGGGCCACGTGGGCCAAGGCAGGACTTGAACAGACCACACGGGCTACTTTACCTGACATTTTCATTCTGGGCAAGCAGTTCATAGGCTACCACCCTTCCTTTATATTTTTCCCACTCCTGTAACATTATTCCTCCAGAAATGAGAAGCCTCATTTGGTAGAGAGGAGAGGCTTCCAGACTAGTCAAAGTACACTGGGTTGGTGGCCTAGAATGCAGGCACAAGATCCATCCCTTCTTCCAGTCTAGCTTCCTGGGCAGTTAGGAAGAGTCATCTTCCTGAGTCAAATCTAGCCTCGATACTAACTAGCTGTGTGACCCTAACCTTGTTTGTCTCAGTTTCCTCATATGTCAAATGAGCTGGAGAAGGAAATGGCAAACCACCCCAGTATCTCTGCTGTGAAAACCCCAAATGGGGTCATGGAGAGTTGGACACGACCAAAACAATCTATTGACAACAGCAACAAATCTGGCTTCCAACTCTACTCTTTGCTCAAAATGCCTCTGTCCAAGGTCAACAATGATCATGGCCATCACCCTCTTCTCCTCGGTACTCCCTCCTCCTTTGGTTTTCTGACTTTGCGTTCTCCTGGTTCTCCTCCCCTCTCTCTGACTGCTACTTCTTAATCTCCTTTGCTGATTCAGCATGTGGTGCTATGCCCCCTAACTCTTAGTGTATTCCAAGGCCAGGGATTTCTTTCCTGAATAAAACCAAACTAAAACCCAAGGAGCTAAACAGACCCCTGAAGTATGAGTACTCTACTGGACCCAAACTAGTAACTATGGAAAAGACAGAAATCAAAAGTAGAATTCTATAGGTGTATGAGCTGAAGGGTTTGCCCTACCTACATCCAGGTATTCTTAAAACATAAAAGGGAGTCCTACAACATAAAAGAAGGGATGATGCAGTGGAGGGGATTTTGGAATCAGGAAGACCTGGGTTCAAATCTCCCCTCTGACACATACTTGGCTACGGGACCTTGGCCAAGTCATTTAACATCTCAATGTCCCAGTCAACTCTGTGAGACTCAAAATTGTAGAACAAGTCCCAATCTGCATCAGAGCGATTTTCTTCCTAGAAATCTATAGGCCAGGTCCAAAAACTTAAAACCAAAAAGGACAAGGGGATGGGGAGAGAGGAGAAATGTGGAAGGGGATGAAGTTAAAACAGGAAGGTTTAAGACAACAAGAGATATGTACTAGAGTAGCTACAGAAATGAATGTGACATTAGCATAACATGTTTTAAACAAAGGCCATAATTAATCATAGACAATTACATTTTCTGCGTCCTTAAGACCTAAAAGCTTGCTGCCACAACCACACATACAAAAATAATGAGCTAATAGGAAAGTACTGCACAAAAAAGTCCCCGAACCAAAAACTGAAGCTCCCAGAAATGGGACAAAAAATACAGCATATTATTCCATTTCTTTGCTTAAGAGTCTGTGCTGCTCCCTTCTGGTCACAGGGCATCAAAGAAATCCTTATCTGCATTGCACTCACTAGCTTAAGCAGTGCAGTGATCCACCTATTTAACTAGCATTTATTGAGCCCCTACTGTGTGCAAGTGATTTCAGGTGATGGATGCTGGGGGAGAAGAAGAGCTCAGGGCCTACTCAAGGAAGGTCCTTCAGGCTGCTGCTTGTGGTCTAGAACAAACTGAAAACTGGCTTGAGACTAGCAGAAGAAGATATGTGCCCTGGGCATGAGTGTGAGTGACCAGAAGTTCTGGGCTGGTGGGGAAGAAGCAAATGGTCACGCATCTACGCAGGTCTGGTAGGTGAGGGATCAACACACATTGAGGCAGGGCAGGTGGTGAGTTGTTGTTGTGTCTGTCCTTTGTTCTCAAAGAGGACTATGACATCAGGGAAATATGACATGACTTGCAGGTGACTTTGATTTGAATGAGGGAGGGCTGTGCAAGGTCACCAGCCTCACTTTCTCCTCCAGTGACCAGATATTCACCAAGGTGACTGGTGATGGCCCGGGATGCAATGGGTGGTGAGTAGGGGCAGAGTTGGAAGAGTGAGATGCTTGGAATATGGCCAAACATATTCCCAACAAGCCCCAAGTGTTTTCTAAGATAGGAGAGACCTGAGCAAGTCTGAAAGTGGTGGAGAAAGAGTCAGCAAGAAGGCAAGACTGAAAATTCATGAAAGGAAATGGAGGGAAGGATCATGGGCCCAGGTGGAAGAGTCAGCCCTGGGTAAAGGTGAGAATCACTAAATCCTCTGCGACAGGAGAGGTGAGAACGGCCCGGCTGGCTCCTTGACGGCCATTTGAATAGGGAAACCTTTCATCTCAGGTGTGACTACAGCAGAACTTTCTGTTTGTTCTGGTGAGTTTGGGACCCCTCACTTTTTAGGCCTGCTCTGTGTGATGACTGCCCACAGGTGGGCTGTCAGTCTGCACCCACTCACCTGGGTTAAGACGTTTAGCTGTTCCATGATGTGTTCCAAGGCATCGGTTACAGCCAACGGGATGCTCTTCTGGCCATCGGTAGCAGTGAAAGACCTGTTACCCTTGTCTTCCAGCTTCTTCTCTATGCTGGCTGTGGAGGTTATCGATGAAGAAGGTGCTAAGGCAGGGTTTAAGAAGTGGGGGCTGCTGTCGTCAGGCGGTGTTTCGTTAGCAGTTGGGATTCCCTTTGGCATAATAGGAAAGAAAGAGAGATTCATAATTTGAACCTTCAAGGAACTTCTTACATGTAAACTTAATAAAAGATTTTCAATTTCTTTCTACCACAAAGTACAACATAAAATACCGATCAAATCATCTTCACCTAAAGGGAATTCTGGGAATGACAATTAAAAAAAAAAGCACAAAGCTCAGGGCTTACAGAGGAAATTCAGTCAGCACTGATGTTTTCAACATAAACTACATCTTGCCTACATCTGTCTGAGGGATTAAATGTTTTGCTATTAAAAAGAGTAAGGTAAATCCAGTTTAAATCTGATTTTAAAAAGGAGGATAACTATTCTATACATTAAAAAAATCTTCAATCAAAAATGGATTTCTGATTATTACTTCTCTGTCTGAACATTCTGGAAAAGGGGTATGTGGTCCTGGGAAAGTCACTTACCCTCTGCCTGTAGGACCTGAACCCAGGTCTTCCAGACTCAAAGGCCAGCCAGCCTATCTTTCCCTCAATGCTGCATTTCTTTAATAGTGTTATTTTTCTCTAACAGACTGTATTGATCCCAATGAGCCAGAGAAGTCCTGAGGGATGTACCTTAGAAGCCAAATCAACTCCACCTCCAAGATACAAAGAATACCCCTTGAACCATGTCTGATAACATCAAAGGAAATTTCAAATGCATTCACAGAAATGACTTTTCTAGACTGTTAATACTTCAATTAGAAGCTAAGTTTGGAAAGCTTTCTCCAGCATTCTATGAACCTAACTCATTATCATCTTATGAGGCCCGAAATCCGACGTGACCAAGATGAGTTAAAAACTTTACTGAAAATGTTGGGAAGCAAAATAATGGCCCCAGCAGGCTATGGATGAACATGGAAAAATCAACCCCTTTTTGATACCATGCTTTCACTTAACCACATAAAAACTCGGAGCATTTAAGATTGTAAATTTCATTCTCCAAGCCAGGAGAACTGAGAATTCTCTAAAATAATGCATAGCATCTGGTCACAATTGATATTCCGCTATGGAGACAATAGGAAGGAATTTGATAATTAGCAGGGTAAACAAGTATATCTCTAATAAATGGTAATATGAAAAGTATGAAGGGACAGGAGATACACACAAAAGATGACAAACTGTATCCCGTGACTACAGGATGAATTCCTAATGCTAAGCAGCAATCTTCCACCTCTATGTTGGGACCTCTGGGGGATGAGTTAGAATGTGAGCAGATGAGTGAATCAAAGGAATCCCTCACCAACCACTACAGCATAAAAAAATCCCTACACCTTCTTGAGTTATCTGAACACAGTTATCCAGTATTAACACTTTTTAAAGGGCAGATGAGATCATCTATGTTCACCCCCAAAGCAATGGAGAGGTGCATGGTAGCCATGCACAGGCTGGAACACATTATAAATAAGGAATTTTGAGGAGAAATGATACAAATGTGGCCTAGCACAGTTCCTGACACAGAGTAAGCACTCATCTGCTTGTTTTTTTGTGGGGTTTTTTGAGGGTCACAAAGCTAGTAAGATCAAGTGTCAAGCGTCAGATCCTCCTGCCTCCAGGACTGGTGCACTATATCCACTGTGCCACCTAGTTGCCCCAATGCCTGTTGCCATTAAAGAAGGTACCAATGGGGGGGGGGAAGGTTGGACTGGTCACCTGTCAAGATTGAAAGAGAACAGATGGACAGCTTAGGTGTTTGACATTTGTATATTCCCAAGATCAAGCAAGGAGGGCCCCCAGCATGTTGGGTGGGCCCTCTAGGGCAAAGGGAAGGATTTGGCTAAGAGATCAGAATGGGCATCATGGGTGGGCTATGACTGGCATCACTGGAGCATTATGGATCCAAGAGAATGTCTGAGTATGTGTAAACTGGGTTACCTGCATGTGGGCCATTTCCCCATAAGACCCAGAACATATATATATGCACGTGCACACATATGTGGGCCTACATATATATTATCTAACTTCAAAACAAAGGAGCAAAGTTGCTCGGTCAAGGAAGAAGAGGCAAGACTAGTCAAAGTCAAGCAGTTAAGGGAAGGCAAAGCACCCAAGGAATGTAGGTAAATAAAGAGCTTTAATCTACCTTTTCAAATGGCACCAAATTTTGAAACTAGTAAAAATATGACTATAGTCCTATGTCAACATTAACCCAACAAACATGGAAGCAACTATTATATGCAGATCACTGGTGGGGTTACACAAAGATTAGGTATGACACGGGACTTGCCATCATACAACATGGAGCCTAGTGAGGGGAAACAATACACATACACGAATTACTGTAACACACAAAAACATGAAAAATACAATTGGAGAAGTGATCACAGTAGGACGAGGTCACCATTATCAACTGGAAGATTATTCACTTATGTATATGAATTTAAAAGGGTGAAAAAGTACCGGACTGCCAAACCATAAAGCTAACCAATTTCTTTTCTATGTTTTTGGAAGTATCAGAGCTAAAATTTGGGAAGATGTTTTCCCACAGCCAACGGCCCTAACTTTGAATGTTGTTGTCACAGAGTACAAACAAATGGACGAAGACTGAGGAAATTCCTTCATACAAAAAAAGGAAAAAAATCAACCTGGCCAAAAAAAAAATAAAAAATAATTATATGATAGACTAGCAAGTGAGAGACATATTCTTTGTCCTTTCCAGAGGTTCTTAATCTTTTTTGTATCTTTGTATTTTGGACAGTCTGGTGACATCTGGTCTCAGAATAATGAGTAAAATAAAATACATAGGATTATAAAAGAAGCCAGTTAAATTGATTTATGTGTGTATGTATATATGTATACATATCTACATGTCTATATATCCTCCCTCATCCCCCAAAAGACCCTAGGTTAAATACTCCAGCCTTAATCCTTGAAATAGGTCCTTACATTTAAAAATATACTAATATTTAATAATTTATTTGGTAGTTTAATAGTTATTTGCTAAGCAAATAACTTTATATAAGACACAATACAGATGTCGATTACCAAGTTGAACTGGAATGACATTGTAGCCTTTGCCTCTAGGAGAAGAGACAAAACAAGTCCACAAATAATTAGGATGACAAAGTAGAAAGTATAAAGACAAGGCATAAACACAGTCTGCAGGGATTCAGAAGAAGAAGAGATTGCCTGAAGTCCCACTACCCAGGTGATTTTCTCTTCTCATCTCTTTCTTCCTAGCTGCTGGAGCCATATGTGAAGCGCAGCAGGGGAACCTCTTGGTATGCAAGGAAGAGAATAAGAAAGTCCCCTGGCCTTCAGGTCTCCCACTGCCAGCAGTGACCAGGCCAGAAAAGCAGTAGCCATATCCCAGCAGTCAATCAATCAACAAGTACTTATTAGCCTGGCAAGTCCCAGGCCCAGTGGGGATGCAAATGCAAGGAATGAAATAATCCTTCTTCTCGAGTGGTTTCCATCTGACTGGGGGAGAGTGGAAGGTCCTATCTAAGTATAAAGAACAAATATAAAGACAATAAATTAGCAGAACTACTGAGTGGTTAAACACAGGCTAGTTAGGGAGAGCATTAGCAGGTGGTGGGGTCAGGAAAGGCTCTGCCTGTAGAGGGAGAAGCTTGAGCTGCCTCTTGAAGGAAGAGAAGGATTCTGGGGTGGAAATGAGGAGGGTGTGCATGGCAGGCATGGAGCCAAGAGAAGGAGGGCCCCGTGGGAGGTACAAATGAGTGAACACCCATCTACACTGTTGGAGGCGCTGCTCTAGATGAGCTACAGAAAGAAAGAACGGAACAATCTGAATTTGGCTAGACTGCAGAGGGCAAATCACTGATATACGAAGCTGGAAAGACAGGTTGGAGTTAAGTTGTGAAGAGCAAAACTGAGAAGTTTAAATTTGACCCTGGAGGTAACAGGGAGTCACTGGAGTCAACGGAGTAAGGGAGTCACACAGTCATATCTACATTTAAGGGAAATGAGTTTAGAGCAGACCAAATAGACCAGTAGCCAATACTACTGTTGTCAGAGTATGTATGAAACGTACAATTACAATGGGCTGCTAGGTGGTGCGGCTGATAGAATTTGGGGCCTGGAGTCAGGTTAGACTCATCTTCCTGAGTTCAAATCTGGTCTCAGACACTTAGTAGTGTCTGGCCTTGGGCAAGTCACTTAACCCTGTTTGCCTCAGTTTCCTCATCTGTAAAATGAGGAAAAGGAAATAGTGAACCACTCCAGGATCTTTGCCAAGAAAGCCCCAAATGGGGTCACAAAGAGTCTGAAATGGCTGAAAAACAACTGAACCACAAACAATTACAAAGAGACTACTCTCTTGAGTTTTTTTTTAAAGTACAAAATATTCACAGAATCATTTCTTTTGCATGCAAACCCTTGGAAAAGGGATTGGCTGGTGGACTTCTTCTGGGCTGATGAGCCTTTGCTCTCAGACCAGGATCCAGGCTGACCTTTAGCTCATCTGGGAATCCCAGGGCAGTGGGAATGGCTTGGATTCAGCAGTGACTCATAGTTGTGCCGAACTGCTGGCTCTTTTCCTCAATTCCTAATTCTTTCCTGAGGTCAGAAATCAGTGGTTAGCTGAACCTAACCTGGATAAGCTAGGGAACAGGGGGAAAAGCTGCAGAATGGCTCCCACGGCCCTCTTGGGAACATATCACCTGGCTGGCTCACAATTTCCATTTCTGACTTTTAGCAAGATAAATATTGTAGGCTTACATGAATGTTCCTACCAAACAAGAGTCTTTACTATGCAGAAACAGGAGAAAATCAATTCTGTTTTGTTCATTAACATAAATTTGAGAAGGTCATCTAATTTGTGTTCTTTGTTTTTATATTTTGCCCAGGAAGAACTGTATGGTCTCTTTCAAAAATAGCCTTCAGAGTTTGGGTTAGCTATTTGTCTTTGATTCCTCATCCTTAAAACCCTTGTGAAATCATAATTTTTTTTTTAGAGGAGAGGCCAGAATACTTGGATACTCCAGAAATACAAAAATCCAATCCATTCTCGGCCTCCTAGCATATCTGGGTGATTAATTCATTCCTCTCAGAAAATGCTCCTGGGATCACGAATCCACTGAATGCCTTTACTTTGTCATTATCTCTTGAGTCTCATTAATTCTGAATACATAGCTGGGCAGGGAATACCAGACCCAATAAATGACCCAAGTCTACATGAACATTCTCTCCTACTTACATTCCATTTTTTACATATTTTAGTAGAAGGCAGGCAGCTAATTTCTTAAGGGGAAGTTCTGTGTCTTCCGTGTACCACCACCCCAGCCCCTTCCTCCTCAGCAAAGGGGGTGATTGTTGTGTATTAATGATAAAGATTGGGTGGCTAGATGGGGCAGTGCATAGAGTGCTGAGTCTGGAGTCAGGAAGACTCATCTTCCTGAGTTCAAATGTGACCTCAGACACTTCCTACCTATATGGTCCCAGGAAAGTCACTCAACCCTGTTTGCCTCAGTTTCCTCATCTGTACAATTAGCTGGAGAAGGAAATAGTAAAATATTCCAGTAAGAAAACCCCAAATGGGGTCACGATTGAACACAACTGAAAATGACTGAACAGCAACATGATAAAGGCTAAAATGGTGTCCGGGTGAGATAATTCCCAGACAACTCTTACGAAATCAAGATCCTAACTGAGAACTAGAGGCTGTGGAGGGACAAAGGGAGAGAAGGCAAAGTTGATCAAATGACAAGTCAATAAAATCCTCAGTAACTTCAAAGGAGAAAGATGCCTGCTTTCTAAATATTTACAAGCGCTAACTGGGCTGCACAGAAATGTATTCACTTTCTTCTCCTTCTAATATAGACCAATACAGGATGACGTGGACAGAGAGAAAAGACTTCTATTCAAGATTATCCTTCACGATGAAAAAGAAAAGGTAAGAAGCAATCCTAGATGTCAACTTGATTTAAATGGACTTGGATTAAAATGTATGGTTGAGAGTTAAATATTCCTATTTTGACAAAAATTCTTTGAGATTTGTATTATAAATATGTGATCTCATCCCCTGTGTGATAAAAGGCAACACAATTAAGATGTTTCAAGGGCTCTCACAAAATAACTGTTGTAGATTTAGAGAGCGCGTTGTTATTTGATGGATTTTGAAAACAATTTCCCAGGCTTTCTCTGGTCTTTGAGAACTGGATTCATATTTCTGCGCCATGGCAAAAAACAGAGATGATGGGGTTTTTTTAGCCAGGGATAGAGTGCACCTAAAGAGGGTGGGGAAAACAGAACTGCCTAAATACTAGAGAAAAATTTACGGTGTATTTGTTTGAAAAAGGAAGGGGAAGGTGAATATTGTTCATATGTATGAGCACACACATACCATATACAGAGGTTCAATAGGAGGGAAATCACAGAAACAGATTTAGAGCTGAAAAGAGGCCATCTAGACCAATCTCCTCATTTTATAGACGAAGAAACTGAAGGCCAAAGAGGTTAAATATCTTATCCAAGACCATATTCGTAGCAGAGCTGGAATGCTAAGTTAGGGCTTCGGACTGTAAACACATCACTCTTTCTACTAAAATGTGATTTCTTAGAGAACAAGGTCTGTCTCACTTTTCTATTTTAATTTTCAGCACCTATCAGCCTGGCACATAATTGATCCATTGATAAGCATTCATTGCGTATTGACTATGGGCCAAGAACTGTGCTAAGTCCTAGGGCTACAAAGCAAAAGTCCAAACAGTTCCTGACTTTAGGGAGCTTATGTTCTAAAGGAGACTGATATTCACCATACCACAATGCCCCTCAAGAAGAGAGGGTTACTAATTCCACAGACGATATGAAAAAGAGCAGTAAACCCATGACCTCATATGTCTCATACAAGTGAAAAAGTACTGATAATGTATGGAGTGAACTAGCAACATTAATATGGAGAGGCAAGTGGGGCCTCATATCACTGAGATCTGGTGGTGTGAGGCTGATAGCTAGAATGTGGTTCTGGAAAGGCATACCTTATTTTAAAAAAATCAGTTGGTCAGTTACTAATAAGATCAATGGGCAGCTAGATGGCACAGTGAGTAGAGCACAGGCCCTGGAGTCTGGAGGACCTGAGTTCAAATTCGGCCTCAGACACTTGACACATTTACTAGCTGTGTGACCTTGGGCAAGTCACTTAACCCCAATTGCCCTGCCTTCCCCCTCCAAAAAAAAAAAAAAAGAAGCCTATTCACTGAATGAGTGTTACCTCACTCTAAGTGAATACATGAAAACTCCTTAGCCTAAAAGGGCCAGGGTCTCCCTCTGCATCCTGAATCATCTCCAGTCGTCCTGGTGAATATCAGGCCACTGGACCCAGATGGCTCTAGGGGAGAAAGTGAGGCTGGTGACCTTGCACAGCCCTCCCTCGCTCAAATCAAAGAAAGCTGTAAGTCAAGTCATCATCTCCCTGATGTCACGGTCCTCTTCGAATAAAATGAAGGACAAACACAACGAGAAGAGCAGTGCAAATCCAAACAACCTTGAAGGTTTACCTCTTACTGTGAAAATTGGCGGATGATGAAAAATGGGAAAAATCAATGCCGGAGGGGCTGTGGGAATGTGGGCACACTGTTGCACTCTTGGTGAAGCTGTGAATCATTACAACCATTTTGAATTCAGAATGACGTAAATAAAGAGACCAAAATATCTACATCCCTTGAACCAGAGACTCCATTCGTTACTGGGCCTGGAGTCAGGAAGACCCATTTTTTTAAAAGGGGTAAGGAAAGATAATTGGGGTTAAGTGATTTGCCCAAGGTCACAAAGCTAGTAAGTGTCAAGCTCTGAAGAACACATTTGAACTCAGATCCTCCTGACTCCAGGCTCGGTGCTCTATTCACTGAGTCACCTAGATGCCTCAGGAAGACCCATCTTTCTGAGTTCAAATCTAGCTTCAGACACTTATCAGCTGTGTGACCCTGGGCAAGTCACTCAACCTTATTTGCCTCAGTTTCCTCATCTGTACACTTAGCTGGAGAAGGAAATGGCAAACCATTCTAGTTAAAAAAAACCCCAAATGGGGCCATGAAGAATTGGACACAACTGAAAATGACTGAATAACAACAACAACATATGATAAAGAATAAAATGACTGTGTCTGGGACCCATGATATGAAGAAAGTCCTTATATACAACAAAAATCTTATAGCAGCACATTTTTGTGATAGTAAAGAACTGGAAACAAAGTAGATGCCCATCGACTGGCGAGTAGCTAAACAAACCATAGTATATGAATGTCATGGGATATTACTGCACTGTAAGAAATAATGTGTGTGATGGATACAGAGAAGCATGAAAAGATCTCCATCAACTGATGCAGAGTGGCATAGGCAGAACCCCCCCCCCCAAAAAAAAAACAGTGAAACACGAAGAGTGCAACAATGTATAGAAAGAATAGGCACAAAGGGAAAAAAAGTGAATGTTACATAATGATAAAGAACACACACGGTTTGAAAGAAGAGCCATGAGATCCTCCCAACATACCCCCTTCATTTGCACAGCTGTTGAATGATGCATGTGTTTCTGAACTTCCTGAATGTATCAATCGATTGTGCTTTTTCCTCTTCCGTTTCTCTTTTTTTTTCTTTAAAAAATACTATTTTTATGTAGTTCTCTTAGATATGGATGCTTCTCTTGGAGGTGGAGAGGGAAGGATACTGAGGAAAACTGTGATGACGTAAAGAGCAAAAGACATCAATGAAAACTTGTTTTTTTAAAAAATCAAGCAAGTATTGAGTTTTATTAAGTGCTAACTATGTGCTAGGCAATGTGACGAGCACTGAGGATCTGAAGACAAAAGTGAAAGTTACTGCCTTCAAGGAGTTTACATTACGATAGGGGCAACAACATGGGCACAAATGATAAAAAAAAAAAGACATATGCAAAATGAATGCAAGGTAGTTTTGGGAAGGAGGATAGTAGCACCTGAGTGATCAGGAAAGGCTTCGTGTGGGAGATAGCCATTGAGCCAAGTCTTAAAGGAAGAGAAGTATTCCAAGAGGTAGAAATGAGAAGGGAGAGCATTCCAAGCAAGGGGGACAGCCAGTGCAAAGGAAGAAGTGATGGGAGGCGGGGCACTATGTATTCGAAATAGTGATTGGCACTATGATTGGACTTTGGGGTACAAGAAGGGGTTTATTGTTTGTCCTTTGTTCTCGAAAAGGACCATGACATCAAGAAGGTAAGGCCATGACTTACAAGTGAATTGGATTTAAGTGAGGCAGAGCTGTGCAACGTCACCAACCTCACTTTCTCCTCCAAAGCCATCTGGGTCCAGTGGCCAGATACTGATCAGGATGAATGGAGGTGGACCCCACAAGAAGGGGAATAAGGTATAAGAAGGTTGGAGAGTTAGGAAGGGTCAGGCTGTGAAGAAATTTGAATGTCAGAGTTTATATTTGGCACTAGGGTACCACTGGAGTTTATGGAGTATTGGAGATGATATAGTCAGACATGTATTTTAGGAAAATCACTTTGATGGCTGTGTGGTAGATGGATGGGCTCCAGTGGGGAGTGCCTCAGGGCTCAGGACCAAATAGGAGGCTATTCCAATGGTCCAGACTAGAGGTGATGAGGGCCTGAATGAAGGTGGTGGTTGTGTTGGTAGAGAAGAGGCAACATATTCAAGAAATAATGGGAAAATAGAAATGTCAAGATATGTTGATGAATCGGCTATGTGGGGTCAGTGAGAGGAGAGAATCAGGGACAATACTGAGGTTGTAAGTCTAGGTGACTAGAAGGATGGTGGGCTTTGGGGTCCAAGGGAGATAATGAGTGGGAAGCCTCTAGGATATCCAGTTTGAAAGATAACTGGTGATTTGAGACTGGAGCTCAGAAGAGAGACTAGTATGTATAGATATGGGTAATGTGCCCAGAGGGAGTAACTGAATCCATGGGAATTGAAGAAGTTACTGAGACAGAGAAAAGAAAAGAGGGACCAGACACACACCTACAGTTATCGAGCATGATACGGCTGATGAATCAGCGAGACAGACTGAGAAGGAACAGACAGACAGGTGAGTAGGCAAGTCAGGAAACAGAAGTCAGGAAAACCCAGATAAGAGAGAGTGTGTGCAGGAGGAAAGGAGGACATTAAATGTGGCAATTAAAAGATCACTGGCAACTTCGGTGATAGCAGTTCTAGTTGAATGATGAAGTCGGAAGCTGAATGGAGAGGGGGAGAGGAGAGGAAGTGGAGGCATTGAGTGTAGCCAGTTTTTTCTTTTTTTTTTTTTTTGAAGGGGGAAAGGCAAGGCAATTGAGGCTAAGTGACTTGCCTAAGATCACATGGCTACTACGTGTTAAGTGTCTGAGGTCACATTTGAACTCAAGTCCTCCCGACTCCAGGGCCAGTGCTCTATTCATTGTGCCACCCAGCTGCCCCTGTAGCCAGTTTTTTCAAAGAATTTAGCTGAGGAAGGGAGGGGCTATATAAGGTATATTTAGCAATAATGGTGGGATCTTTGTTATTCAGTCATTTTTCAGTCATGCCTGACTCTTTGTGATCCTGTTCTGGTGTAGTTTTCCATTTCCTTCTCCAGTTCATTTTTTTCATATGAGGATAAATAGGGTAAGTGACTTGCCCAGGGTCATACAGCTAGTATCTACGGTGAAATTTGAACTCAGGAAGATGAGTCCTCCTGACTCTAGGCCCAGGGCTCTATCCACTTCACCACCTAGCTGGGATCTAGTGAGGACTTTTTAAAGGATAAAGGAGAATTGAGCTTGTTTGTAGGGAACAGGAAAACAGCTAATAGACAGGGAGAGACTGAAGGTTAGTGAATGAGAGGGAATGACGAAAGGGGCAGTTTGCTAGAGAAGACAGGAGCAGATGGAATTGAGGGAAACTAAGTAAAGATGGGTAGAAAAAAGGGGTATGATAGTGCAAAAATTATCAGGAGATGTAAATTCCAAAATAATGTGCTGAAGCTGGGGAAGAGAGAAGAAAGGGGGATTCTAAGGATAGGAGAAAAAAAAGGTAGTCACTTATTTGTTTTAAAGCCTTGTTGGGTCAAGACAAGGCTCAAAGGAGGTGGAGGTCAGCTGTCCAAGGTGGAACGTTGTTGACGATGAAGGACGGTGAGGAGGGTGAACTATGTGGATTTACTGTAGCAGTACTAGTACTAAAACATCTTTCATATCATGTGTGATGGAGTTCAGAGAAAAATGGTCCTGGGGAAAGTGACGATCCTGCTGCGATTTCTAGTAACTATTTCACGGGTTATTGCACAGGGAGATAAAATAACTGTTTTGTAGAAGAACGGTATTAGGATTCAATCTCATCTGATCCTCACAACAACCCTCGAAAGATAGCTGCTATTATTATGCCCATTTTGAGTTGAAGAAACTGAGGCAGATTATGAAGTGACTTGCTTGGGGTCAGTGAGTCAGTGATGTTTATTATTCTAGACCTACTATGTGCTGGCACAATGCTGAGCACTAGATCACACAGCTGGTAAGAATCGACGCCAGATTCGACGTCCAGTCTTCCTGACTCCGAGCCCAGCATGCTGGCCACTCTGTGACTTTGCCTCTTCAGTCACTTTGCATCTTTTTTCTTTTATAAATAAAATGATCTTAAGACTTGAGAGAAGAGAACAGATTGCTTTTTAGGGAGGGCGCAGATAAGCGAGGAGCCAGACAGAAGGCACGGAGCTGCTATTAGTAAGTTTGAGCATCAGCAGGCCCAGATGAACTAGCCCCCAGAGGGCTATGGATGGAGGTGGAAGCTGAGCCTCTCACTTACTGTCAATGAACTCTGAAACATCAGAGAGAAAGTGTCAAGGTGCCACATGACTGGATGAGAGCAAATGTCCTGGTTTTCAAAGACAGGGAAGAGGGTCTGCAGGCATCAGACCGGTGAGCTTGATTTCTAGTCCTGGAAAAATACTAGAATAACATTCACGGTTTGAGAACACTCAGGGAGTGAAGCGGTGACCTGTAAAAACCAGCATAACTTTGTTGAGGACTGGTCACGCTAGGCTAACCTCATTTCCTTTTCTCATAGGGCAAGGGAAAGGAATGAGCATTTATTAAGTACCTACTATGTGCCAGGCACTGTGCTAAGTGCTTTATGAATGATGGAAGAAGCATTTATTAAATAACTACTATGTGCTGGGCACTGTGTTAAGCCCTTTGTAAATGTTGGAATGAGCATTTATTAAATGCCTACTATGTGCCAGGCACTGTGCTAAGCACTTTACAAAAGTTATCTCGTTTGGTCCTCACAAGAACTCGGGGAGGTAGGTACATAAGGAACTCTCCTGGGAGATCAGAGGAAAGCTATAGAGGCAGCTGGGCAGTGCAGTGGGTAGAATTCTGGACCTGCAGTCAGGAAGCCATGAGTTGGAATCCACTGCAAACAATTACTAGCTGTGTGACCCTGTACAAGTCACCTTTCTAAACTTCATTTCTTTGTCAGCAAAATGGGGATACCAAGAGCACCCACCTCACAGGGCTATAATACATGTGCTTTGTAAACATTAAGACATTACCTAAATGCTAGCTACTATTATACTTAAATTTCAGCAAAATTTTTATTTTTATTTTTTAATTTAATTTTTATCACATTTTTCTCAATTACATATAAACAAACATTTTTAACCTTTTAAAAAAAATTTTGAGTTCCAAGTTCTCTCCCTCCCTCCCCCCCCCACTCGTGCCCTCCTTGAGAAGGCAACAATTTGATATAGATGATACATGTACAGGCTTTTAGGGTCATACAGCTAGTAAGTATCTGAAGCTGGATTTGAACTTGGAAGATGAGTCTTCCGAACTCCAGGCCCAATCCTCAAACCACTGTGCTTGTTAGCTGCCCTCTCCTCCTAAATTATCTTGTGCCTATTTTTCATGTCTCTACACACACACACACACACACACACACACACACACACACACACACTGTCTTCCTCTTTCAGAGAATCAGCTCCTTGAGGGCAGGATTGCTTCACTGGTTGGGACATAGTTAAGAGCTTAATAGACACTTTGCTGGTGGAAGGATCCTCTTTAGGGAGGCAGAGATAGAAAGATAGAAGCTAGATAATAGTACAATGGTGTAAATGCAAAGGTAGTTAAATGACCAGCCCCAAAGAATAGTCATTAATATTTCAATATTAGCTTGAAGGAAGGCATCCAATGGAGCACCCCTAGGGATCCATCCTTGGCCTTGGGCTACTTGACATTTTTATCAGTTGCTTATGGCCTGCATGGTTAGAAGATCTGAAGATGACATGAAATGTAGAAGGATAGTTAATACAGAGACCACATCCAGAAATTTCAACATATTAGCACTATGGGCCAAGTCAAACTCAGTGAAATTTTATAGTGATAAATACAGGAGTAAAAAAAAAAATCAGTCTCAAAAAGTACAGGATATAGAAGATAGAACTACAAAAAAAAAACTCTGGTGAGAAAAAAAAATCTGGGGTTTTTAGTGAATTGTAAAGTTAAGATGAGTCAATGTGATGTGGTAGCAAAAGAAAAAAAAAGAAAAAAAAGAAAAAAGCTAATGCTACCATAGACTCCATGGAAAGACGTGGAGTCCAGGACACAAGAGGTAACAATAGTACTGCTATATTCTGCTCTGGTCACATTGCATGGGTTCATCTAGGGGCACCATATTTATGAGAACCCAGACAAGCTGGATCAGGTCCAGAAGAAGAAAACCAGCATGGTGAGAGAATTGGAAAACATGCCAAAGCCGGATCGTCGGAAGGAACTAAGGATGTTTAACTTGGAGGAGTGATGGTTTGACAGACCAGCTGCCTTCAAGTACTGAAGCGTGGTCCCGAAGAAGAGGAATAAGATTTGCTCTGCTTGGCCCCAGGAGACAGAGCTGGTTGAAATGGGTGGAAGTCTTAGGTTTTTTGGTTTTTTTGG
>CM053623.1:185899753-185928001 GCA_028646595.1 Phalanger gymnotis
GCTTCCCTCTGCCACTTTGTGGGTTCTGCAGCTCTAGAATTGGTTCAGAGCCATTGTTTTATAGGTTTTTGGAGGGACTTGGTGGGGAGCTCACGCCAGTCACTGCTTCCCAGCCGCCATCTTGGCTCCGCCCCGAAGTCTTAGGTTTGATGTAAAGAAAACCTTCCTAACCGTAAGAACTGTCTCAAGGCGGAATTGTAGTTGTGGGACCTCTGACATCACCTGACAAAGGCCAGGGGGCTGGTGGCTTGCAGGGGGTGTTGTAGAAGGTTCCCTGGATCTGGTACTAGTTGGGCTGGCTGCTCTCTGCTGCCCCTTCTGACCATTCTCTTCTGATTCTTACATAACCGCCTCCTGGCATCACTTTGTCAAACAGCTATTTCCCAGCCCACTGACATCCAAATGCTTCTGCTTTAGTTATGCAGCCATTTACCTTTTTTTATCGCACTCAAGAAATTCAACATAATAGTGGGGTGCCTTTACAAAAGGTCTTTAGATAATCAAATTAAAAACATATACCAAATGGTTAATCTTTGACTTTGCTCATTTGGAACGGTTCTAACTTCCTCACCCTATCAATATCTGTGTTACTATAAAGCTGATTCAAGAGGGAACGCTTATAATACCTCGAATAGACCTGTAATTGTGCTCTCTAATAGAGATGAAGATCACAACCATTAAGGACTACCCATTTGGATTCTTGTCCAGAACCCCCATAAGTCCATCAAGTGTTGGGGGCCTACCTCATTTTTTTCTTCACATCGTGAAGATACGATTGGACTACTTGAGCTGTCTACCAGTCATCCCTTGCTCTTGCCACATGATGGGCTGATCTTTTGTAGTCAGACATTTCTTGTATGACATCTTTTATTACAGATTTTTATGTTTCCTTATTCATTATGTGTTTCATCCTCTTCATACACATCGTCTATCCATCAATCAATCATTGTTATTGCTTTATTGTTTCAGTCATGTCTGACTCTTCGTGACCCCATTTAGAGTTTTCTTGGTAGAGATACTGGAGGGGTTTGCCACTTCCTGCTCCAGCTCATTTGACAGTGAGGAAACTGAGGCAAACAGGATTAAGTGATTTGCCCAAAGTTGCACAGCTAGTTAGTATCTGAGGCTGGATTTGAACTTTGGAATATGAATCTTTCTGACTCCAGTCCTGGTACTCTGTCCACTGCGCCACCTAGCTGCCTTATAGTGGACATGCTCATTTTAATAGAGCTTCGCCATTTTAATTTGAGACTCAAAGTCTTCCTGACTCCAGGCCTGGTACTCTGTCCACTGTGCCACCTAGCTGCCCCATGCGCTGTATGTACACATGATTTTTCTACTGCTATGGATACAAGAAAATTACTCACTTGAATACTAAGAGTGAACCAAAATCCTGAGAACACACAGAAATAAGTAACATATACAGCTTAGAAAAGGGAAAAAATGTGATGTGTTCATTAATACCAGAGTCTGTTACTTCAACCCTGCTAAAGAACTGTCGTTGTACATTCATTTCAGTCATGTCCAACTCTCTGTAATCCCATTTGGGGTGTTCTTGGCAAAGACACTGGAGTGATTTGCCATTTTCTTCTCCAGCTCATTTTATGGATAAGGAAACTGAGGCAAACTGGGTGAAGTGACTTGCTTGGGGTCACACAGCTAGGAGGCTGGATTTGAATTCTGATCTTCCTGACTGCAGGCCCAGGGCTTTATCTACTGTGCCACCTAGCTCCCTTGCTTATGAAGTAACTTAGAACTAATTCATCTGGTTTTGTGATTTCCTTCAATAATACGTGGTAGGTATTTTTCCTGTTTGTCTTGGCATCCTCAGTATCTGGCCGACAGAAGGCATTTAACTAATGGTTGTGGAATGGGACTGAGTCAAGGAAGCAGATTTGCCCACCTAGACAACATACAGGCAGGTACCCATAATTAGAAACAGCTGGGCAGTTCTCCTCTGTCCTGTCTGTCATATGGCAGCACTTTCACCGTGTCTCCTAAGTCTGCTGAGGGCCAGTTAGAAACTTCAGCTGTCCAGATCTGCTGGCTGAGAGCAGATTTTTGCAGGAGTCAGTCCTTTTTATTGTGAGTTCTGTGCATCCTGCCCTTGGATTGTAGCGAAAGAGGGAATCCCAGCCACTCCAAAAACTATTCCCAGCTACTGTAATGGCATTGTTCTGTCACCTTAACTGGAAAAAAAATGGAGTCGTGGCTGTGATGATGAGTTATGTGTGTGTTTGCTTTCTGCAGATGAATTTGTTTCTCATCCACCAGTACCACTTGGGGGTCCCAAGGGAAAATCCAGCTGCTGCTGCTGCTGCTGCTGTTGGGGGTGGTATTTAAGCTGATTTTTGTTTAGAGATGAGCCCTGATAAAATAACTGCATAAAGAATACTGCCCACAAAGCATCATGTGTAGAGATGGCCTGAAGGTTGAGGAAGCAGCTTTACAAAGTTAAGATCACAGATACAGAATGGACCAGAAAGCATGATGCTGCCTAGATCAGCTGGTCATTGTTACAATCCTACCGATTGTACTGAATGACATCCTACTGAATGACAAAGAATACCCATGAAAAACAGGGCAGAAATGTTTGGGTAGCACTTATATAATGCAATCTAAAATAATGTAGATATCAGAATGCTGGACTACAGCAAAGAGCAGAAGCTAGTGGTCACCTGGTATGTGATGGAAAGAATGATGTACAAAATCTTAACGAGAGACCAAACGATAAATGAATTCCATGGGTCAAGAGTAGATGTTTTACTATTGATTGGAGAAATTCAAATTAAAACCACTCTGAGGTAACACATCACATCTATCAGATTGATTAACAGGAAAATGATAAATGTTGGAGAAGATGTGGGAAAATTGGAACACTGACGCATTGTTGGTGGAGCTGTAAACTGATCCAACCATTTGGAACTATTCCCAAAGGTCTATAAAACTGTGCATACCCTTTGATCCGGCTGAATCCCAAAGAAATCATAAAAAAGGGAAAAGGACCTACATGTACAAAAATATTTATAGCAGCTCTTTTTGTGGTGGCCAAGAATTGGAAATTGAAGGGATGCCTATCAATTAGGGAATGGCTGCACAGGTTGTGATATATGAATATAATGGAATATTATTGTTCCATAAGAAATGAGTGAGCATAAGAAAAGAAATGAGCAGGCAAACTTCAGAAAAACTTGGAAAGACTTGTATGCACTGATGCTGAGTGAAGTGAGCAAAACCAGTAGAACACTGTACACAGTAACAGTAACACTGTGTGATAACCGACTTTGTTAGACTTAGCTCTTCTGAGCAATGCAACAATTCCAAAAGACTCATGATGGAAAATGCTATACACAGCCAGGGAAAGAAATATGGAGTCTGAATGCAGATCAAAGCATACTATTTTTCTCTTTCTTTTGTTGTTTTTTGTTTTTTCTTTCTCATGGCTGTTCCCTTTTGTTCTGATTCTTCTTTCACAACATGACTAATGTAGAAATAGGTTTCATATTAATTATAATTAATGACAATAATAATACATGTATAGCCTTTATCAGATTGTATGCCATCTTGGGGAGGCGGGGGAAATTTAGAACTCAACATCTTATAAAAGTGAGTGTTGAAAACTAAAAATAAATAATTTGTATAAAAACAAAGAGCAGATGTTTTAGAGGGAGCTTATTGTCTAAAGGAACATTGTGTAGGTCACTAGGTCACACAGCAAGGATGATAGACAGAAGATGGACATTTCAGATTGCATGGGACCACAAATGCTTGACCAGGCCCAAAACTCATTGGGATGGATCCACATGATCCATTTGGGCAAATATGGAAACAGGGGCCATGGTATCAATGATTCTGGAGTTTAGTGCATCTGTATTCTCATCGTGACACACTTAGCCCAATTCTTGGCACGAGTACTTAATAAAGGCTTGTTGACTAAAAAAAGGAACAATAATATGTTTGATCACAAATGTTCATATAACACATTCCATCTGATCTTCATAACAGTTTTCTCAAGAGGTTAGGACAAATGTGATTATTTCACTTTATAGATGACATGCCCATAGTCACATGGCCATTATGTGTGGCAAAGCCAGGGCTAGGATCTGGGTCTCGTGAATTCTGATTCACAATTGGTCCCCCAAGGTTGGAATGTGCCACCTCCATCTCTCTCTTTCTTCTGCCTCAAAGCACTGCTTGGTACCCAAAGCCTGCCCTGATCCCTCTAGTTACCAGAATGTTCTCCCTCTTGAACATACTTTGGATCAACTTATTTGGGCATGTGTGGGAATCGCTCTGTCTTGTCCAGACCATCCTCAGCAGAACACCTGAGAGCAGAGTTGGTTTCATACTGTTTTTCAATCCTTACGACCTAGCACAGTAAGCAGGTGCTTAATATATGTTTGTTGGATTGAATTTCTAGCCTACACCACCTCAGAAGGGAACCTGTTCTGTTTATCTAATACAGCTTGATGGTATCTGAATCAAGGCTGAAATCCAATGTGAAAGTTAATTTTATGACTGTGACATTATTTTTTTAAATGAATGCATACATAGATTGAAATGGGCTCCTTCGGTTAAGTTGTGAATAATGGAAATGCTTTAGAAGTTTCAGGTTGTCCTGTTTAAGAGCTTCCTGCCCCCTGCTATTTTCAGATAAATTAAAGGCCAGCCTTGATCAAATTCCTTCACCTCTTTTACTGCAGTGATCACTTTGTTATTTTTAGTTCATGTGTCTATGAAAATATTTTTGTAATTTATCTAAGTGTTTGAGCATTCTCCTCCCTAAGCCCTTATATTTGAGTAATGTTTGGTGAGAAATTTCTCACCTTTAAAAAGTCAGCACCCTAATTGCTTGGGTTTCTGCTATTTCTTTCACCAGCAAAAAAAAAAAAAGGGGGACGAAAATCCCTACCGTTCTTCAAGTTTATAATTACTGGGGACTTAGAATTCTGTGATTCTGATGGCCAAAGCATGAGAGCTTCATGGGCAGTCCTTCCCAATTTGCTGATATAATGTTTATGTCCATGAATTCTCTGCTCAAAGGAGCTGACAAACAACAAGGCATGTAACCCTTTCTTCCAGAGTTCTTTCAAGATCATTGTAGACTTTGATTTCTCAGGTGCTTTCAAGTACTAGACATAACTAGTCTTAGTCTTATTCAAAATAAGAATTACTGCTATTTATGTAACATTTTAAAGTTTATAAGAGCTTTCCCACCACAAGCCTGCCAGATAGGTAGGCGGTTCAGGTATTATCGCGTCCACTTTAGAGATACGGACGCTGAGGCTGAGAGGGAGCGACCTGCCAAAGGTCACGATGGAATGAGGATTCAAAGCCAAGTTTTCTGCCACCAAGTCCATTTTGCTTTCTGTTCTCTCTCTTTGCTGGCCATCATGCCTCATGGAACAGAAACCATGCCTGAAGGACTTTAAATCTTTATTTACAACTGACCGTACAATCACAGATGTAGTGTTAGAAGGGACCCCAAAGGCCGCTGGATCCAACCTCCTTCTCTTACAGATGAGGAAACTGAGGCCCAGGAAAGCTAAATGTCCTGCTCAAAATCACACTGGAACTAAGTGTTAGAGGTAGAATTTGAATCCAGCTTCTCTGCCTCAAGAACCATTGCTCTTTCATTGCTAGAACACCTTCCTTGGGGTTCTATTGTCCTGACTGCTGGTTTCCTCAGTTGCCTATTACAGGTAACCTGGCCTGGCTCCAGCCATGCTTTACTTCACTCACTAACCATTGCTCCACCAGGCTCCATGCCACACCATCTAAGGACACCCCCCCCCATTCATATCAACTGCCACTGAACCTAGAAAGGGTATACCAATTTATTCTTTCCCCGTTCTCCCCTCCTGGGGCTCTACTCACCATCTCTAATGTTCTGGACCATTAACACCCTCCTCCTGACCACTGCTCACCACAGTCTTCTCTCTGTGTCTCTGTCCTAGCACTCAGCCCAACCCTTGGCACACAGTAAACAACTAATAGACGCTTTCTCACACATTCATTCCATTAACTGTACCACCGCCTCTTCCCAAAAGAAGTAAATGCCACTTCAAAGCTGTCCTCACTGGAAGGCTGAGGCTGATACATCAAGTGCTAGTGGGGGATGCTCCACATTTTGCAGAGGAGAAGACGGGGCCCAGAATGTGAGGCTACGTGCCCAGGGTCACCCGGCTAAGTGGGGAGAGGTGGTGGGAGTGGCCTGTGGCGTTCTTCAGAGGTTAACCCTGTGCTTTGGTGAGGGTTCGAGCCTGTGCTCTGACTTAGCTGTATGACAGCCTGGATCTCTCTCCCTCGTTCTGTTCCGACTCTGCTGCCAAGACCACGTCACCTCCTTTGTCATTGTCTGGCTCTTGAAGAAAGGAGATGGATTCACCCTCAGCCACCATTCTAAGCTATTTCCCTCCCCTGCCAGCTGAACCCAAGCACCCTGTGTATGTGGAGTCGAGGCCAGGATGGCCGTTTCCTCATTTAGGCTGTTCTTTCTACTCTGCTGCTGGCGCTATGGGGACGTCACGTCCCTTCAGTTTTCTCGGCTGTACACATGAGGAAATGAAAACATATCCAACGCAAGGGAAGAGAATGGCACATAGAAGGTGCTTAGTAAATGTTTACTGATTGATTTTGTGCATACACCTGAAATCTTCCATTCGGGAATCTTTTGCTAGATTTCCACAAAAAAGGCTGAATTTTATCTCACAGTTTCAGGGTACAAATACCATGAAGATAAAGAATTTTTCATATTAAGACTCAGAGGTGGGAACTGGCACATTTTCATCAATTCTAAATAGGAAGAAAACACCAACATGTGGCAAAAAGGGCGGTAGAAAGACTCGGGACCCAAACACCTGACCTACGAAGAGACAATTCCAACGTTGCCAACACGGCTGTGTGCAGTGGCCTCTAAAATGCCACTGCCACAGGCTAAGCTTAAAAAAATGGTGGCCAGGCCTGGGTTGGGTTGAGGAGGGGAGGTAAAGGGAAATACTCCAAAACCCCTTCATGGCCAGATGTTTATATCTTAGGGCTATCATTTAATCCGGCCAACATGGACAAAGAGGTATTCGTGATACTTAAGAGCAGAAGTAAGCACAACTTCAAGCCTGTCTAAAATGCCAATGAAAAAACATTTTTTATAGAAACAGGTTTTCCTTAGTTTCAAAATGAATTCGCAGAAAAATGATGATTTTCTTGCATTTCTTGCTTTTCTCTTTTTGTTCCCTATTCTAGTATGTTAAAGTAGCACAGTGTATGTCATATAATGATTACAGGCAATAGCACTTGAAGATGTGTAAAATACTTTGTGAATATTATCTCATTTGGTCCTCAAAATAACTGCAGGGGGAGGGGAGGAGAGGTACTAATATTAGCCCTATTTTACAGATGAGGAGACTGAGGCAGAAAGATTAAGTGACTTGCTCAAGGTTAGTGTCTGAGGCTGAATATGACCTCAGGCCTTCCCGATTCCAAGCCTGGTACTCTATCATGAAGCCAGTAAGTTGGTGGTGGTGTTCAGAAGTTTTCAGTTTTGTCCATCTCTCCATGATCCCTTTTGGGGTTTTCTTGGCAAAGATACTGGAGTGGTTTGCTATTTCCTTTTCTTCATTTTACAGATGAGGAAACTGAGGCAAACAGGGTTAAATGACTTGCCCAGGGTCACACAGCTAGTGTCTGTGCCCAGATTGGAACTCATGAAGATAAATCTTCCTGACTCCAGACCAGGCACTCTATGCATTACAACACCCCCTAGATATCCTAGTAAAATGCTTTGTAAATCTCCAAGTAATATATTACTGTCAGTTATTATTGTTATCCTTATTATTGAAAAGAAAATGGCCATTTATTCCTTTCCAAGCAGATTTATTTGCTGGGAATTTCCCATGTCATTTCACTGGTTACCACACTCCCTCAGCACTCTACAACCCAGTTAGATGTAAGCTTCGCGAAGCCAGAGACTGTTTCTTTTGTCTTTGCTACTATTTCTAGCACAGAGCATAGTGTCTGGCATACAGCAGGTATTTAATAAATGCTTGTGAGTTTTTGGTTGTTTTTGGAATAAAGCTATTTTTTCTCAGAAAAAAAAATCCTTTTTGACATTCTCATAACAAAGAACAAGAAGCTAAAAATCTGAAATTAGCAATCTTTTTTTTTCTCAATGAAACACAACACATTTTCATCGTGAACTGAAACAGAACAAAGAGACTACAGTGTGTTTTAAAATGAACATCAAAGGAAAAGCCATATTCCTTTGCTAGGCTCTGCACACGCTCAGTCAGCTCTCTATGTAAACCTTTATTTTTCTTTATGGATACAGTGGTTCCCATATTAAGATGGCTTCTTGGAGTTCTAAAATTTCCACTAAGAATAAGCTCCCTCTGAACATGCAGACCTTTGACTCTATAACATTTGCTGAGCGTGGTGCTTTGCCTGAGTCCACATTTAGAGCCATGTTCATTTTAGGGAGGCTTCTTCAGCAGCTTTTGAAACACAGAACACATAGAACGAATCTACTGGACCTGAAGCCTGTGACTTTGAGTTGGGAAGTAGCGTCTATGATCACAACTTAGCCCTATTCGTATTGTAAGAATGAGTGTTTACATGTCGTCTCCAGGCCCAAAAGAAGGAAATGAACTGATCTTGGAGAGCTTAAGTGTAGATTCTCATGGATGGGAGCTATTCATACAAGAGGAATGACAATTAGAGGGGCATCACCAAAGGAAATGTCTTAGGCTTGGGAAAATACTGTAAAATCACTTGCAATAAAGAAAGTCTTATGACCATTCTCCCCCACACACTTTTAAACTCATTTCTCTGTAGAACATTTTCTCTGGGAATGGATCCTCAATATCACTAGGAAAGTCAATGTTAAAATAGGACTAATGCTGCAACCAAGTTGATGGAATATCTTCCATTGAATTTGTATCTCTCCAAAGGAAGTGGCGCAGTGGATGGAGTGGCAGGCCTGGAGTCAGAAAGACTCCTCTTCCTCAGTTTAAATCCGGTCTCAGACACTTGCTGGCTGTGTGACCCTGGGCAAGTCACTTTGCCCTGTTTGCCTCAGTTTCTCCATCTGTAAAATGAACTGGAGAAGGAAATGGCAAACCTCTCTAGTATCTTTGCCAAGATGGGGTCATGAAAAGTTGAAAAAAGACCAAACCACAATAACAAAGGCAAATAGCCCCTAATGACATCTTGTAAAGGCCTTTGATTCTTTCTTATTTTACAGTGCATTGGAATCTACGTTCTGGAAGAAAAAACAAGCCTCCCTTTAGTCTTCTCCCCTTTCCTCCAAAGAAACTAAGGATGGTACTGCTGTTAATTAATCCTATGAATACTTATTGATATAGTTACTATACATTCTGGAACAGATTTAAACGAATGGTTTTAAATGATAGATCAAATAATGATTCATGCCAGGACGTGAAATCCACACAATTGAGCTTGACAGAAAGTTGAAGAGCCCTCCATATGACAGACCTTCTGGAGAGGAAGCAATCAGAGAGTGGCATATCTTAGACTCAATTAAGCTCTGACATGCCTTTGCTGCATTAGGGAGAAAGGCTGTGCTGTCAAGTGGCCACCAGTCACAGAATGAGGACTTACCACTTGGGAACAGGTGTGAAACCCAGAAGATAGCTAGCTCTGCAGACAGTTACTGACACACTGTGGCTACAGGACTCACTTCCGAGTTCCTGTTCTGAAACCGCCAAATCCTTGGTACGCATTTTACCCTTTTAATAGCAGAGATCTGGGCCAAACCTTTTGGATCATCCTATCTCACTGATGGAAAAAAAGGCTCCTCACAAACCAATAGCCAAAGCTCAGTAAAATTGACCTAGTTATTGCAACCACGTTTGCAGTTCATTTCAGCTGAGATCAACATATATTAACTACTCTGTGCCCTTAAATGACATAGGAAGGTTAAGGCATTTGGCCAAGTAAAGGTAATGAGAGTGAGAATATGATACATGCAAAGGAAAGGTCCAGACAAAGTGCTGTTAGGGAATCTGAAGGGGGAAAAATCACTTTAAGCCATGAGGATCAGGGAAAACTTGGTGGAGGAGGGGAAACCACACCTGGGTCTTGAAAGAAGAAAATGGCTTTCACAAGTGGACCTGGGAAGGAAGTAGAGTCTATATGAATTCATGTGGGTGGAAAGGAAAGGCCAAGATTTGGGAATCACTTAGTAAAAAAGAGTACAAAGAAATAAGACTGAGAAGGTCTCATCTGGATTTTATCCTCTAGACAATGGGGAACCATTCCATGTTTTTGGGCAGGAGAATGGCATGCTCAGACATGGCTATTAAGCAACAAACATTTACTAAGCACCCACTGTGTGCTAGGAGCTATGCTAATTTCTAGATTAAAAAAAAGTAAAATAAACTGTCCCTGACTTTCAAGGAACTTATCAGGAAATACCATGGACCTATATGAGTGCATCTAGAATGTGTACAAAATGTATGCAAGGTCGTTTTAGAGAGGGGGGGGGATGAGTACCTGATGGTGGCACCAAGAAAGATTTCTTAAATAAGGCAACACTTGGGCTGAGTCTTGAAGAAGACAAGGGATTCAGGAGACAGAGGTGAGGAGTGCATTCCTGGACTGCAAAGGTGAAGAGACCCAAGATGGCGCACCACGAGTAAGGAGCTGAGAATAGGCCAGTATGGCTGCAACGAAGAGGCCATAGAAGGAAGTAAAGTGCAAGAAGATGGACTCAAGGTATAGAATGAGAAACATAGAGATTTTGAATGTAGTCAAAGTGGGAACTCATTCGTTTGACTGGGCATAGCTGTTACAAGGGTTTTGTTTTTCTTTTTTCCTAATGGTCGTTGGGGTAGGAAAAGAAGTTTAAGATGGGGGGAAAAAAGATTTTTATTCATTGAAAAAAAATTTTTTTTAACTTTTAAAGGAGCCTAGAAAGATAGAAAAGGACTAGTATCTTGTCAATCTGAGAAATTTATATAAGATCCTAGGTGTAGGAGGAAGCCACTATGGTTTATTGAGTAGGGGGATAATATAAGGAAGATTATTTCATTATCTGGGGTAAATGGTCGATTGAAGAAGGAAGATATCACAAGCAAGGAGGCTTATTACAACGGTGTAGGCAGGAAATAATGGAGACTTGAACTAGGGTAGTGGCTGAGTAAATAGGGTAGAACTACATGTGAGATATTGTCAAGGAAGAAAAGAAAGGGCTTGGCGACCCATTGAATGTGGGGAGTGAGGAAGCAGAAAGCCCCAAAGGTGACTCTGAGGTTTCTAGCCTGAGTGACTGGGAGGATTGTGGGGCCATAAAGAAGAAACAGGGAGGTTCTTAGGAAGAACAGGTTTTGTGGGGGAAGCTGCCTAATTCCATTTCAGACATGTTAAATCTGTGGTAATGATAGGCTATTCAGGTGAAGATGTCCAGGAAGCAGTTGGAAATGTGGAACTGGAGTCCAAAGGAAGGAAGTGGGACTTAGAGGTGACCACAGAAGTCATGGAAATAGATACACTTGCCAAGGGTAGAGAGAAGAGGGCAGAATCTTGATAGTCTGGGGATGGGAGGAGGAAAACGAACCAGCAAAAGAAATTGAGAGTCTTTTGTAAGACAACTAAGGGAACTGGGAGAGGGCAATGTTGCAGAAACCAAGGGAGGTGGGTTATCAAGGAAGAAGGGTAGGGTTAGGGATCAACAGTGTCAATGCTAAAGATAGGTCAGGGAGGATAAGGCACAAGAAAAAGCTATTGGACTTGATAATTAATTGAAACATGAAAATTGAAAGGTTTGTTTTTTTTTTCCGGGGGGTGGAACCTAACAAATTTGTTGGAGTTTGATAACAGTTGGGAACCCAACTAAACACAGCTCTATCCAAAGCAAAAACTCAGACTAGGGGTAGGAAGAATAAAAGTTCAAATAAGACAACTATTTCTTCAATAGAAATTCAAGTTTGGAGATTTTAGAAGATTTTTTTTTTGAGGAAGAAAACTTTCATTTATGCAACAGCCAATATGGTTACAGCATATGGAAGAACAAGCAGCCCTTCTCAAAAGTAATAGCACCATATATTCAAGGACACGAGGCGCTGAGGAAGGACGAGATTTCAGCCTCAACAGCCAGTTTCACTAACACCATGTCACTTTTTTTTAATAACCTCTAAAATGTGCCCTACGCATTTCATATGAGCTAAATGCCTAAACACAAATGACTACCTTAAAAATCAGAGTATTTAAAAATGCGGACTTGCTTACCACCACTACCAAGTATAAATATTAGCTGTCAGAGAGAGAGATATAAAAGCCAACTGGCTTCATTTACAGGCAACATTGAAAAATTCAAAACCAGGTAGTTATATATTTACAGAAGTGCCAAATGCTAAGTTCAAGATTTGCCATGAAACCCTGAGAGACCCATGAATGGCATTTAGGTCAGTAGTAAACCATCTTCTAGGTCAGCAGGAAGCTCGTGATGGGCTGACAGTCCAAGTGACAGAAGCCGTTTTCTGTGAGAGCTACAGTAGTAATTTCCTGTGTGAAGGCTCACGGCTGCTCCTGCATTCCACAGGGTACATTTCTTCTCATCTCAGAGGATGTTGCTCTTCCACAGGAAGAGGAAGGAACCAGTTGTTACTGGATGTGTGGGCTGATAGCTGTTGGGCATTTTCTGCATGCCTCAGTATCAGCTGTGAGAACTGGGGATATGGCTTGGCTTCCTAGTCCTGGGACAATGTTACTCCTACAGGCGCGAGGTCATAGTTTGTGAGTACAGTGTCTCAGGAAGTTGGGAGGCAGCGGTGATACCTGGAACGTCTACGCCCCCAATTCCCAGAAATGTGCTAATTTTCTAAAGGAAACACTAAAAAGGAATTACTTAATTTGGCCTGCAAAGAACAGGTTTTTAAATATTTCCTTTGTAAACACTGATTTCTTTGGAAAAGCATACATCTGAGAAAAGTATAGATCCTAAGTCACCTCTGTTGACAACTTCAAGGAAATAAGGTGTTTCAGTGTCTAAAGTATGAGTGAGTAAAATTGTTCTATAAAATGCCAGTTAATGAATTAACAAAGAATTTCTGACAGAAGTTGTCTTTTTTTCTTTCCCTCAAACATATGAATGCAAATGAAACATCTCAGGATACATAAAACATAAAGTGCTTGGACCATTGTTATAATCTTAATTTTTATGACTGAAAATTGTTGTAACTCTAATTTGTATATTTGTGTCCCTAAGGCCTAGCCCAATGCTTACTAAGTAAGTGCTTAATAAACATTTAATTTAAAAATATTTATTTATAATAAACATTACGCTAATGCTTCGCAATACACCATCTCTTTTGGTCGATTTTTCATCATAGTGAATTATGTGCAGATGAAAGTAAATATAAAAGATATTAAGGAAAAACTTCCTCATAATCAAAGCTGTTTCAGAGCAGCTTGGGCAGACAGTGAATTCTCTCCTATCACTAGAGGTCTTTAGGCAGAGGTGTGGGGAACTCATGAAGCTGGTTTTTTTTTTTTTTTAGCATTTAGATAACTGTACTTCAGTATAAACTGGTTTCCTTTGTAGTCCTGTGTATTTCGTGCACTTAAAAATGGTATTCTAAGAAGGCAGTTTCACCCGGGGTCAAAGGCATTTGCCATACAACAAAGGTTAGGAACCCCTGGTTTGGAGGGAATGTCTGCTCAAGTGTGGATTGGGCTACTAGGGGGTTTAAGAGTTCTTTCACCTCTGAGACTTGGTCATTCCAAGGAGTCTTTAGGTTCAGAGTTGGCTCCCCTCCTAAATTTTGTTTCCAGATTTTTATCTTAAAACCCAAACAGTAGCCACCCCCGCTTCCCAAGGCACAACATTTCCTCTAATGGAATGAAATATCTGTCCTAAACCCAGAGACCTATTTCTTGAAACGGACTAGAGTAGCCAAATGTTAGCTGGCTTTATAACATGCTTTGTTATATACTTCAGGAGTTCAGTTTTCATTTTTTTCCCCCATCTACAAAATAGCTCAGTTTGCTGTTCAAGTGAAAATTCAACTTGGGGTTGGATGAGGAGGATGTTTCTAGAGGCTTGGGAAGCACGATGCATTTTTAAAAATTATTACTATCTTTTATTTTTACTTAGTCTCCACTTCTGAATATATCTTTCTCTTCCCCTGCAAATTCTCATAAAAGGTTTTTGTAACACATGTGCACGCGTATGCACACACACACAACACACTCTGACACACACTTTATGGCTGTTTGCCTCAGTTTCCTCATCTGTAAAATAAGCTGGAGAAGGAAATGGCAAGCCACTCCAGGATTTTTGCCAAGAAAATCCCAAATGGGATCATGAAGAGTCAGACACAATTGAACAACAAAAACGGCTCATTTTATAGATGAGGAAACTGAGGCTAACAGCAATTAAGTGACATGCCCAAGATCACACAGCTAATAGATCTCTGAGGCAGGATTCAACTCAGGACTTCCTGACTGTAAGTCCATCACTCTACTACTAAACAGATACTCGCTGACTAGAGAATGATTAAACAAATTGTGGCATGTGAATATAATGGAATGTGCTATAAGAAACAAGGAGTATAAGAATTCAGAGAGCCATGGGAAGACTTATATGAACTGATGCAGAATGAAGTAAGTAGAACCAGGAAAATATACACAATGACCACAGTAATGCAAAAAGAATTCAAAAAGAAAACCAAACCTGTAGAAACTGTAATGACAAATCTTTGTCCCAGAAAACAGATGATGAAACACACCTTCCTCCTTTTGGTAGAGAGGTAGGGAATTGTAGGTGCAGAATGAATGTCACATACACATGGTATCTTTCCCTTTGTCACAAGACAGAACACCTTTTGGGGCAAGGGTGGGTTTACATCCCACCATGATATAAAAAAAAGCATGAATAAAACTTGAATTGTAAGCCATTTTTTTAAGCCTGTGCTTTTTAAAATTTAAACCACTTCGGAAGTGAGAAATAAAAAATACTATTTCGAACCAATATGAATAATCCTAATTTCATTCTGATAGTCCATTTTGTTTTTATTGGTTTAAATTAATTGACATTTGACACCAAGACTAGAGATTTTTATTCTAATGATAGGAGTCACAGGGTAGTGGAAAGATATTGGACTGGAAGCAGTCAAAGGCTTCCACCCCACTTCTGTCAGTAACAAATTATGTTACCACGGGCCATTCACTTAATCTAGCCTTTTTTTTTTTCATTTTGTTCACTGTAAGCCTCTATGAACTGCTTCCACTTCATCAACTCCTTAAAAAACTCCTCTGATGCACCTCTTGCCTTCCGCTGCTACCAAACTGCTCTTGTGGACGGACATTACCACGGTCCAGGGCAATGTGAAGGAAGGAGCTCTGGCCCTGTCTGCTGCTTACTACCTGTATGCTCCTGGGCAAGTCACCTGATGACTCTGCCTCAGTTTCCTCAACTTTAAGAGCAGAGTGGTGTGTAGATGACCTCTAAGGTGCCTTCTACATCTCAATCTGTTATCTTATGATCAGGACTGTGGTGGCCTCAGCTATAACATGAAGGAGCTGGGCCCTCTAAGGCCCCTTCCAGCTTGACTGCTCTGAGACTCAGTGTTTTCTCTATGTTTAGTTTCTTTCAAATACTTCACAGGGAAGTTGTTTAAGAGAAAACTGTATATTCTTCTTAACCAAAGTAACAATAATATAATGTAAATTAAATAATAAATAAATAAATAATGAAATCAATAACAGAATAGCAAAGTAATAATAAAAGTAAAAATAATGTAACATAATATATTAATATGTAGTATATAATAAAAATAAAAGACTGTCAAGTGGGTTTTGAAAGCTAAGTGAATGCCAAGGTATAGCCCTGCTTTCATCCTTTATACATCACAGACCTAGAGACCTAGATCAGAGACCATTGAGGTTCTAGGGTTCAATGCTGAAGAAAACTGAGGTCCTGAGAGGTGGTCACCACAAGTAGAGAAAGGCAAGGTAGGGATTTGAACTCAGATCCTGGGACTCTGAGTTCAGTACTCTCCCCACTGCCTTCATTAGCCACATAGTCAAAGGGCAACTTATAAAATATCTTGTTCTGCTTGTGGCGATTTCAACAAAAACGTAACCCAACACAACCCAAATTCTGAATCTTTTCTGTATCTCAAATGCAGAGGAAACATCACAACCCTATGAAAATTGCTGGGTATGTGAACAATGGTTCTCATTGACTTTAATGCGTGAGAAAAGGAAGCTGGGGGCATCTGGGGGCAATAAATACCATTTTATTTTTATTTTCAAGGTTATAAATTTTAATTTTGGGACATTTAAGTTTGTATACACTATGTTCTTTCAAATAAGCCTTTCCAAATCTCTGCTTACATAAGCATTGAGAATTGGAATAGCTTAGGACTAGTTATGCAATGTTGTCTAGTAACCAGGATATCCTGTTGCCACAACAGCCACAACAGCCACTGAAATATTCTCTTTGTATTTCTAAGTTTGCTTTGTCTACACATCTATTTTGTCAATAAATTCATATTTTTGAGCTATTGGATAGTCTAGGAAAACCTCCCCAGAAGCTAAGAATCTTCCCTTCCCAACAATGGGGCAAAGGCAAACCTTTCTAAAAATGAAACCATCAGCATGTTGCTGATAGATGAAAATCTAAACCATTGCCAACGGTGAAGAGAATGGTTTTAAACGGCTTTTCCAAGAACGGGGGAAAACAACGAGTTTTTGGAATCTGGAAAGATATCTGCAATGTCTTTTGCATTCTCAAAGAAGAGAACAAATCCTCTATTTGCTTTCTTTGAGATTCCCCACTGAGCCAAATGCTGCTTGCAGTCATGATTTAAGTAGTATATTGGCCAGAAAGAAATGAACCAAGCTGCGCTACACCCTACGCTCTTGTTAGAATGCTAGCAAGGGCTCCCAAAGAGCTGCTTCAGCACATGCTCCCTGGTTTCCTTGTAGCTCTGGACACACTGGGTACTAGCCTAGCTTAGGAAAGAGATCAGACGCTGGTACAATCTAGGCTGTTGAATTTTTCTTTCTATGGTGGCTTGTCTGCAGTATTTATCAGTGTAGTGATATTATGGGCTGACTTCTCTACCTGCAACCTTCCCTGTGCCCTCCTTCCTTTGATCCTTTTACCCAACTCCCCATTCATTCTAGACCAGCTCAAATCTTTTACCCATGAAGCCTTCTAATCCACTCTGGGATACAGAGATTTTTTTTTCCTTTCAATCCAAAACACTTAGGGCTTATACCATTAATTTGTCACTTATTGGCTGAAAGGTCACTGCTTTGCCATCTCTTATACTGTTATAAAGAACTATTATTAAACTTCTCACATATTTATTTCAAACAAAACTCCCTGAAGACGCTGATGACGTTAGTAGGCATTCACATATCTGATCAATAATTTGAGATCCAAGATTTTAAAGTCAAAACTGAAAGTATCTAATCTATTTAAAATAATCATTTATTCTGAAATAATCATTTTAACTTGTAATTATGTGCAGAGACACAGTGTTGCATAGTATATAATAAAGTTCTCCAAAAGAATACCCAAAGTTTCAACATGTACAGTTCTCCATTGCTATCAAAATCATGAATTTAATTTTGCTTAGTAATAAGACAAATACTGGGAAGCTTGTTAATAAATGAGGATTTGGCAATATGCTTGGCCTACAAAGGAAAATTAGTAAGTTGCATCATTTATGACTCCTGGGGATTTTTAAATCATGTTAATGTTCAAGATAAAAAAGAAAATATTTTCATAATTAAGGTAGAACAGTGGCATTAATCAAACCAAAATTTACCACAATGGTTTTTGTTTTAATGAAAGATGCCACAAGTTACACAAACCATGTTGGTGGTATGTTAATTGCCATGGCCTATCTTTATGATATGATGTCATACCCATGGGACCAAACAAATGAAGACTAGGACATTTTAAATACATGATGCTTAACTTTAAATGCGTATTGGTCATCAGTACTTCATTCCCTGGGTATAGCATCAGGATAGAGATTCAGGAATTTGGGAAAGAAAGCATTTCAAAGTCGGATAGCTGTTTATCTCATTTTCTCACTCTTGAGAGTAACTTCATAAAAAGTAAGGTTTACAAAATTACAATCAGATGAGTAATTAGTCCCTTTTTTGTGTCTACGTTCTTGATTATCAATTTCCCTAAGGTCAAGGGTCTGGTCTTCGTCCCTCTTCAGTTCAATGTTTTTATAAATGACTTGCACGAAGGCTGAGATGGCATGCTTACACAATTTGCAGGTGTCAAAAAATGAGGAAGGATGGATCATGAACAGAGGGATGATGGAATTAGGATCAAAACGGATCCTTACAGATAGAAATAATGGGCTGGATTTAATAAGATGAGATTTAAAAGCAATTAATAAAAGTTTTACATTCTAACCTTAACTTGGATTTCTAAAAAAAAAAGGCAACTGGATGGGGAAGATACGGCTAGACTTGGTATGAGAAACACCTGGCATTTTTGGTGGGATTCAAAGTAAAGAAGTAAATAAACCAGTCTGTTCCAAAGAGAAACACAGATCTGAAGTGGAAAGGACCTCAGCAGCCATTCGGTCCAACCTGTGCCGAAGAAGACCTCCCCCCTCCAGGGTAAGACTTGCCATTTCTCCTTCTAGATTCCATATGACTTGATTCATCCTCATGCTCTAGACTGTCAAGATCTTTGTGGATCTTGACTGTCTTGTAGTATGTCAACTACCCCTCCTGGCTTTGGGCCATCTGTGCCTGTATTTGAATCACTGATAAAAAAAAATGTTACATAGCACAGGGCCAAGCATGGATCCCCAGGGCACTCCACTGGAGACCGTGAGAACATCAAGCTGCAATGATTGTCTGGAATCCAACCATTCAACTAGCCTTGAATCTATCCAATTGGGTCACCCTCCAGTCCACATTTCTCCATCTTTTCCACAAGAACAGTGTGAGACATTTCATTAAATGCTTTGCTGAAATCTAGCTGGACCCACTCATCTAATAACCCCATCAAAAAAGAGGAAGGAAAGAAAGAAAGAAGGAAGGAAGGAAAGAAGGAAGGAAGGAAGGAAGGAAGGAAGGAAGGAAGGAAGGAAGGAAGGAAGGAAGGAAGGAAGGAAGGAAGGAAGGAAGGAAGGAAAGAAAGAAGGAAAGAAGGAAAGAAAGAAGGAAAGAAGGAAGGAAGGAAGGAAAGAAGGAAGGAAGGAAAGAAGGAAGGAAAGAAGGAAGGAAGGAAAGAAGGAAGGAAGGAAGGAAGGGAAAGAAGAAAAAGAGAAAGAAAAGAAAGAAAGAAAAAAAGAAAGAGAAAGAAAGAAGTTCAATTTGACATGACCTGTTCTTGAGGAAGCCATGCTAGATCTTTGGAGTCACTGCTTCCTTTTCTAGATGTTACTGACCATCTCTTTAAGGATCTACTCCAGAATTCTCTCAGCAATCCAAACTCAGCTCACTGGTTCAACATTTGCAGATGATTCTCGTACTGTTTTGAAAATCAGGACCTGTGTGTGTCCTTCTCTGGGCCTTTGGGACTTCTTCCCCTAACGTGTTCTTTTGAACCTCCCTGATGGTGGCACAGCAATCACACCCACCAGTTCTTCCACTCTCCAGCCATGAAATTCATCTAGTTCCGGTGACCTGAGTTCATCAAGAGCGGCTAGGTACTCTAATACTATCTGCTGCCCGACTCCTGGGTGCCATGCTTGTCCTGGTTTCTGAGCAACAATGGATCATCCAATAAACACTTATTATGAACGACTATGTGCCAGACACTGTGCTATGTGCTAGAAATACAAAAAGAGGCAAAAGACAGTCCCTGCCCTCAAGGAGCTTATAATCTAATGAGGCAACACTGGGACATGGTAGGCAGAAAGCTAATGTGTGAAATTTCTTTTGTCTGGACCTGAAATTTCATGATTATTATTTACATTAATAATAGAAACACTGAGTCCAGAGTGAAGGAGGTTACTGGCTCAGTACATATTACCCAGGACAGAAAACTTCTGGAATACAGCACGTCCCAGAAGTCTTAGTGCAGCTTAAGCTTTGATGACTTCAGAAGTATAAATGCTACAAATATACCAGAAATACATTTAAAAGATTATATAGTTTTTTAAGATACTGATTATTAAAATTCAACATAACCATGGTCTGTTGATTTTTGGACTTTGTTGATGACTGTGACTGAAGAGATTGCATTTTTAATCTTAGTCTTAAGATCATCCAAAGAACAAGGTTTTAATGCATACAGGACAGTTTTGATGTGATCTCTGCAAGAAGAAGTCTAATAGAGACAGATCAAGTGACCAAGGTGGCCAAGTAAGAGAATGTCCTCTTTTGATCCAGAAACTATCACATCCTCAGTGAATAATGACAAGGTACCCCGTCTTGCTGAGATTGGAATGAAAAATTCATTATTTAAAATTTTAAAAATTAAAGAAGTATAAAAGAAATTTAAATAATCTTCCTTTTGAAAGTGTTTAAGTTACCCAGGGATGGATTACCACTCATGTGGGTGGAGCGCATAACCCTTGAGAGCCTTCAGGCAGAGGCTAGATGACCAACTGCTTGTAGAGACCGCTGGAGAGAGTTCTGCCAACCAGCTGGTATCTGAGCAGCTGGGCTGGTCCTGCCACAGAGAAGTCAGCAGCTGGCTTCCAGGACAACTTTGAGGGGGGTTCTTTTCCTTTTGATCTTGGCAGCCCTAGTTCAGAGGATTATGGATTTGGAGTTGGAAGGAAACCAAGGCCTTTTTTAGTCCAATGCATTCAATTGACAGTTCAGGAAACTGATAACAAAAGAAGTTATTAGAATCACCTATGTTCTTCTTGCACAGCTAGTAAGAGACAAGGGCAGGATTTGAACTTGGGTCCTCTGATTCTAAATCCATCTAATCTTCTAATACTCTAAATCTTTTCATGCTACCACATTGCGTCTCTCCCCTACTTCAGAGATGCGTTGGACTGGATACTATCTGAAGTCCTTCCAGGTCTGGCTGATACAAAGGTAATCCAGCATCAGTATTTATTAAGCCCCTAAAATACTAAGCTCAAATTCCTGAGGGCAGCTAGGTGGCGCCATAGTGCATAGAGTGACAAGCCTAGAATCAGGAAGACTCAGACACTTACGTGACCCTGGGTAAGTCACTTAACTTGTTTGCCTCAGTTTCCTCATCTGTTAAATGAGCTGGGGAAAAGAAATGGCAAACCACTCCAGTATCTTTGCCAAGAAAACCCCAAATGGGGTCATAAAGAGTCAGAAACGAGTGAAAAATGACTCAAAAACAAATCAAATTCCTCTTAAGCCTTTTCTCTAGACTAAACATTCCCATGTTTAGTCCTTATTTAAAAAAAAAACAGACCAAAACCAAAAAAAAAAACCAACCCTTTATCCTATGAGCCAAGCACTATGTGAGGCGCTAGGAATACAAAATTCAAAACAAGAACAACTGTCCTCAAGGAGCTGACATTCTAAAGAAGGTGGGGAACATATCCCTGTATAAGTATATTTAAAACATTGCCACAGGAGGAGAGGAAGGCACCAGCAGATGGAGGAACGGAGAAAAGCTACTGAGCTTAGTTATAAAGGAAAAAAAAAGGGATTGTAAGAGGCAGAGATAAGGAGTATGTGCATTCCAGACATGGGGGACAGTGGGGGCCAAGGCACAGGAGTGGATGGGGTCCTGTGTGTGAGAACACCAAGGAGCCTGGTGTGGTTTGGCTGGAGCCTAGAGCGTAAGCACAATGAGACTTCATTCCCTGCCAGGCTGGGAAGGGCTTTTTGTTTTATCCTGGAGTTTACTGAAGAGGAAGAACACGTGGTCAGAGCTACAGTTTAGGGAAATCACTTTAGTGGCTGACTTTATGAGTCTTCTCTGAGATCTACAGAGATACCAAGTGCCGTATTTCCACTTTCTTTTTAAAATGACATATGGGTATACTTAAGGAGAGAAAAATTGCAGTCAATTGTAGTGTAGTCTGAGACCAACCCGGAAATAACATCAAATCAGGTGATCAAAGAGGAAATTCAGGAAAACTATTTCTTAACCACTGTAACAAAGAAGAGACAGACGTGATCTTATCCTACAAAGAAGTCTAACCCATTAAGATTTGACAGTAAATCCTTTTAAAAATCCTACTGTGATGATATTTCTCAGGAAATTCTTTCCTCTACAAAAAGCCATATAAACATTGCCCTTTTTGACCTTCTACATTTCCCTGTATAATTAGGTTACAGTCACATGCAAACTTAACACTAAAAAAGATTTAACTCAAACGTGCCTTATGCCAAAACATAACTTCCCTTTACGATTATGGGGGAAAATGGTTTGTTGGAAGAAGGGAGAATGGAAAGCTGCCCTTTAAGAAAATGGAGATAAATTTAAAAGTACTGATTAACAGAGAGTAATAGATGGCTTGCTAGTTTCAAGTAATTTCATGTCATTTTTCAAACCAATTGTCCCATGATCTGCTTAAAGAATTCATGCACATCCTGAATGTTTAAAGCAAAGCAGCTCAGAAAACAAATACTGAAACTTTACAGAGACCAAAATTATTTTTAAATGAGGCCCCATACCTCCAGGGAGAGAGTAAGTCATAAAATAAACGAAATCAGCATTCTTTACTTGTTTCCTAAGGGCAAATAGCTATTTATAAGATTGCAGTACATAATTTACCCATATAAGTCTTAATTATGAATGTATGATCTAGGCTCAATCTAAGACCAATTTATAGCCAGCTTTTTTTGGAATTCATATTGACCAAACAATTTGATCCAGTGGTGGGTGGGCCCTCTTTAGACCTTCCTCCCAATTATTTCACTCCCCCCCAACCCCCCACGAGTGATTTTCAGCGTTTTTCACTGAGCAGCACATTTGTAACTTTGCCCTGGGAAGCACAGGTCCAGGCCATCTGGACTCTGACCTATAAGGAACAATCTGGCAGTGTAGGGAAAAGAAAGTCTATGTGGAAGTCCCTGCTTGGTCACTTACTTAATGTGAAAATTTAGGCAAGTCACTTAAACTCTGTGAAAATGGGAATGATGATCCTCGAGTCGCTACCTGCCTCACCGAGTTGTTCTGAGGATCAGAGAAGATGATATCTGTACAATATTTTGTTGTCATAAAAGGCTATTATCAGTAGAGGGCATATTTTTATGACATCTCCTAGAGAGAAATCTGCTATTACCCAATCCAGCTTAGTTAAGTAATCATTTCAATTCAACAAGCATTTTTAAAGGGCCTACACTGCTAGATCCCCTGGCTCTAGTGGGTGATCCTTTGTGGAGCCAAGAACCAGACCACCAAGCTGCTTTCTCCAATGACTACATCGCCATTGCTCTATGTGCGGCCTTCTTTGGTTGGAATCTACATTTCTTGAGGGCAGGAACTGTCTGGCTTGCTTTTACATGTATCAGCACTTAGTATAGTGGCCTTGCACATAGCTGGGTGATTAATTAATGCTCTGTCTGTCTGTGTCCCTCTGATACACACGGCACTGAGGATACAAAGACAGGCATAAAAGGAGCTTACACACTTCTGGGGGACTGAGCTGCTTCACTGCCACTGGCAAACCCATCTCTCTGTCCCATGTAGGCAATAAAGGACATCTGCCCCTTGGGCTGCTGGGTGCATCTGGATTCTTTATGCCACTAATATGCTTGACTATTGAAAAGGCCTGTCTCAAAGTGGCGCAGCTCAGCTTCTGGACCAGGGGCCTTGGGTTGTCTGTGTATCCTCTAGGCCAGGGGAATCTTACATTGGTTTCTTTTTTATAACTAAAGACCCCTTTAATGGGAGGAAAACTGATTATGACTCCTACCCGCACCCATGTGCCACTAAAAAATGCTGTGTTGGGGATAGGGGAGAGATACCTCATTAGAACTAATAGTAAGGACAGAATTGCTCTGAGATGCTGACATGTCTCCTCTCTTTTAAATATCACAAGTTACTAACTCAGTCGGCCAGTCGGCAAACACTGATTATGCACCTACTATGTGCCAGGTAATGTGCTATGCGCTGGGGATGCAAAGAAAGGCAAAAGACAGTCCTTGCCCCCAAGCAGCTCCCCATCTAATTCATGCTATTAATGAGCAGTACTGTGATGGCACCAAATCTGAAGCCAGGCTGTGTGTCTCTGGGCAAGTCTCTTACCCTCTCGGAGTCCCTATTTCTTCATCTTTCAAATGCCTGCGGGGGCCACCTCCACTTGTCCTGATGGATATCTGGCCACTAGACCCATTTGGCTCTGGAGGAAGGAGGAGGCTGGTGACTTTGCACAGCACTCCCTCACTTAACTCCAAATCATATGCAAGTCATGGCATCACTTTCCTGAAGTCACGGTCCTCTTCCAGAATAAAGGACAAACAAATACAACAAATGCCTGCACCTCCTCCTCCAAAGGGTTGCTGAAGAAAAATAATTAATATAAACCATACTTCTCTTTATCAAGGTGAGCTAAAAACACACCTATGCAATGCTCACCCTTCCTGCTGTGTGAGTTCAGACCACAGGGCCATCTCTAGTACCCTTGTTATCCTGAGATTCCGAACTCTAGGAATCATCTCTCTAGGTGCTCCTCAATATGACTGCCTGCCTAAGAGAGATTCCCTTATGGAGGTCTAGTTGGGCAGTGGCTTGCCATCAAGATGGTCTTCCAACAGCACCCCTTCAGGACTATGTGAACTCAGCTCCCTTGCAGCACCACTTTAGAAGCTCCATTTGGCTAACTGACCTGTTTCATACTACATTCTTCCCAGCTGACAACAGCCTTAATGAGTGTCTAGATGATCATTGCAGGAGAGTAGAGAAGGGAGTAAACATTTATTCAGTACCTATTATGTGCCAGGAAACTGTGCTAAGTGCTCTACAAATACTATCTCATCTGAGGCAGGTGCTCTTATTACCTTCGTTTTACAGCAGGGGAAATGGAGGCAGAGGTTAAGTGACTTGCCTAGGGTCACACATCTGGTAAGTGTCTGAGGCTCGATTTGGGCTCAGATCTTTCTGACTCCAGTCTCGGCATTCTATTCCCTTAGTCACCTAGCAATCACTGTTCATATGGCAATGTCTATACTTCTGTTGCTGACAGGAATTAATAACTTAGTGAGAACATTCAATATTTTAAAAGAGGCAGTACCTTATAGGTGACTGATCAAAGCTGACACCAATCAGTCGGGGCCTGCTTTGCACTAGCAAAGACTTAGGAGCCTCAGTGATCTAGGCAAGTTTTTTTTTTTTTGGCCTTGTGAGGATTAAATGGGTCAAAAACACATTAGATTTACAGAACAAACAAATAAGCCATCATCCAGAAGGAAATGGAACATTTGGGGTCCTGGTATCAGAGGTTTCTGAGTTAAATAGCAAGTACGGGGAGTCCTGATTGGGCATAGTCAGCCAGGGAGCGTAACAAAGCTTATGACATGGACCTGTGGCCATGGAAGAAAGGGGGCCCAGAAGTGAGGCTGGAAGCCTGGACAGAAGGTGACTCACAGAGCAAGCCATCTGTTAGGTGGCAGCTGTTGGTCAGCCACCCCAGTGGTACCTTAATAGGGCCAACAATGATGAGACCAAGGACTAGAGGAGCTTCAGAGTGAAGAGAGTTGGGCCTTCAGCACCAACATTTTGCTAATATACCTCCCTCTGGTGGTCATTAAAATAAACTTTCCTACTACAAAATTTCTCCTCTTCTAAAATGTGAGATGATGAGTTCCACCTGCTATTAGTCTTCATAAAAAGAAATTCATTTATTTCTTTTAAATCAGGGTTTTCATGTACATTTGATAGCAAACTTACCGTTGTATTCGAAGATTCGGAAGACAGAATATCCACAACAAGAGGGTCAGAAGTCTGTAAATTTACCACTTCAAGCTTGGGATTAATCTGCATGTAAAAAAAGCTTAATATTAGTGTTTTCTGGAAGACGGTACTACATTTTAAAATGTATGACCTTCAGGTTGTCACCTCATGAAAAATATTTGTCAGAAGTTGAGTATGCATTTATTTTTTTAAAAAAAATCAACAGTAGAACTTTAAATTGTGCACTGTTGATATTCTGAGGGGCAAGGGCACAGGCATTAGGGTTGGAACCACATTCCATGTCCTGGCTCTACTACTTACGACCTTGTGACCTTGGACCGGTCACTTCTCTGGCATGTTTCCTCATCTGTAGAATGAGGGGCTTCCAAGGTCCCTTCCAGCTGGACACCTAGGATCCTATCACCACTTTTTTAGGGCAGAAAGTTGGGGGGAGAGGCGGAGCAGAGGAGGCATTTCCCATTTTTTCCTCTCTGTTGACATGCCTTTTCCTGTTTTTTTCATCTTTATCATTAAGACCCTACTTTTTGTGCTGGGCTGAAGTTGAGGAGTTGAGCTGGAAGCACTGCCAGGACAGTCAATGTGGATAGGGGTTAAAAGGGGCTCCGTATCCCTGTCATCTGGCTGTACAGTATAAAAATGATTCAGAGAAGACGAGACTCCAGATGGATTGCATTTTCTGCTTGGTTTCGCACGGGCACAGCAGTACCTGATCGCTCTTAGGAAGATAACTCACAAGTTACCAATATCATTGGCCTCCAATAAAACTAGTAAATGATGAAAGGCAAGGTGGAAAATACTTTGGATTTAGGGGTCACAGGGTCATAGGTCTATCTAGGGTTGGAATGGACCTTAGAGGTCAACAAGCTCAGTGCTCCCCTCTACACCACAGAACTGGACTAGTCACATAATGAACCAGGGATAAAATGATGGACAGCCTTGGTACCCCACTGGTGTTCACAAAACATCAAGAGATGCAGAGGGCCCCCAGCACATTGAGTGGCCCCTTAGGGAAGAACTGATGGGAGGGAGGATATGGACACAGGATAAGAGTGTATGGATGGGCCAGCGTCCTCACACGTTGATGAGTTCACACATCCATCAAAATGTGTGCCCTGTACTTATTACAATCTTAATAAATGCATGGTGAATTAAAAATAGGTTCATTTTTGAGACGCTTTAGTTGCTAGGTAACTGTAACCATGACTCTATAAGCAGTAAGAACATTTCTGTAAGTCCAGCCCCAAACGTGGAAGAGTTGGTGCATTTCCCCTCTCCCTGGTACTCTTGCCCTAGTTATTGTTATTCATCATAACCCTGCCCTGACCAGGCCAGACTGATTCTGACTTGTGGATGACTAGACCTACAGATGTAGGGGCAGGAACAAGGGGGACAACTGCAACCTCGCTACAATTCTGCCATCGAAGAAATATGTTCCTTCGTGACTCCGCCGAGGTGAATGCAAACCCGGGCTCCTTCCTGCCAAGCAGCTTTGAATAAGTCCCAAGTTCATTCCAGGGAGAGAAAGGAGCTGAAGTGAAAGCAGGCCACTCTTCTCCAAGTTCAGAGACCAGAGCAGACACTTTATTTTCTTTTATCTGCTGCCATCTAGCGTACACCAGGTGTTGTGCACTCATGGAGACAATCAGATTATGTAAGGACAACTAGTCAGTCAGCTGAACTCACACGTATCTAACATCTCAGAGGCTGCTTTGAAAAACATCTGCATTCTAAACACGACAAATTAACTGACGTTTCATAGAGTTGGCTTCATAAGAGCTATTACTGCACAGGCCTGCGCAAGTTTCAATCTCTGGATTTGGGGGAAAAAACCCCAATAATTTCATTGTCTTTTTCCAAGAGAGCAAACAAAAGCAACATTTCCAGCTAATCTCTAGGAATGCTAATAATTCACATTATTCAGTCCTATAACTAAGTACAAAAGAAATTCAGTTAGTACCACTTAGGATTTCATAATCACTGCAGAATCAAACAGGTACCAGAGCAGGACCCTAAGCTAAAAGGAAAAATTATCTGTATGATCAATGGCAAAAATCCAGCATTGGGAACCTGTATAGGTCCTCAAGTGTGGCCCTTTGACTGAATCCAAACTTCACAGAACAAATCCCCTTAATAAGAGGATTTGTTCTGTAAAACTTGGACTCAGATGAATAGAAGGCCACATGTGGCCTCGAGGCCAAAGGTTCCCCACCCCTGCTCCGAAGAGCTGGCGATGAACACCCGAATTCCTTACTTTATTTTTTTTTGTCTTTTATTTTAATTTATTTTTGACATGTTTGGTTTTCAGCATTGATTTTCACAGGCGTTTGAATTACAAATTTTCTCCCCATTTCCTCCCCCCCCCACTCCAAGATGGCGTACACTCTGGTTGCCCTGTTCCCCAGTCTGCCCTCCCCTCCGTCGCCCCATTCCCCTCCCAT
>CM053623.1:185928501-185951080 GCA_028646595.1 Phalanger gymnotis
TATATACTATACATGTACAATCAAATTAAACATATTTCCACATTAGTCATGTTGTAAAGCAGAATCAGAACCAAAGGAAAAAACCACAAGAAAGAAAAAAAGAGAGAGAGGGAGAAAAAATAGGATGCTCCAATCTGCATTCACACTCCATAGTTCTTTCTCTGGATATGGATAGCATTTTCCATCATGAGTCTTGGAATTGTCTTAGATCATCTCATTGCTGTCAAAGTTGGTCATTGTACAATATTGCTGTTGCTATGTACAGTGTTCTCTTGGCTCTGTTCACTTTACTCAGCATCAGTTCATGTAAGTCTTTCCAGGTTTTTCTGCTCATCATTTCTTCTAGCACAATAGTATTCCATTATATTCACATACCACAACTTGTTAAGCCATTCCCTAATTGATGGGTATGCACTTAATTTCCAATTCTTTGCCACCATAATACTTTTTTGATGTATTGATTGGTTTTGAGAAGCTTTGGAGATGGGGTTTTTTCTCTCTTCTTTCCCTGTTTCATTTTTTATTTTTGTTATAAGGAAAATTGTCTCTTTGGAGGAGAGAAAGGAAAGGAACACGGAGGAGAATTTAGGCAACATGAAAACAAACATATCAATAAAATCTACTTTAAAGAAAAAAAATTGCATGCAAAGATCTAAGACAACTCCAAATGACTCATGATGGAAAATGCTGGCCAAATCCAAAAAAAGAACGATGGAGTCTGAATGCAGATTGTATTATTTGCTCTCTCGCTTACTTTTTTGTTTGTTTCTTCTTTCTCATGGTTTCTCCCATTGGTTCTAATTCTTTTTTTACGACATGACTAATGGGAAAATAGGTTTAACATGAATGTATATGTAGAGCTTATATCAAATTACATGCTTTCTTAGGGTGGGGGGAGGGGAGAGATGGGGAGAAAATTCAGAACTCGAAATCTTATGGAAGTGATTGTTGAAAACTAAAAACATATAAATATTTTTTTAAAAGAAAGAAAAAAATCACTGCTCAAGATGCTTAATGGAAGGCAAGCTCCCTGAATTCTCAACTTGGGGTTGCAAAAGATGATGCCTTTCAGAACTCTGAGGAACTTTTCCCAAGGTGACCCAGAAAGTAAGGCAGTGAGGTGGAATTAGAACCCAGATCCACTCATGTCAAATCCAGTGCCATTTTCAGTGCATGTGTACCTCAAAATACTTTGTACATAATAGACACAAAATAAAAATGTGTTGACTGAAAAAATGTATGGACAGCTAGATGAGTGAGTTGAAGGGCTACATTGATGGGACCAAAGCAGTCTCAAAGGTCATGAGGAAATAGCCAGATAGCTCTCCCTTTTCTAATATTTCACTTATATTTGCTTCTCAGTTTTAATCTCTGTTCAGGAAAATAATGAGGTCCTTGCTATTATTGCCAATGACAGAGTGACTTGCTTAATTTTTGAAAATAATAGAACAAAAGCTTTTGTATAATTAGTAATAAAAATAATAATGATTGCTAATATTTATATAGCACATTGAAGTAGACATTATTTTCTTGGTTGGTTTACCCTCATGACAATACTGTGAGGCAAGAGTTATTACTATTCTATTTTGCAGATGAGGTAACTGAAGTTGAAAGTTCAGTGATTTGTCTAAAGACACACAAGTAGTAGGTATGAGAAGCAGAATTTAAAACCAAGTCCTCTTGACTCCAAATCCAGTATGACTAGAGACCCCTTGGGAATTAATGGGATTATGCAGCACAGCAAATTTCTCTAGTGGATTTCTTTGCTTTAAAAAGATGCAAGCAACCTGCTCTGGAAGTTGGTATAAATGTTCCATTCAAAAATCTGTTGAATTAACACTGATTTCACCCCCGTCATTCAGATCTTGCTTGTCTGTGTACCTTTTTGGTATACAAGGAAACTCAAAGAACAATGAGAAAGTCAGCCCTGGGCTGACCTATATTCCTAGGGGAATATAGCGGTGAAGTTCATTACTTCACCTGATGACCTCAGACTGGGAGAAGTTATTCAGGATATGTTTTACAGCTTGGGAAATGATCGCCTATGGCTGGTGATTGTCTGACTCACACGACCTGAAGTTTTAGCATCTCCATTGGAAGGAAAACATACTTGTTTAATCATACAGGGGAAATTGGGCCAAAGAAGCAGGTGTGAAAGCATTGTAACTATGCAAAGATGCTTTTCTTTTCTGAAAATTATGTGTTCATTGGAGACGGCACGGGTAGTGAGAAGATAATAGATTTGAAGTCACAGAATTAGAGAATTTTAGAGTCTGAAGGGATATCAGAGAACATCTATTTCAAACCATATCTATACAAAGCTCTACTCTACAACGTATATGACAACTTTCTACCCTTTGCCGAAAGATCTTAAGTGCAGGAGAATGAATGAATGAGGTATTTAGTAAGTGCTTATTTGGTCCCGAATACCATGTTAAGCCATGATGATACAAATAGTATCATCATACAAATAGCAAGGTGGTCCCAACTCTCAAAGAGTTCATATTATAAACTGTTTCTTAGGGGCTACAAAACATAAAGAAGGATTTGGTCCCTAAGGTAGCTGTTAGGCTTTGGGATAGTTCTACTTGTTACTATCAACCCCTCCCCCTCACAGGACTATGTTCCTCTCTTTACAACTTAAACCCATGGCTCTTAGTGAAGCTCTCAGGACCCAGCAGAGTCATCATGCTCATTATCTCATTCCTTCAAATACTTGAAAACAATTCTCATTCTCTTTCAGCAATATGCCCTACCCTCCAAAACTTTCTTTTTCCAGGCTAAAAAATCAACAGATTCTTCACCTGATCTTCACGTCATGAACTTGTGCTCCATTCATCAATGTCATGTCCTATTCTGGATACTGTGAAGTCTATCAAGGTCCTTTCCCAGAAATAAACACAGTCATCTAGGTGGGGTCTGATTGAGGCAGGCAGAATACAGTAGAACAATCATTTCCTTATTTCTTCCCATTATTCCTCTCCTAATGTAGCTTAAAATCACATTAACTTTCTTGCTGCCATAGAATCAGATAGCTTGGATGATGTTGGGGAAATCACTTGTCTTTCTTGGGACTCAATTCTCTTACTTGTAAAATAATTTCTAAGATTCCTTCCAGTTTTTCTATTCTGTGATTTGTAGTTTTATCTGCTTTACCATATCCCTACCTGGAACGTAAGCTTCCTGAAGGTAAGAAGTATTTCATTTTTGTCTTCAGATCTCTACAGTTTAGCATAGTGCCTGCTACAGAGCAGATTCTTAATAAATGCTAGTGAGTTGATTGATTGGTTCAACAATTTCATGCCAATTTCAGCTATAGAGTTCAGGGATGATTTTTCTCAAAAGTATAAGAATAGCAGTGGATAGATTAATGGCTTAGGGAGTGGTATTGTCCATCATAAGTTGTAAAGTTCCTTGTGCTTAGAGAGCAAAGGTAATTTTGACAATCGATTCCTCATTTCCCACACCTGAAAAGCAGCTACATGGATCACAGTAAAACCAGACAATGACTCTATAAGAGGTGTGGGGAAGGGTGGCTCTTGACAGGAAAGGTGACTAGATGAGAGAGAATGTTTCCTCTTCAAAGATGGGACAGGGTTTTCCTGAATCTCCTCTAATCTTTGTAAAATATATGTACCCAATACCTGGATTAAATGCCATAAAAAGTTTGGAATACCGAGCTGCAATTCTACCTCCATGCTACCAGAGGGAGATGTAGGGAATTGGCAGGTCATAGAGAAGGAAAATGGCTGTCATGCATGGATACGTTATTTGAAGCCAAGTGTTGCTCAGAATGTATAGTGAGAACATTGATAGATATTTAAATTGGAGAAATTCTTTGCACGAGAAAAGGGGTCAAGGACTTTGCTGTGATGTCAGAATATGAGCGGAGGCCTCACTGTGTCCTTCCCTCACTAGTGCTTTGCTGCCATTTTAAGGCTTTAACAAGGCTTAAAAAACTTCTGCATGGTAGGGCATCAGGGGAGGTTGAAGGGGGGCACCAAAGAGTACTCTGTGTGTGTGTGTATCTCTAGCATCAGAAACAAAAACAAAAAAACAAAATGGCAGATAATGTTGGGAGTCATGCCAATCTTTCCCCAAGGTCAAGGAGAAGTAAAATGTAGGTCATGTTTCTTCTTTCCCCTAACACAGATAGAAATCATGACTGTGAAGAGCAGGGAGCAAGGCTCTGAAAGCAACTAATTGAAGGGGCTCCTTTTGGCCTCTCCTAGGTGGAGCAGGTAAAAAAAATTCAAACTAAAGAATATGATGAATAGCCCCCAGGCATATGGACCAGGAAGGTGTTCTTTGACAGAGGTTCTAAAAGAAGATTAAAAATAGCACACACTCATGCAGCCTCATTTAAGACAGGGCTAGCTGTGGTAAACAGTGATGGAAACTGAATGGATGATGGAGGTTGAGCTGTGAGATGTAGCTCACAACTAGAAAGCAAATCTAGGGGTGATGATCAGGGGTAGAGATGGAACCTTGCACAATGCTACCTGAGGAAACTAGAAAAACTTTCCAATATCAATTCAAAACTGCCCCTGCTCCAGTCTCCTTGGAGGCATGGGAAGTATACAGCTATTCAAAGAGTTGTTCTAGCAACCACTCATGGGAATCTTTCCTTTAATGTCTTTCTAAGGTGTGTCCTTCTCCTTATATCCCTGGAAATTTTTATTTTTTCCCCACTGGCACAGGTATTTCTTGGATTGTTTTCCATTTGTTTATGATGGGTTAAGAACAATTTTGTTACGTAGGTTTTCTAGTTATGTTTTGTTAAGATGGTTTAATGAAATATTTGATTTCTGGTGATTTTTTCTGGTTTGTGTGGAGAGTCTACAGTAGATGGGGGTATTTACCTGAGAATATATTTTCCCTTCCCTCATAATGAGCCCATAGGTATTGTGTAGATACCTGGGTGGAGTGGAAAACCCCCATTACTCCTGCTGTCACATTCTCTTCCATTTTGACGGCTGTAGTTATCTCTGTGTTTTCTTCTGTCTTTGGGTATTGATCAAGTCACACTTTGGTAAACCTCTCTTCTTCCTAACACGGTAAAACAAAAGGCCATGTTTCTTCTCTCTTTTTTCTGTGTTTCTTTTTGTTTGCCATTTGAAGCAGTAGAAGATATTCATCTCCATCATCATTTTCAACTCTAGCCTTTCTCCCAATGGTAAGTTCTTTCCAGGGCCTCCATTTTGATAAGGATCCCAGGCCATACAATCTTTACTGCTCTCTTGACATTGTTTCTGTCTTTCCTTATTTCAATACCATTCCTCAGCTGCTATCTCATCCTGAAACTTCTCTTAGAACCTTGGGCTTCTTCATGTTTGAACATCCCTCAGCTGTGCCAGCCCCTTTCTCTCCATTTATGAGTTCTTCCTGGGCTCTCTATTTAGGAGAAGGACCCAGGTTCCCTATTCTTCATTTCTGACATGGCTCTGCTTCTGAATTCTGGACTTCAACAGCATGCTTCCCGTGGGTACTTGCCTCCCTATTCCCCTCTCCTAATTTTTAATCTCTCTCCTACTTTTCAGTTCTCTTTTTCCCATTGTCTTTTCCTCATGAGAAAATAAACTCCTAGCGTGGAATAGTTTACTTGTTAGATCTATGGCTAGGGGGAATAATTTATTACTAAACAAGAGATAGGGAGCTTTGTGGGATATAAATGGATAATTATGATTACATTAAATTAAAAAGGATTTACCCAAACAAAACCAATGCAGCCAAGAGAGCAGAAAGCTGGTGGGAGGAGGCGGGGGGGGGGCAGAATTTACAACAAGTTTCTCTGATAAAGACCTCATTTCTCAAATATAAACAACTGAGTGTCAAATTTATAATGACAAGTCATTTCCCAAGGGATAAATGGTCAAGAGTTATGAATACGCAGTTTTCAGATAAAGAAATCAAAGCTATCTATAGTCATATAAAAATGCTCCAAATCACTATTGATTAGAGAAATTCAAATAAAAACAATTCTGAGGGACCACCTCACACCTATCAGATTAACTAATATGACATAAAAGGAAAATGACAAATATTGGAGGGGATGTAGGAAAATTGGGACAGTAATGCACTGTTGGTGGAGTTGGGAATTAGAGTTGGGAACTGATCTAAAGGTTGTGGAGAGCAATTTGGAACCATGTCCAAAAAACTATAAGATTGTGTATACCCTTTCACCTAACAATACCACTACTATGTCTGTATCCCAAAGAGATGTTTTTTTTTTAAAAAAAAGGATGGATACCTACAAAAATATTTAGAGTGGCTGTTTTTGCAGTGGCAAAGAGCTGGAAATTGAGAAGGTCCTCATTAATTGGGGAATGGCTGAGCAAGTTGTGTCATATGATTGTGATTTGAGCAGGATGGTTTCAGAAAAACCTGGGAAGACTTACATGAACTGATACAAAATGAAGTAAGCAGAAGCAAGAGAACATTTTACATAGTGACAGCACTATTGTACCATGATCAACTGTAAATGACTTTGCTATTCTCAGTAACGTAATGATCTAAGACAATTCTGAAGGACTCATCATAAAAAATTTCTCTCCACCTCTAGACAAAGAACTGATAGAGTCTGAATGCAGATCGAAGCATACTTTTAACTTTTTCTTGCTATTGTTTTTTGGCCTGTGTTTTACAACATGATTAATTCGGAAATTTTTTTAAAAAAAAGAAAAGAAAGAAAAGAAAAAGAAAACGATCTCTTTGAAGGCAGGGAATGTGTCTTTTTGCTTGTATTTTCATTCTAGCTCTTGTTATGGTGTTTGTCACATAGTCAACACTTAAAAAAATATGTTGTTTTGCCTTGTCTTAAATGAGCAGTTGCCTCTGCTACATACGTGTCTCAGAATAATTGGAATTGTGTCCCTGGTAAACTATAATTCTGTGAGTTCTTTCAAGATGTGGGAGAAATTGTGTCTGAATCTTTATGGTTAGTTTTAAAAATAGATTTCCCATTTACTGATGACATTTTAGATACTATTTATTGTTTGCTTTGAGTTAGACATTTCCTTGAAGTAGTCCATGAACGTTCTAGTTGTGCATGATTTATGCCCCTGTCATTGCTGACTGATAGAGTTTTATGGAGTTGAAGGTCTTCCTGTGACCCAGCTGGTTCCCTGTTCACACCCTTGTATGCTGCACTGGAGGCAGCTTTCTCATGGTCTCCCCCTTAGTTTCTCTCTTGCAGAGAGAGTTTCAATGAAGCAAGGATTCATTGGATTTCAAGGTCACGAGGAGCAGTAGAGGGGGAGTGAGGCAGGAGTTCAGGAAATCTGTGTTTCAAGTCTTGCTCTGAAACCATTCATATGACTGTGACCAAGTTATTTTACTTCTCTGCTTCTCAGTTTATTCTTCTGTGAAATGAGGTGGTTGGACTAGATGGTTGTCAATCTCTTCTCAGTCTAATATGCTTGCTTGCCTCTAGGACAGGAGTACATGACATTTTCTGTGCCCTCTTGGGCAATCTGGTAAATCCTATGGGGCACTTCACAGGATCATGTTTAGAAATGTACCAAAGAAAATACGTAGGATTCTGAAGGAAGCCAATTATACTGAAATAGTTATATATATATATATATATATAATGTTTATATATATATATATATATATATATACACATATATATATATCTGTGTTACATACATACCTGTATGTTTGTATGTATACACACAGAGAGCCCAAGGTAAGAACCCCTGGTTTAGGCTAATATAAAAATTCTCAACCTGACATTTAAAACCCACCACAATCTAACCCTCCTCCATTCTTACTACCTTATTTCCTATTACTCCCCTATACACACTTTCTGTTTCAGTCCGACTGGAGTGTTTCTTGGCTGTAGTCTATACCCAGGATTCCGTCTTCTACCTCTATGTGTCTGGAATCTGATGCCTTTTCACTTTCTACTCTTGAAGTGTCTAGTTCTCTTCAAGGTTCACCTTTTACACGAGGACGATCCTCATCTCAGTCTCAGCAGTCACAATATTCACTCTGTTAACGTTAAAACTACTTTATATTTACTTTGAATATCCTTTGTGTTTATTTATCTATCTTATGTGCTGTCTCTGTCCCGTAGAAGGTAAGCTCCTTGAGGGCAGGGACTATCCTCTTTTTGTCTTTACATTCCCAGTACCTTTCACCTAGTAAGTGTTTAAATATTTAATAAATTGACTGGAATTATGATGTATCTTACTAGGGGCAAGGGTTACTAACTAGGAAAAGTTGTGTAGAATATCTATCGTTTCTCTAATTCCAGTCTTTTAGTCCCTAAATCTATCTCTGTCCTCTTCCTTTCTGTTATTCCTGATCTTCCGATCCCATCCCTGGGGCATCCTTTATAGAAATTATGACACATTTCTGCCATTTTACTCAAGATGCGCAGTAAAAAATGTACAGAATTTGGAGTCACAGAACCCAAGTTCAAATCTCACCTTGGACCATTAGGGTCTATGTGACTTTAGGCAAGTCACTTAATCTCTCTGGGTCTCAGTTTCCTCATCTGTAAAATAAGTGTGTTGGACTATTGCCTTCTGACTCTACATCTATGACCCTGTGTTCCTATTTCTTATCAGCCAGTGGCGATGCACCACTCTTGTAGTTCCTTCTGGATTCTGGGACAACAGTGGCAGTTTACCAAAGGAATGTGCTTGCCCCAAGTGTGCTTAAAAAAAAATCCAGATGGACAGATGAGCAAAGGTCAGAGTTTCAACTGCATAGCTAAGCATACCAGAAAGGAATGAAATCTTTAGCCCAGTGCCTTCTACATACAAGGGGGCTCAGTAAATATTTGTTGAATTGAATTTCCTGAATCAAATTCCAATTAGAAGGCCAGAGGAACTGCCAAGAGATGGCTCAGCAAAAAAAGCAGGGGGAAAACAAGACTCCTCTTTCAACAGGACACATCAGGCTCTTGCTCCTTAATTAATCCGCTATAGCTCCTTTACTTTCTGTGAATTATTACAGTGTACTATTGGCTTATTGCTTCTAGGAACTTTAGGGCCAGATGATTCAAACTGGGATCAATACTAAGGTGAAAGGAGTTTGATTATAGCTGGTCATTCGCAAAGGAAGGATGACAACTGAGATTCCTTCTATATCCCACGGCATAGTATCAGACCTTGTACTGCATCTCTAAAACTAAGGAAGCCATTGACATCATAGAAAGAAGCTTTTTGGTCATAAGCATAACTACTAAGGAACTAGAAAGAATTCCCAGGGAGATTTATAATAGTTTATCTATTTCTGTTATCTACATAGATATATAGTTAGGTAGCTAGGTGGTACAATAGATAGAGCAGCACTGGGTCTGGAGTCAGGAAAACCTGAGTTTAACCCTATACTTACCTAGTGTGTGACCCTGGGCAAGTCACTTAACTTCTGTTTGCCTCAGCTTCCTCATCTGTAAAATGGAGATTAACAACAATAATAATAATAATACCTGCCTTTCAGGTACAAGATACTAGGAGCAGCTAAAAGGCACAGTGGATAGAGTGCCAGGCATGAAGTCAGAAAGACTCAACTTTGTAAGTTCAAATATGGCCTTAGACATTCATTAGCTGTGTGAACCTGGAAAAGTCACTTAATCCTGTTTGTCTCAGTTTCCTCATCTATAAAATGAGTTGGAAAAGGAAATGGCAAATCACTCCAGTATATTCGCCAAGAAAACCCCAAACGGGGTCATGGAGAGTCGGACACAACTGAAAAACAATTTAATAAAGACAACAACCTCCTGGGGTTGTTATGAGAATAAAATGAAATAATAATTGTAAAGCACTTTGCCCAGTCCCTGGCACATAGTAGGCCCAATGTAAATGTTAGCTATTACTTTTAGGTATAGATAGGCAGATACATAAATATACGCATATATGTAGGTATACATATAATATGTGTACACATATGGATAGACATATAATTATATATTTTAAAATTATACATTATATATTCATAATTTTTAAGCCTCCTTTTGTTTTGTGCCCATACCAAACCTCAGCTACCAAAAGAATGCCCTAAAAAGTCTCCAGAGCTTTGAGGAAGGTCCTATAATTGGAGCATATTGTAGACTCCTTGGCTTTGAATGGGCCTTGGTCTTTCCTTTTAAGCCGAACACTGTACTGTAGGACAAAGAGTTTTATCTCTTGCGACAGGGAAAGCTAAGAATAACAGCTCTTTATGAGTCATGCAAACACATTCCAGCAAGCACTTTTTTTCTTTTAAACATCTGGATCAGCTCTTCCTGTCCTTGCCCTCCACCTCAGCCCAGGTAAAACTGACATGCAAGGGATAATGGACAGTAGCTATTTTTATCCTATTGAATTTCTTTAGAGGAACTATAACAACGACAACAAAAAATTCATAAGAATAAACGTTATTTTCTTTTCTTGGCTTTGGGTTCGGAGACAGAAAGTGTCCAGAAATGACCTTTGGGGACAAAGATTGCAGGCGACTTCTTCTTTAACTTGGGCCAATTTCTTAGCAGTGGAGAGAAGTCCAGCTGTGAATGGTTTCTTGTGGCGAAAATCACTGTATGGAGGGACACCTGGCTGGGTTGGAAAGCAGCCCAGTGAAGCATAACCCTGGCACCCTCTCTTGGAGGCCTGTTACTAGTCCTTACAATTTATGGGAATCCAACTTCCATGCTGTTCCTTAAGGATAGGGGTAGGGACTGGGTTTCTCTTGTGCTAGGAACTCCGAGATGAGAGCCCTCCTTCTACCAATGCAGGTCAGCACCTTTTGATCTTAAAAGATGCCAGGGCATTATTTGCTCAGGGTCACACTATTAGGATCAGAGATAGAACCTGACTCTATTGCTTCATGTTTCTCTTTATCTACTCTACCACCCTGGCTCTCCTACATGGTGGTAAACCTCATTGCCAGATTCATTGAATCAAGAGCTTTTTTCAACTCTCCAAGATTTTTTAAAATTATAATTGCCCATTAAAATTTAAATGAAAGAGAAGCGAGAAGTTACCCATCATCACTTTCCAGACTCATGCTGTTTTTCTTATGGGTGCTTGCTACCTGAAGGTTTCTCATGAATTGAGGCAGAGAGTAGCTAACTAGGATCTCCCCTACGGAAGAAAAATGTGAACTTGGTGATGTCACTGTGAATATAAAACCTTGGAGAACTATCAGAGGGACGAGGTCTAATTTCACACGCTCCATAAAAACGTCCTGCTTTCTCGGTTTTGACTTCCTGCGTTGAATTTGGAGTGAATGCTGGCTATATATAATACTGAGTGGGTGTGCAGTTTGGAAGAATTACTTTCCTTTCTTCTGTCCCTACCAAAATATGAGAACCAAGAAAGAGAAGAGATGCTGCAGATGTAGGTGGGTTGCAATTCAAAATTAATATATTTTATGGGACTATCTTTTAGTCTTTGTTGGTTTTTTTCTCTCTCTCTGGGGTGAATTAGAATAGCATTTCTAACTAACATTTCAAGAAAGTAAAAGCACTTATGTGCTTTTGTGATACTGTCCAAACCAATCCACAGCCATTTTGGTGGGGGGGGGTGTTAGTGTTTTTAAAATAGGTCTTATTGAGGCCCCTTATTTTTATATCGTAATCATTTCTGGACATACACCGCCACTCTCAATTCCCTTTCATCCAACGTTCCCTTATAAGAAAGAAAAAAGAATTGGAATTAGATTTCAAATTTAGAAGCCATGGAGGTCAGATCCTAGCTCTGAGACTCACTACCCATGTGACTTTAGGCAAGTGATTTCACCTTCTTGGGGCTCAGCTGCCTCACTTGTAAAATGAGAACTTGGGATTAGAAGGCCTTTGAGGTTCCTTCTAGCTCAAAATCCATGATGAGAATGAAGAGCACTTAAACAGATAGCTTGTACAGTGGCCACGTTTGACAATGGTATGCAATATTCTGGTTTTGTAGTTCATCTTTCTGTCAATTTGTTGTTGTTGTTTAGTCCTGGTCAACTCTTTATGACCCCACGGACCCTAGCATGGCAGGCCCTTCTGTCCTCCATATCCCTCGAAGTCTGTCCAAGCTCACATTGGCTGTTTTCGTGACCCTATCTATCCTTCTCATCCTCTGCTGTCCCCTTTTCCTTTTGCCTTCAATCTTTCTTCCAATAGGAGGTACTTATTGTTCTGTTGACTCTTCTCTATTTAGCTCTTTGACGTAGGAATGAGATAAAATCTCATAGGATGATCTCACAAGGGAAGTCCCCTCTTACAAGTGTCTGAAGCTGAAGACCCTGGAATTCAAAGGCCGTGAATGGGGATCGCTTTTCCCCAAAATGCCAGTGACTTTAGTGTTCCTGTTAGCCATTCAAAAGTTGTTACCTTCTCTCTTAATCCCTCTCTCTAGAACTTAGCTTCTTTCTCTCCCTTATGCAGCACTCAGAGGTTTCTCAGCCAATCAGGAGTCACATCTCCCTACATAAACACAGTATGTGGCATCATAGGGCCATCCTTCAGGGAATTTCACACCCTACCTGAGCAGGGGTGTTACATAAACAAAGCTCAGATATGGCTTATCTCGAGGTTCTTCCGAAAATGTGGCTTATCAGGTTCCTTCTAGAAAAAGCTACTCAAAATACAATATGGATGTCTGGTATAGGAGAGTTATTTATTTCTCTCACTACAAAAATTGCTTAAAATGAAAAAAGCTTCATTAGAATGTATTAACACATATAGAGATGTAAAAATATCCCCATTAGCCTGTTACACTCATACTGACCTTGGAAAGTAAAGATAATTTTGTGGGATTATGGAACATATATCTCACCTTAACACCATTTGATCAACTCATGAGGTCTAGATCTCCACACGGTCAAGGTAGGATTCTCTTAATCCTTTAGCTATAGGATGCTCTGTGTGTACATCTTCTCTGATAAGTATTCTTCCCTCTAATTTATTGATGGCCAAATCCAAAACTAGAAATTAAAAGGGAAGAAAGTTCTGGCAGAGTTCTTTATTAAAGGGAGAATGTTTGTCTTCAAACATTATAGTTTCAAACTGGGTAGCTCCTCCAGACTCAGTTGCCAATAATTTATGTTTTTTAAATAATATTTTATTTTTCCCCAATTGCGTGTAAAAATAATTTTTAACATTCATTGTTTTTTTTTTAGTTTTGAGTTTCAAGTTTTATGCCTTGCTCTCTCCCTTCCTGTCTCCTTGAAAAGGTAAGTAATCTGATACAGATTATACACATGCAATCATGTAAAACATTTCTGTATTAGCTATTTTGCCAACCATCTTTAACACAACTCTCCAATCACAGGGATTAATCATGTCTTCACATCAAAAGCATACATCTTTCAGCATGGAGCCAGAGTGCATGTTCAGAATGCAGTTATTGTGGCTCAGTGGGTAAAGCATTGGGTCTAGAGTCAGAAAGACTTGAGTTCAAATCCAGCCTCAGACTCTTACTATGACCCTGGGCAAGTCATTTAATTTAATTTAATTTAATTGCCATTTGCCTCAGTTTCCTCATCTATAAAACGGGAATAGCACCTACCTTCCAGGCTTATTATAAGGAACTCAAGAAGAAAGGAGGGCCGCTTATATTAGGACTGCTGCTGCTTGCTGTATTTGGCTTAGTTTTTAAAATGTAATGTTATCTATGTTACTTATGTTATCTATGTTTAATCATATTTTTATTTATTTTCTTAAATATTTCCCAATTATATTTCAACCTGATTCAGAATGCATTAGGCTTGAGGCAAGTGTTCGACTCCTCTGGCCTATAACATTGAGAAATTTAAACCAATTCTGCCTGGATTGGAGGCCAGCTATGTAGCTACCAGGCAGTTCCAGGTCTGGAGTCAGGAAGACTCATCTTCCCGACTTCAAATCTGGACTCAGACACTTACTAGCTGTGTGACCCTGGGCAAGTCACTTAACCCTGTCTGCCTCAGTTTTCTCATCTATAAAATGAGCTGGAGAAGGAAATGGCAAGCCACTCCAGTATCTCTGCCCAGAAAACCCCTAATGAGAATCGAACACAACTGCACAACTATAGCTACCAATATAGTGAGATGCAATAATTTTTAAAAAATGTTTCTGTGTGTGTATGTGTGTGTGTGTCTGTTTTTCTGTTGACACTGCCTTTCTCCCTGAACCTTGTTTCCCTGGTTGAATTTTTTCTTCCCTATAATAATAATACCATCTCAACCTTGGCAAAACCTAACAACATAGCAACAGCTCCTGAGAGGCATGCCTCATTATGTATCTATAGTTCCCACCACTTACTGGTCTTGTTTCATCATTACTCCAGGACTGAGATTGTTCATCCCAACTCAGTTCATCGACAGGTGTTCACTCTGTACAGGGCTAAGCATTGCCTCTTTGTGTCATTAATCATTAACATCGACATTGATATTAGAGACAGCATGGTCTCCTGAATTAAAAAGCTGGCCCTGCGATCCTTGGTTTTAGTCTTGATGCTGACACATATTGGCTGTGTGACCTTGGGGACAATCACTTAACCTAGATCAATGGTGGTATACACACTCACATAAAAATAGAATCCACCAATCCATACATAAAGATGCCCGTTGGTGTATATTGACTTATTTTTAAAAATGTAATGTTATATTTACATATTATATTTTTATTTACTTTGATATTTCCTGATTAAAATTTAATCTTGGTCAGGTCACTCATGAGTTCTATGGGTCCATATCTGACACCTCTGCTCTAGGTAACTCTAGGACTACAAGTTATATAGAAGTTTCCCCATACCAATGAAATCGTGGTCCAGTGCCTACCTGTCCTATGTTTTACAATTCAGAGGTGTCGGCCTTACAGGGAAAGACTCTAGTATAGCCTGAACCAGAGTAAAATGTAATTGGAAACTGTTTTATAAAATAAATCGAAATACAATTGAACATAGATCATGTTAGTTTGTGGTTTTTAAAGCTGACAGGGATCTATTTCTGAGTGTGACACCACTGATTTACATTTTTGAGACCCTGGTTATTATAGGATGGTCAGCATTTTATAGTGGGCTGGCCTCAGAGCCAGCAAGACATGAGTTCAAGTCCAACCTCCAACAGATAGTGGCTACATGACCAGGGGCAAGTCACTTTATTTCTCAATGCTCTAGACAACTCTCCAAGACTATGTGATACAGCAAAATGTCCAACCTTTGTTGGTAAAGGTAAGTTCCTCACTAAAAGATCCTTATATCAAAAAGATCACAGCTTCAGTCTCCATCCCTATGTTTTACTATAAAACTAGGTAGATAGATAGTGAGATAGACAGGCAAATAGATAGGCAGATAGATAGACAGGCAGACAGACAGACAGACAGACAGACGGATGGATGGATTGAGTGATCAATTAATCAGTTGATAGACAGACAGACAGACAGACAGACAGACAGATGGATGGATGGATTGAGTGATCAATTGATCAGTTGATAGAGAGACAGACAGACAGACAGACAGACAGACAGACAGACAGACAGATAGATAGATAGATAGATAGATAGATAGATAGATAGATAGATAGTTCTCTGTCTCTGCTTTCATCCCTCTGCATCACTCCGTGCAAGTCATCATATCTTTCTTGGAATCCCTTCTATGCTATGTCTTAATTGCACAATAATAAGGAATCTAATAATTGTTTATGGGAAATCCTTTCACCACGGAGAAACCTCTTGTGGACAAAGAAAGTCATAATTAAAAGGAATGTCCTTTTCATCCCTGTGAATGCTGGTTGCCACATTTTCTTCCTTGCTGGCTTAAATTCTTTGTACTCCTTAGTTACAGAAGAACAGAAGGAATAGAAATACGCCTGTGGGTCTTTTGTTCCTCTGCCCAAAGGGACTTTTTCTTGGAATTTATTTCCAGTGCCATCTGTATTGAAATTTCCTTTCTCATGTACACTTTTGGTTCTGCCCACCCAGATGCCTAGATTTCTAATTCCTTGTCTTTCCTTAGCCACCTCCTTATTTTCCAGTCGAGAATGTCCTTTCTCAACTGCCTCACTCTTCTTTTCAGTTTCCCTTGTGTCTCTTTACCCACCAACCCATAAGTCTAGTAGCAAGAATAGATGCAATTTCCAAATTACATTTCTTTCGAATCATGACCATGCTGTGATTCATCACAGATGATCATATTAGGAGGTTGTCTGTCACTTTGTAAGAAAAAAAATTTGACCTCATAAACTGGCTAAGAAGTAAATGTTTCATTCATTCCGTTTTTGAATGGAAAGAAACTTGTTACAAGGGAAAGACTTAGAAGCAGATAACCTGAGTACCAATATTGGCTCTGCCATTTAATTCTTAAAGGGTGACCTTGGGAAAATCACTCAACCTTCTAATAATCATCATAATTATCCACTTCTTTATCATCTAGGACCTAGTTTCCTGATATGTAAAATGAGGCAGTTACTGCCCTTTCTAGCTCTAAATCTAGCATCATATGAAACAGCACACCATAAAGGGTCAGAGCCAGGATGACTTGGGTTCAAGATCTGCCCATGACACATACTGTCTGTGACCCTGGATAGGCCATTTAATCTCTTTGTGCTCTAGATACCTCCTTTAGACCCTAAGTCTCAGGGAAGGGGCTCACCTGCATTAGTGGAAGATACTTCCTCACCTGGGAGTTCTCTATACCAATGAGATCACAGCTCTAGTCCCCATCCCTTCCGCCTGATTTCCGTTATAAAATTAAAGAAGTGTTGCTTTTAAGGTCTAGAATCTTAGTCAGAAATTTCACTGATGGATGCGTTTGAAAATAACCTATAATTATCTCTACATTGTCAAGGGATGGATGATCATATTTGAATATACTTACTGACATGGGTCTGGAGTTAGCTTAATTATACTTGGGTCTTTGGAACCCCTGTAGTTTTTATAGGAAGCCATGAGAGTCAGCTAAAAATGAGAAAGCTAGATGACTTAAGATGTTCCTTCTTCAAGGGAAAACCCAGAGAACCACTGAGGAATTGAATTAGAGACTGGAAAGGAAAGTATTTGAAATCCAAATACTTATCTCCCCATGCCAAAGAAGTTATTAACAAGCAAGGTTATTAATTCGCTCTCTCCAGAAGGCTTTTATTGATGGGGACCAGTTTTGTATTAGTCTTTCAATTAGTTTGGGAGATGTTTTAGTCCATTTCTAGCACAGAATAGCTGACGGGATGGTTATTGAGGAAGGAAATAGAGCGAGGAAATCGAACATCAGTCAGTCAGCAAGCATTTATTAAATGTTTAATGTGTGCCAGGCACTATGATAAGTACTGAGGTTTACAAATAAAGGCAAAAATGTCCCTGCTTTCAAGGAACTTACCTTCTTTGGAGATTCAACATGTAAATAACTATGTACATATAGTATCAAGATAAAAACTTCTCCATTAAAATGAGGTGGGGAGGGGAGAGGAGAAGAAAAGGAGCTTTTATTAAGAGCCTAGTATGTCAGGCACTTTGCTAAGTGCTTTAGAAAAACACATATATTTAATTTAATCATTAAATAAGAGCTATGAAAAGATGACTTGACTTTTGCCCAACTACTATTCAAAACTTTGAGCCATAATTCATGATATGGTCTCATCAGACATTCTTGGGACACTCAGGTTAATTTCTCTGGGTTTTATTGTAGGAATTTTGGATATTTATTATTTCTTTTTTGTTTGTTTGTTTTTTGAAAGGGGGAAGGCAGGGCCATTGGGGTTAAGTGACTTGCCCAAGGTCACACAGCTAGTAGATATGTCAAGTGTCTGAGGCCAGATTTGAACTCAAGTCCTCCTGACTCCAGGGCCGGTGCTCTACTCACTGTGCCACCGAGGATATTTAGTATTTCACTGAAATGGAGCTGGGGAAGATAAAGGTAATCTGAAAGAGGAAGTCTTTAGTACCTGGGGGGAATGAGAAAACTCTTTAAAACTATGATTCACCAAGAAATCAATAAGTATTTTTAAGTTCTTACCATTGGTGAAGGAAATTCCTCATGCTGGTAGTTCCTCACCTGGATAGAAATCACAGCTCTGGACCAAAAGAAAAAAAATTGTTAGAGTCTTAGAGTTTTTTTTTTATTTCTCAAAATTTCTAATTAATAAAATTGAATTTAAGGAAACTATTGAATTAATAAATAGAACTAGGAGTTGATTGTGTGAAAAACCAATAAAATAGATAAATCATTGGTTAATGTGATTAAGAATTAGAGAGAAGAAAACCTCTAGTATCAAAAATAAAAAGGGTTAATATACCACTAATAAAGATGAAATAAAAGTCATTATTCAGAATTATTTCACCCAATTATATGCCAATAAAGTGAACAATTTAAGTAAAGTAGAAGAATACTTACAAAAATTCAGAAGAAGGAAATAGAATATCTAAATAAACCTATTTTAGAAAAAGAAATTGAACAGGCCGTAAATGGGCTTCTTAAGAAAAAAGCATCAGGACCAGGATAGATTTACAAGTGAAATTCTACCAAACATTTAAAGGTCAACTAATTCCAACATTAAATAATTATTAGGAATACTAGGCAAAGAAGGATTCTTACCAAACTCTGTTTATGAAACAAAAATGATGCTGATACTTAAAGCCAGGAAGAGAAAAACAAAAAGGAAATTATAGACCAATTTCATTAATGAATATGGATGCAAAAGTACTAAATGAAATACTAGCTAGGAGACTACAACAATATATTACAGAAGTTATGCATTGTGACCAAGTGGGATTTATACTAGGAACACAAGGATGGTTTAACATAAGGAAAACTATTAACAAAATTCACTATATCAACAACAAAATAATAATATCAATAGATGCAGAAAAAGCTTTTGACAAAAATAACTATCATTCCTATTAAAACATTTGAAAACTTAGATATAATGGATTTTTTCTTAATATGATAAGAAGCATCTACCCAAAACCATTGGCAAGCATTATTTGTGATGGAGATAAGCTAGAAGCTTTCCCAATAAGATCAGGAGTGGAACAGGAAAGTCTATTATCACCAATATTATTCAAGATTTTATTTAAAATGCTAACAATAGCAGTAAGAGGAGAAAAAGAAATCAAAGGAATCTGAATGGGCAATGAGGTAATAAAACCAAATATGTAGAGACCTTTGTCAGATTTATAAGAATATATCATTTCCCAATTGAGAAATGGTCAAAGGATATGTACAGTTTTATTGATGAAGAAATCAAAGCTATATATGTCATATAAAATGCTCTTAAATCATTATTGATTAGAGAAATGCAAATTAAAACAACTTTGAGATTTTATCTCACACCTATCAGATTAGCTAACTCCACAGCAGGGGAAAATGACAAATGTTGGAGGAGATGTGGAAAAACTGGGACACTAATACACTGTTGGTGGAACTGTGAGCTGATTTCAAAGAGACAACGAGAAACTTAAACTGTAACAAAAAAATCAATAAAATTTAAAAAGAAAGGTCAAGCAGTTGAGTGGAGTAGGGGTTGGAGTGGAGTGGAGAGAGAATCAAGGCAGGGAGACCAGCTGTGGTAAAGCTGAGCTAGGACTGTGGTTATGTGATTAGGGAGAAGGAAATGTGTGGGAGAGATGTTGTAAAGGTAGAAAAGATTAGATTTGGCAATGAGCTAGCCATGTAAGGTAAATGAAAATAAGGAGTTGGAGATGACTTCAATGTTACAGACTTGGGTGACTGAGAGGATGGTAGTACCCTTGACAAAAATGGGTAAGTTCAAAGTGAGGGGAGGGTTTGGGTCCGGTGTATTAACTTTTCTAGGATATTTTCATCATTTATTATTTTTTCTGAAATTCTATGAATTCTTAAACGAGAGACATCCATCTTCAAATGTAATAATAAAGTAACTTTCCATAGGGTTTCAAAAACATCTGCTATCTTGTATTATTTAGCTTACCAAAATCATAGTTAAAAACCCTAATCATAACTGGAAAAATGTGTAAGAAGTAAACTGCTTTTGTGACAAAATATTAACTAGCACAGTCAAAGTCTGGCTAGTTGACAACCTAATATGTTTGCCCTATTATTCTCCATTAGCATATTTAGTGATAAATTCCTCATATTTTAAATATAAATGATAATTTTCCGGTAAAATTATAACTGATATCTACCTAATGCCTCAAAGTTTGTTTGTTTTCAAAACCCTTTAGCTGTAATATTTTACTTGAGCAAAGCAATATTCCTATGAGGCAGATATTCAAAGAATTATTATCTTTACAGATGTGGAAACTGAGGCTCAGAGAGAACATAAGCTTCAGAGATGGAATTGGAACCCAGGTTTTCCTCATTTCATGTCCCTGTTGTATCCAGCATTATCTGTTTCCTATTAAAACATTAGGACTAATATTTTAAAAAGAAACTAATAAATGAAAACTTTGCTGCTTTAGATGACTCGTGTGGATTGCCAGATTTTAAACTGCTCTTGGCTCTTCAATTCAGTCATTGTTTTGTCTTCAACTCAATGGGTTACATCATATTTCTTTCTGGTGTCCTTAATTGCCTTCATATTCCCTTTTTTTCTTAAGCAGTTTTGGTCAAGGCTCTGAAGGAGGTTCCTCCTAATGACTCCACATCTTTTCACTGATGGCCTTAACAGGATCAATTAGACAACTTATTATTGAATTATGTAGAAAATCATAGGATTTCTACATGGCATGGCTTTCATTTAAGGGGACACAACAGGTGACCTAATTGACTTTAGTTGGTAAATAGATACATTTTCAGCTGAAAGTGACATGGTCATTATCTTGTTATTAATTGAATTAGGTACTAATGACCCAGTTTTATTCTTCATTAATTGGCTAAGATCATAGCTAGCTACACCCACAATACACATACACATGTATGTATATGTGATATGTACGTGTACATATATATGACAAATTTTAGTTGTCTATGAAAGGGATATAAAGGGATACAAATAAGAAAGGGATATGTGGGGTTTTGTAACCTAAAATGAATAAATTAATAATACATTTTAAGACTTGACCTTCTGAATGATTTCTTTAAAAACTGATATACAAAATATTCACAATATATACAGAAAAACAGTATACATGAACACTATAACAATGCAAATGGAAAGAACCACTAAAAACAACTCAGAACCAAATGCTGTGAAATTATAAGGACCAAACTTAGAACTAAAGAAGGCAGCTTTCTGGGCTTTTTTGCAGAGGAGGGTCTATTGGTATGAAATCTTGCATACGATGGTAGGCTTTTTTGATGTACTGGTTTTGCTGAACTGTCTTTCCTTCCCTCTCTTTTTTGTTATAAAGGATAGCTCTCTGGGAGGGAGGAGGAAAGAAGGCTATCTTGGGAAATCTAGGGGATATAAAAACAAAAGATTACTAAAAAATTATTTTTAAGAGTACAACTGATCAATAATTAATAAGCAAGTATTACTACTATTCCAATCTGTAATTTAAGTTAAAGGAAATCATGATAGCTGTTCTAATTAGAAAGCAGTTCAATTTAGTAACATGGATACTTATTTAGTATCTGCTCTATTCAATATCATATTCTATTCAATAACCCCCATTATGGCACTGGAGTACAAATATGATTTATTTATTTATTTAATATATTTAGTTTTCAGCATTGATTTTCACAAGAGTTTGAATTATGACTTTTCTCCCCATTTCTACCCTCCCGCCCACTGCAAGATGGCATATATTCTGGTTGCCCCGTTCCCCACTCAGCCCTCCCTTCTGTCATCCCACTCCCCTCCCATCCCCTTTTCCCTTCCTTTGTTGTAGGGCAAGTAAATTCCTACGCCCCATTGCCTGTGTATCTTATTTCCTAGTTGCATGCAAAAACATTTTTTTTTGTTTTTGAACATCTGTTTTTAAAACTTTGAGTTCCAAATTCCCTCCCCTCTTCCCTCCCCACCCACCCCCCCTAAGAAGGCAAGCAATTCAACATAGGCCACATGGGTATCATTATGTAAAACCTTTCCACAATACTCATGTTGTGAAAGACTAACTGTATTTTGCTCCTTCCTAACCTATCCCGTTTTATCGAATTTTCTCCCTTGACCCTGTCCCTTTTTGAAAGTGTTTGTTTTTGATTAACCTCCTCCCCCTATCTGCCCTCCCTTCTATCATCCACCCATTTTATCTTCTTCCTCCTTCTTTCCTGTGGAGTAAGATACCCAACTGAGTGTGTATGGTATTCCCTCCTCAGGTCAAATCTGATGAGAGCAAGATTCTCTCATTCCGCCTAACCTGCCCCTCTTCCCTTCCTATAGAACTGCTTTTTCTTGCTACTTTTACGCAAGATAATTTACCCTGTTCTATCTCTCCCTTTCTCCCTCTCTCAATACATTCCTCTCTCATCCCTTAATTTGATTTTATTTTTTTAGATATCATCCCTTCATATTGAACTCACCCTGTGTCCTCTGTCTATATATATATACATATACATATGTATATACATATATACACATACATATATAGTATATACATATATATGTATATATATACATATATACATACACATAGTATATACATATACATACATATATAGTACATACATATATAGTATATACATATATATAGACAGGGCACAGGGTGATATATATGTATGTAGATATAGATATATATAGATATACACATACATATATACACACACACACACAC
>CM053623.1:185951580-185983392 GCA_028646595.1 Phalanger gymnotis
AGCCAGCTCTGCCACACCGGCACTACTCTTTCCCCAAGAACTGCCAACCCGGACCTGACAAAAATCTTAAGCAGGCTCTGCACTCCTGCTCTGATCTGCTGCTTAATTCCTCCCACCATGTGGGCCTGGAGCCTGAAGCAACTGCAGCTGTAGCTCTGTAGCTGCATCACCTCCACTGCCCCCAGGGCAGTGGCCAAACTACAAACTCCTTTCACTCCCCGCAGTTTTTCCCACTAATCTTCTCTGTTGTCTTTGGTGTTTGTGGGTTGAGAGGTCCAGTAACTGCCACAGCTCACTGATTCAGGGCACTAGGGCCTGTTCCGCCCAGCTCCTGGTCCGGTTGGTCTTGCTGCTACCCAAGCTGGGCTCCACTCCCCTCCGTTCCCAGCTCCATGTGCGATAGACCTCACCCAGAGACCATCCTGGCTGTCCTGGGCTGGAACCCTCCTTCCCTCTACTATTTTGTGTGTTCTGAAGTTCTAGAATTTGTTCAGAGCCATTTTTATAGGTTTTTGGAGGGACTTGGTGGGGAGCTCATGTACGTCCCTGCTTTCCAGCTGCCATCTTGCCTCCGCCCCCCTGGGAATGCAAATATGGAGACCTTTCCCTTGAGAAGCTCAGAATCTAAGTTGTTTGCACTACCCTGTAATAGAAAGAACATAGAATTTGGGGTCAGACCTGTGTTTGTATCCCAGTAAGGCAATTTACGAAGTCAACTAAACTCCCAGGGCTTCAGTCTTCCTATTTAGAAAGAGGAGGCTGTTGGATTCAATTCAATTTGACAAACGTTTATCAAGTATTGAATATCTTATGTAATGGGGATCTGGTGCCCTCAGATCCCAACAAATCACTTTGCTAATGAAACTTTCCCACTTGGATAGCCTGAGAAGCTTGCTATTGCAATGAGCTAGTAGAACATTTGTGGACATTCTGTAACTGGTTCTGGTTGGTTGGCTATGTGCCTAGAGGAGTCTTTGTTCTATTGGCTGTGAAATCAGGGTTGTTGGAGTGTTCAAAAAGGCCATCTTCAGCCATCTCTCTTGTGTGCATTTGCATCTAGGGGAAGTGAAAGGACTCTTTCACTAAAGGCATCTAGTGAGTCACTATGCTATAAGGGGAAAGACTTCAGGGCCTTCTCCTTGGAGGCCAGGTGGCTCCAGGAAATGAGGAATGGGTTGTCTTGGGAAGTCATGGGTTTCACTAGAGAGGTCTTTAAGCAAAGGCTAGATAACAGCTTCTCCAGATACTACAGACAAGACTTCTTTCCAACATGGACTGGACTAGATAGGTTCTGAGGATGCCTTCCTGTCCTAAAATGTTCTAACTATGCTTCTGTGACTATATACAGGAACCATAAAAGCAATCGAGGAACCACAGAACCATAGAGACGCTTAGAAAGACAATAAGTAGGCCCAATGAGATAGAATGGGAAGAAATTCTGCAGTCAAGACAAAAAACTAACATAAGCGTACCCAGTGTAACCAACTCTGTACTTGCTATTAAAGTAGAGAATATGGTCTTTCCACTAGAGTTTAGCATCTTGTTGGGAAAACAAAACTCATGTGAAACAAGTTGGGAATAATTTAAGTTCCCTTTTCTTACCACAGTCTAGATAGAAATCTTATGTGCTTTCTAGATTAGAGAAAGAGATAAAGAAAGTATAGCTTAAAGAAAATAAGGTCTTATCGAGATACTCCATTGTCAAATTGATTTATTTTCTTATTGATTCAAGAGCTGCTGCCAATGATGCAACCCATCCACACCTGCCCATCTTGTAGAACTCTTTTCCATGTTCTCCCCAAAACTTAGACACAGGGGCTCCACTCAACTTTCTGGAGGCCTTTCTCCCTTTCTCCCAACATCAGGAGGGAACCAATGGAGCATTCTGGTCATCCATCTGAAATCCTTTACCCTTATTGTGTGACCAACCCATCTTTTCTTCTTTCCGTTCAATTCCTTGATTTACTCTTGTTCTTCTTCAGAGTTCCTTGTTATTTACAAGTTGCCATCTGCTCAGACCCATCATTGTTTTCCATGTGATGCTTATCTTTAGTTCTTCAGCAGCAGCGATGTTCCATGTCTTGCTCCCACATAGCAACACCAGCAAAAATATGGCATAGAAAAGATGAATCTTAGCCTGCACAGGAAGCTTGGGGGTCAGTACAAAAGCTTTGCAATTTCACAATTTCCAAACCACTCTTTTCTTCCTGTTCAAGTGTGTTATGTTAATGTATTTTACATTTATCCTAGGCTTTCATAGTCATTAGATTTTAGAGGTGGAAGGAAGACATCTAGTCTAACCTTCTCATTTTAACAGGTGAGAAAACTGAGGCTCAGAATTGTTAAGTGATATTCCCAAGGTGACAGCTTTCTATAAATTCTCCAACCAACATATGTTTATATATAAATGTATACATATTATATATAAGTATATTCTATATGTATGTATAATACATTGTATGTAAAGTGTTTATAGGTATATACACACATATGTGTGTATATGTGTATGTATATATGTGTGTGCATATATACATATAAATATACACACATACATACACATATGTGTGTATGTGTATGTATATATGTAAAATGTTTTTTCCTCATAAGAATATAAGCCCCTTTAAGGCAGGGAGTTTCTTTTTTGTCTTTATATCCCCAGTGCCTAGCAATGAGGAATAGTTGAAGGAGCTGGAGATGAGATAACTTAGGGGAAATATAATGTCTGCCCCCAAATATATATGGACCAGAATTTAAGGATACCTCAAAGAATCAAGCATATTTTTGTGCCAGTTGGGGTGGCTAGTTTTTCCTTAAAGGGCTTATCAAGTAAAACAATAATTAGAGTGGCTGACACAGAGTAAGCTCGTAATAGGTACCTGTTGATTGATTATCCTCCAGCCTCTGCTTGACTCCTTCCAGATGACCTCTAAGATTTTTCCCAACTCAGCAATTCTACAGAGAAACTAAGGATCAGGAAGGTGAAGGACATGGTCAAGGCTAGCCAGCATCAAAGTCAATATCGAAACTCAAGTTTTATTAGTCATAGAATAGAGAATGTAAGCATCGCTAGTAAACTATGACATCTCTGAAGGAAAGAACTGGGTTTGTTGTTGTTGTTTGTTGTTTTGTGGAATAGTTGACAAAAATCCATCCTTGAAATCAAAAATACCTGGATTCAAATCCCTCCTATGACACTACTAGCTATGTAATAGTGGGAAAATCACTTTAAACCTCATTACTCTCCAGGACTATAAGTTATAGAGCAGGTACTGATTTGTGTTGGTAGAGGGGAATTTCCTTGCTGGAAGTCACCTAATAGCAAAGAAATCGTATCCGTTCCATCATCACTGTCATCATCACCATCACCAATCATCATCATCTTCACAACTACCATCATCATCACCATCACCAATCATCATCATCTTCACAACTACCATCATCATCACCATGACCACCATCATCACCATGACCATGAGCATGACCATCCCTATTACTATCACCATCCTTAGTGCCTAACATAATATCAAGTTCATAGTAGAAACCTGATAAATGTTCATCAAATTAGGACTTATTTCTCCTATACCAGAATTGTGAACCTAGCAGCAAAATTCAGGGATGTAACGCAGCAATAGCCCACAACACAGGCAGACCCACAGCATCCACTTATCCTTCTGCCCGTGAAAACATTCAAACATCCCTACAAACTGTGTCTTGAAGTCCCCATCTGAATTCAGCAAAGAGATATAGTCCTCCTTCAGAAAAGCAATCTTTTTTATCAGAAGAACTTTGAGAGGACACAGAATATAGTGAGAGGAGGGTCAAGTGTGGTGCCAAAGGTTCAAATACTGGCACTGCTGTTTACTCCCTCTAGGGACTTGGTCAGGTCAGAGAGGTGTAGAAAGAGCACTGACACTCAAAATAGAGAAGTGGAGTTCAAATCCCACTTTCAGCATATAATACCTATGTGAACTTGAGCCAGTCACTAAATAACTAATGTGACCCTCTGTCTCCTCATTTGTAAAATGAAGAAGTTGGATTAGAAAGGCCCTGAGGTATCTTCCACATGTCAGTCACTTAATTGCCCTGGAACTCAATTTCCTCATCTATAAAGGGGAGCAGGAGTTGAAATAGATGAACTTGAATGTCCCTTTCAGGTCAAAATCTGTGATCCTATGACCCAATGCTACTTTATCCAGGCAGTCATAGGTTCATCTATGATACTAACATCATAGATTTAGAACCAGAACATCCGAGGCAATATAGTCCTGTACCCTCCCTTTATGGAAGAGGAAACTGAGGTCCATGGTGGTGACTTTGCCAAAGTCACACAAGTAGTAAGGATCAAAAGAAGTCTGAACACACTGCTTTTGTGCTGGAACAAATCAAAGAACTTGGAGAAGAGGAAGAACAGAGTCAGAGACTGTTTGGGATGGATTCTTCCCAAGGAAATAGTAGTAGTGCTGTGGTTTCAGTCTGTCTTCCTGACAAGCACCATTCATCAAGGTTACTCTGACACTGATCTACAGCTGTTGCTGCTTAGGCAAGGAGACACTAGTGAAGCAACAGGCTTATTGGTAATGTTCTGTGACCTGGGGTGGCCCCACTGGCTGGCATATACACAGCCAGTCTCATCTGGACTGTGTCAGTGACTGATCCATTGACACTGACAGTTTTCATTCTTATTAAAGCATCAGTGTGAGTCAACAGAAGGATCCGAGAGCCAAGAAAGCTTATTTGATGTTAGGATACACTTATGTAAAGCCAGTCTCACCTGGATTGTGTCAGTGACTGATCCATTGACACTGACAGGTTTCATTCTTATTAAAGCATCAGTGTGAGTCAACAGAAGGATCCGAGAGCAAAGAAAGCTTATTCAATATTAGGATTCCCTAATAGAATATTGTGTCAAGAACAAAGGAGGTGAAAATTCCTTTTTAACCTGTTGTTGTCAGAACACACTTAGGTACTCTGTTTCATTGTTAATGTCACACAATATCCAGGGGACACTGATACTCTGGAAGGGATCAGGAAGGAGATCTCACCTGGTAAGGGGATTTGAACTTGTGTCTCATGAGGAATGATTGAAGGAACTGGGGTTAAAATATCTCAGGTATCAGTATCTCAGATACAATTTCTGTCTTCAAAGATCTGAAGGGCTTATCTATAGGGCTCCAAAGGGCATGTCTAAGATCAGTGGGGAGGAGGTGGAAGTTACAGGCAGGCCAATTTTGCTCAATATAAGGAAGACTTCTTTTACAGTTTGAAGAACTGTCCAGCAATAGGTAGCACACTGGATAGAGTACTGGGCCTGGAGTTTTAGGAAGATTCATTTTCCTGAGTTTAAATCCGGCATCAGACATTTACTAGTTGCGTGACCTTGGGCAAGTCATTTAGCTCTCAGTTTCCTCATCTGTAAATGAACTGGAGAAAGAAATGGCAAACCACTCCATTATCTGTGTTGAGAAAACCCCAAATGAAGTCACAAGAGTCAGACACAACTGAAATGACTGAACAACAACCAGCAACGTAATAGGCTGCTTATTGAAGGTTCTAAGAACTTCTTCTGAAACATCTCCAACAAATAGTCCCCTGGTCCTTGCTTTCTAGTGTTGGAGAACTGGGTTCTAATTGTTAAATGCTTCCTTTTTTGGCTTTAATATATTTTGATTTATTTTGTTAAATATTCCCAATTGCATTTTAAACATTTTTAAACATTCATTTAAAAATTTTTCGAGTTTTAAATTATTTCCCTCCCTCTAGCTCTTCCCCTACTCATTGAGAAGGCAAGCAATGTGATATAGATTCCACATGTGGAGTCATGCAAAACATATTTCCATATTAGCCATCTTGCAAGAGAAAACACACACACACAGACACAAACATGAAAAATAAAATGAAAAAAGTGTGCTTCAGTCAGTATTCAGAGTTCTATTAGTTCTCTTTCTGGAGGTGGAGAGCATTTTTCATCATGAGTCCTCTGGATTTATCTGGGATCATTGTCTTAATCAGAGTAGCTAAGTCATTCCCAGCTGATCATTATACAATATTACCGTTACTGTGTACAATGTTCTCCTGGTTCTGTTCACTTCCCTTTGCATCAGTTCATATAAGTCTTATGGGTTTTTTTTAAATCGTCTTGCTCATCATTTCTTAAAGCATTATAATTTTCCACCACAATCATATGCCATAATTCCCCAACTGGTGGTCATCCCCTCAATTTCCAATCCTTTGCAGTCGCCACAACCACCAAAAAACAAACAAACAAACAAAAAACATCTTTGGCATATGGACCTAGTAGTGGTATTTCTGGGTCAAAGGATATCTTGCCTATACTTATGATCCTTTTTGATTATTATTTGGGTGTGAGGGGGAGAAGATACAGGTGGGACAATGAGGGGAATAGTGATCATGATGCAAATAAAAAGGAAAAGAGGAAAGAAAACAGTATTGACCAAATTTTTAAAAATTCATAAAAGGAGAAAAAGAGGTGGCAGTGCTGCAGAGGTAGTGTCATAAATGAGCAAGGCAATGTTGGTACTACCTGGTTAAATGTAATGAATATCAAAAGAAAAAAAGATACATGCAATAGATTTGGGCATTCTTGTACAATTCCAGTTTTCTGGCTGTCTTCGTGTATAGAAAAATTCACATTTGTGGATGATTTTCTAGTTCATAACAAAAATCTTAAAGGAACATACATATTTATGTCTATATATACACACACATATGTATATCAACATTCATAACACATGAGCATGCGCATACAATGTGGATTTTGGAATCTATTCTGCCAGAATCAAGGTTGGATATTCTACTTTCCTCTCTTTTTGTCACAAGCTCAAAGATGAAGTGACTACTGGGATTTGTCTTCTTGTCTTCCTCCATTTCTTCTCAGTCAAATACTGTCCATGATCTTTCTCTGCCCACCCCTCCACCATTCTTAATTGTCTTGATTTTCTAAAAATGGAAGAAGGAAATTCTGTGAGTTTTCTAAATTGGATTATCACAAGATGATTTTTAAACACTTAAAAATGGATTTCTGATCATATAATCTGGGAGTTGGAAAGGGATTTATAAGTCCTGTAGCCTAAGTTCTACCTTAGATAGCCACATGGTACAGTGCATAGCATGCTAGACCTGGAGTATGGAAGACATGAGTTCAAATTTGGCCTCAGACAATTCTAATTGTATGGATCTGGGTAGGTCAGTTAACCTCTGTTTGCCTCAGTTTCCTCATCTGTAAAATATGAATATTAACAGCTCCTACCTGCTAGGGTTGTTGTGAGGATCAAATGAGATAATGTCTGTAAAGTACTTAGCACAGAGCCTGGCATATCATAGGCACTCAACAAATTTCTCCTCCATCATCTTAGTTTTCCTCCTGGGCCAACAAAAACAAATCTAAGCTGTCTTCCATGTGTCCTGGTCAGAACACATCTGGAATATTATGTAACTTTGTAGCAACACATTTAAAAGAAATATTGACAAGCTAGGGCATGTTCAAAGGAGGATCAGACCAAGACCAGAATATCATGGCATCTCAAAAAAGAATGCAATATAAGGCTAGGAATGAAGAAATCAAACACTGGTCTGAAGATCAGAAATCTTAGGGGAGGCATATAACTTTTTACATATTTGAAGAATTATCACATGATTTAAAATTTATATTTTTTAAAACAATTTTTGTTATTTCTCATTTTGAACCTGACAGACATTAACACACACATGAGTATTTCCATATACAAGGAACAGAAAAAGATGATTGCATGTGAATCTCTATTATAATGTTCTCCTGGTTCTGTTGATTTCAATTTGCGTCAATTCATGCCAATCTTTCCAAGTTTTTTTCTGAGAGCATCCTGCTCATCATTTCTTATAACACAATAGTGTTCCATCACAATTATATACAAACATCTTGCTTTTGAACAAAGTATATAATAAATTCAGTGCATTAATTTTAAAGCTATCCTGCTTGTCTATGTTTCCAACTGAACTTTCTTCTCTTGTATGTATTAAAAAATTACTTCAGCAGCCCCTTTTCCTTTCTCCTCCTCCTCCTCCTCCTTTTTAAGCATTACTATAACTAACCCTGCTCTCCCTCCTAAACTCCCCAGACTCCCTCCAAAAAAAATACACCATTGCAACGGATCAACATAATCAAACAAAACGTATTTACACATTGGCCATGTCCCAAAATTTGTCTTATTCTGTGCTTTGAGTCATTTACCTCTCTGTCAGGAAATGAGTAGAATGCCTCATTATCAGCCTTTTGGAATCATGGCTGGCCATTGTGCTGATCAGATGTCTTGAATCTTAAGTCTTTTAAGATGTGTCTCTCCAACCATTCTACCTCCACTCTAGCCATTATCCTTAATTCTGTCTCAAAATTCCACTCTTCTCCTGGGACCTTGGACTCTGATAGGTAAATTTTGCCTTATGCCAGAAGCAGATCTGTACTCTACTTTCTCACCACCTCCATCTGATGATTCTATTCTCCGCCACATTTTTTTTGTGCGAGTGTTCTAATTTAATCTTTTATTTTCCCTCAATTACATGTTAAATAACATTTTAACACTTGTTTTTTTCTTAAATTTCTGAGTACCAGATTGTTTCCCTATCTCACTCCTTTCCCCCTCATTGAGAAGGCAAGCAACCCATTATAGGTTATACACGTGCAATCATGCCAAACATGTTTCCATGTTAGTGATGTTGTGAAGGAAAACATAGACAAAGAAACCCAAGAAAAACAAAGTAAATAAAAGGTATGCTTGGATCTGCATTCAAACTCCATCAACTCTTTTTCTGAAGATGGATACCATTTTTCTTTAGAAGTCCTTCAGAATTATCTTGGATTATTGTATTGCTGAGAACAGCTAAGAAATTCACGGTTGATCAACATAAAATATTGTTGTTACTGTATATACAATGTTTTTCTGGTTCTGCTCATTTCCCTTTGCATCAATTCATGTAGATCCTTCTGGAGTTTTTTCTGAGAGCATCCTGCTCATCATTTCTTACAACACAATCGTATCCCATCACAATTATATGCAACATTATATGCAACTTATCCTGCCATTCCCCAATAGATGGACATCACCCCAGTTTCTAATTCTTTGCCACCACTAAAAAAGCCCACTACAAATATTTTTTTACATATGGGTCCCTTTTATCTCTTTGGGATATTGACCTATTAGTGGTATTGCTTGGTCAAAGAGTATACATGGTTTTGGACATAGTTCCAAATTGCTCTACAGAATGGTTCAATCAGTATACAACTTCGCCAACAGTGCATTAGTATCTCATTTTTTTTCCCACATCCCCTTCAACATTTGTCACTTTCCTTTTCTGTCATATTAGCCAATCTGATATGTGTGGGGTGGTAGCTCAGAGTTGTTTTAATTTGCATTTCTCTAATCAACAGTGATTTAGAGTATTTTTATGTGACTATAGATAGCTTTGATTTCTTCATCTGAAAATGTCTGTTCATATCCTTTGACCATTTATCAATCAAGGAATGGTTTTTATTTTTATAAATTTGGCTCAGTTCTCTATATATTTGAGAAATAAGATCTTTATCAGAGAAACTTGGTATAAATTTTTTTCCACAGTTCTGATTACTGTGTATTTACCTCCATTCTATATCCCACCTGTTTCTCAAAAATATTTTGCTTCTGACTTTTACCTCTCCCAATCCTCCCTCCCTTCTGTCAGCCTCTCCATCCCCTCTCCCCACCCTATCAGCTTTCCCTCCTGTTTTCCTATATGGTAAGATAGATTTCAATGCCCAGTTATATGTTATTCCCCTTCTTTGAGCCAGTTCTTGATTCTATGTATTCTCCTTCTGATCGCCCTAATAATAAGAAAGCTTTTAGGAGTTACAAGTGTCATGATCCTATGTAAGAATGCATACGGTTTAACCTTATTGAATCCCTTATGATTCTTCTTTCCTGTTTACCTTTCTATGTTTCTCATGAGTCTTGTATTTGAAAGTCAAATTTTTTATTCTTTTCTAGTTTTTTTTTTAAATCAGGAACCATTGAAAGTCTTCTATTTCATTGAATTTTTCTCCTGAAGGATTATACTCAGTTTTACTGGGGAGATGATTATTATCTGTCATTTTTTCAGTTGTGTCCAACTCTTCATGACTTTATTTGGGGTTTTCTTGGCAAAGATACAGGAGTGGTTTGTCATTTCCTTCTTCAGCTCATTTTATAGATGAAGAAATTGAGGCAAACAGGGTTAAGCAACTTACCCAGGGTCATGCAGCTAGGAAGTATCTAAGGCCAGATTTGAACTCAGGAAGATGAGACTTCTTGACTCTCGGTCCAGCACTCTATCCACTGGATCACCAAGCTGCCCCTGCTCTTAATAATGTAATTCTTTTAACAGAAGTGCAAAGGCTTTAAAGGAGGAGTTGTCTAAATAGAGTGATACACAGCCACTCAATCAATTCAGATTTTTTTAAAAAGAAAAGTATATATAAGAAAAGTATGTATAAGTCCATATATAAGTATATATAAGGTCTATATAAGAAGGTATGCATAAAGCCACGTCACAAAACTGAAAGTTAATAGAAAAGAGTGATATGACCTTGAAAAAATTGTGTCAGGTTTGCTAAATAAAGCCCAACGAACTGACAATCTTGAATGCTAGAGGGGAACAAAAAGTGCTTAAACGTAGCTATGTTGTTAATATTTAGTTTTAAGTATTATTATTTAATTTAAATCAATTTTCTTTGCCAGGGAGGCCCAAAATAGAGTTACAAAGAGTTGGACATGACTGAAACTGAAAAAAATTAATTTAATTTTTTTCTTTTTTATTGTTAAAGCGGAATATTAAAGAAAGACTCAAGTCCTACTCCTGACACATACTAACTGGGCAAGCTGCTTAAACTCTCAGTGCTCTAGGCAATCCTCCAAGACCACAAGTTGCAGAGAAAGTTCTAATCTGCATTGAGAGAGGGATTCCTCATGTGGGAGTTCCTTGTACCAGTGAAATCACAGTTCTAGTCACTATGTCTATAGAGTAAAACTTAGTAGCAATTGGAGCAGTCCAGAAGTGGGATACCCTGCTTTAGGAGGCAGTTCTCAATCAAATGAAGTCTTTAAGTAGAGCCTGGATCACTGTTGGGGAGGTGGTGAGTTCTCAATCAATAGAATTCTTTAAGCTGAGGTTGGATCACCATTTGTTGGGGAGGTAGTGAGTTCTCAATCAATGGAAGTCTTTAAGCAGAGCCAGCACCCTAATTATTGAGGATTGTAGTCTCTTACATCTAGAGCTAGAAAGAACGTCAAAGGCTTTCTTTCCATTTTATAGATAAGGAACCTAAGAACCTGTGAAAGTCAGCCTGCATGACTTGCCCAAGGTTATCCATTTGGATTCTTCTTTAGGGATGGTTTGGACTTAGATGGCAGCTGATGTTCTTTCCAGCTCTGAGATTCTGTAATTTTCTAAGGTTACTGTGAATTAATTAATGTGAAGACTCCTCTGCCTGAGTTCAAATCCAGCCTCAGACACTTGCTAGCTGTGTGACTCTGGGCAAGTTACTTTACCCTGTTTGCCTTAGTTTCTTCATCTATAAAATGAGCAGGAGAAGGAAATGGCAAACCACTCTGGCATCTTTGCCAAGAAAACCCCAAAAGGGGTCATGAAGAGTTGGACACAACTGAAAAATGACTGAACAAGAACAAAAAAACCTTATAATAGCTAGCATTTAGATAGCACCTACTGTGGGTCAGGCATGATGTTTAAGCCCATCACGAATCTAATCTCATTTGATCCTCAGAAAACCCTGGAAGATAGGCATTATCATCACCCTCATTTTATAGTTAAGGAATCTGAGTTTGATTGACTTTCACAAAGTCCCACTGCTAGTAAGTGTCTAAGGCAGGATTTGAACAGAAGAATAATTTATACAATAACAACACAATTAAGACAACCAACTTTGGAAGACTAAAGACCTCTGATCATTGCAATGACCAAATATGATTCCAGAGCACCAATGACAAAGTAGGCTATCCACTTCCTAACAGGGAGTGATGGACTCAGGGTATTCTCCATGTTTGTTTGGTATCGATTTTTTAATTGTAGGTGGAGGAGAGTTCGGAGGAAAATAAAAATTCATTATGTGATATTGTCTCTCATAAATGCACATCGTACTTTATGTAGTAAGTAAATAAATGAAATAGTTATGCTCCCTGCCTTTGAGGCTTCTCAAATCTAAGGATATTTATGGTAGCTTGCAAATTGGATTTTTTTAGGTGGTGAAGGATTTGTTCTGCTAAGTTTGAGACTTTGCCAGCATGGAACCCCCTTTGAAGTCATATGGCATTATATGAACAAAGAAAACATACAGCTAGGAAGCAGTTTGGAAGTGAGGGTGATGTTCTCAGTCTAGGTAACATGTTCTGCTAGTTAGCCCAGACAACCAGGCATCATAAAATCTGGGTCCCCTTCTTGACTCCACCCTTGACTCACTGGGCCAATCATTTCTCCTTGTTGTGTCTGTTCTTGCTACAGAATGAGGGTGATGGGATACCTCTACCTGCATGTTAATGCTGGGTGGCTTAATGAATTGTCTGGAATATGTTGGGAGATAAAAGGCTGTAGAGAACAGTAAATCATAGTATAGATGTCAGCCATGAGATTATATATATGTATACTTCAAATGGTTCCTGAGAATGAAAACAAAATTAAAGTAGTATAATCTGAGTAATGGAGCTAAAAACAGACTGAAGGTGGTTAAATATTCCATTAGTAAAAATTGTAACATTGAACCTGGAGTTTTGAATGGCTGATTTCAAAATATCAGTGTTAACAATTCAATCTGCATGTTGCAAAATGATAAAGAACGTGATTGCCCCCCTACCCCCAAAAAAGATATGAGAAGACACCTTTCCTCCACTTCCTTGGCAGAGACTTAGGTCCATGGTTGTAAATTATCACATCTAATGTCAGATTTTTTTCAAATGTACTGATTAGTTTGGATGAATTTTTTTTTCTTCCTCTTAGAAAAAAAGTCTTTATTTTAAGCAATGGCTCTCTGGAACAGCTAAGGGACCCAAGAAGGCAAGGAAAAATCTAGGTGATATAAAAACAGAAGATGGCAATAAAAGTTATGAAAAATAAAAAATGTATTCTTGAACTGCAAATGATATCTTCTAGGTACAGTGCCTCAATTCCTGGATTCCTAATGAAGCGACTCTCTTCTTTCTGGGTAAAGACACTGGGTTCCTTTTCAGAGGTTCCTTGGGATGTGTCTATAGTTTCCTTCATAACTCATCTCGGGAACCTCGTGAGACCTCCCTGATTTCCTGTTTTATAAGGACTTGGGAATTGTGGTATCTCCCCTTTACCTGTGTGTTTGTTCCTCATAAAGTCCTACTCCAAAACCTCAGTGTGATGTGGAGTCCATGCTGCCAGAGAGCACAAGCGTTTTTGGATCTTATCTGATTCCCCTCCACCAAGCACTCTAAAAGCCCCCTACATTGGCCAACATGCATTTCCTTCAACACAACATTCCATCTCCGGTCCCATGTCATCACCTTGGTTGTCCCTCATGCCTTCAATTCTCTCCCTTCTGCCTCAAAGTCTCCCTGCCTTCCCTTGACACTCAGTTCAAATCTCACCATCTGCAAGAGAGTTTTCCTGATTCCCCTAGGTGCTAATCCCTTCCCCTCTCAGATTACCTTCCATCTACTCTATATGGAGTTTCTTGATGAAGGTAAAAGGGGAGAATGTAAAAGTTAGCTTAAAACTTACAATAAAAAACCAACCCCAAAACCTAAGAGATTGGCAACTGGTCCCATCACTTCCCAGCAAATAGAAGGAGAAGAAATGCAAGCAACATCAGATTTTATATTTTTTGGTTCAAAGATCATTGCAGATGGCAACTGCATCCATGAAATTAAAAGATGTTTGCTCCTTTGAAGGAAAGCTATGGCAAATCTAGATAGCATGCTAAAAAGCAGAGACATCACCTTGCCGACAAAGGTTCTATGGTTTTTCCAGTAGCAAAATATCGCTGTGATATTTGGACCAAAAAGAAAACTGAGTGCCTCACTATCAACACTTTTGAGTTGTGGTGCTGGAGAAGACTTTTGAGAGTTCCTTGGACAGCAAGGAGATCAAATCAGTCAATACTTAATGAAATTAATTCAGACCACTCACTGAAAGGTCAGATACTGAAGCTGAATCTTCAATATTTTGGCCACATAATGAGAATCTTCAATATTTTGGCCACAAACTCATTGGAAAAGACCCTGATATCAGGAAAGATTGGAGGCAAAAGGAAAAGAGGACAGCAGAGGATGACATAGATAATGTTATGGAAGCAATAAACATGAGCTTGGACAGACTTGGAGAGATAGTGCAGGATGGAAGGGCCTGACATGCTACGGTTGAAGGGGTCATAAAGAAAGAGTCGCGACCAAAGGATAACAACAACAGTCTATATGCATCTTCTATGCACCTAGTTATTCACATGTCTTCCCCATTAGAATCTAAGTTCCTTGATTTTGCTTTTCTTTGTATGTGCCTGACACATAGTAAGCCCTTAATAAGTGTTTGTTGACTGATTGACTTTGTCAGGTCTTACCCTATTGGAAGGGCTTCAAACACAGACCCAGAGATGGGTTCAGAGGATCCAAAATTTAAGGCTGGAAGGACGCTTAGAAGTCATCCGGTCCAATTCTCTTATTTTGCAGACAAGAAAAATGAGACCTAGAATGATGGTCACCTGCCCAAGGTCTCACTAATGACAACAACAAACAATAACAGCAGCAGCAACAACAACTAGAATTTATATAGTTTCATAAATTTTGCACAAATGTTATTTCATTTGATAACATAATAAATACCAAACCTGGGATTTGAACCTACGGTCTCTGATTCCACTTCTAGGTCTCATTCCACTTTACCAAGCTGCTCAAAGACTGGTCTAACCAAGTCCACAAAGACTCATGCCCAGGCTAGCCACAGAAAAACAAATGTTTCAGCTGTAGTAATAACTAGCTAACGTTTGTATAGTGCTTCCTATGTGCCAGGCAGTGTGTTATGTGCTCTTTCATCTGATCCTCTCTGGGAGGTAGGTGCTGTTATTATCCCCATTTTATAGATGAGGAAACTGAGGCAGACAGAAGTTAAGTGACTTGCCCAGGGTCACACAGCTAGTCATAACAATGGCTCACATTTATACAGCACTTACTACGTGCCAGGGACTGTGCAAAGTGATTTATAATTATTATCTTATTTGATCCTCACGATAGCCCTGAGACGTAAGTGCTATTATTCTCCCCATTATACATATGAGGAAACAGAGGCAAAGAGAGGTTAGGTGACTTGTCCAGGGTCATACAGCTAGTAAGGTCTGAGGCTGGATTTGAACTCAGGTCTTCCTGACTCTAGGCCCAACACTAGTGGCTGCCCCAGAATAGGTGCTTGGAAAGGAGTGCTAGACTTAGAGGCAAGACTCAGATACTTGCTAGCTGTATGACCCTGGACAAGTCACTTAACTTCTGTCTGCCTCAGTTTCCTTATCTGTAAAAGAAAGATAATAAAAGCACCTACCACACATGGTTGTTATGGGGGACACAGGAGGCAGCATGTAAGAACCACTTTGCAAACTTCAGAGTATTTAATGTTAGCTGTTATTACCGAAGATACCGAGGAGCTGTGATCTGCACTGGTGGATCTGACAAGCTGAGATTCTTGAAGTCTATATTTTACTTTTATGACATTTGGTTTAGTCGACCATTCTCATGGCATTGAACAGTTCACTTATTTTTAAAATAAAATTTTTTTTTAAAGTCAGCTCAATTGAACAGCTCTGATTTTTTTCATGGCAGGGGTGAATTTGGATCGGGAGGAGTCATCTATTTGTTCTGAAATCCTCCAATCTGGATTCTATGCCTCCCACTACCTGGTTTGTAGTGATAATAAATGGGATGATTTTTCCCCCTCTTTCTGCATCCTGGAGAAATCCCCCCCTTGAGACTAATAAGCTGTCAGTACAGTCTAGTAAAATTTAAATGCAAAAAGTACATTTCCTTCCCATTTTCTTAAGGTGATGGGCAAGGTGGTAGGCAAAGGTGAAAAGCGGTACCGCCTGGTTGGCAGATTCATGGAGCCATTTCAAAGGTGGCACGCATTTTCAAGGCTCAGAGGAGCTTGATCTCCTTTCTCTTTGGCAGTATAATGTTATTGCACCTTGATATTCAACCATGTGTTTCAATGACCTTGGATAAATTATTCAAACTTTTTTTAAAAGAAGTACCCTTCAGATTAAAATGCTCTGAGAGAATAGTGCCCATACATTTGGGGAAGAATGTGGCATTTTCCTATCATCACTTTTTGATAGTCTTTACTGATTAAAGAAATCATGATAACATATGATATACAAGGACCATTGATTTAAAAAAAACCCTCTTAATTACTAAAGTTCAATGCACACATTTTGGCATGGATGGCTTGCCGTAAGATAAAGTTTTGCTCATGTAACCTGATATATGCGCTAGGGGTTGTTATGATGTCCTACTGTGACATAATTTCCAAGGATCACAAAATATCAGAATGAGACTGAACCTCCAAGATCTGCTCATCTAAACTATACATACATACATACATACATACATACATACATACATACATACTCAGGGATCCTTTCTACAAGCCCCAAGCAAGTGGGTCTTTTCTTTATGCTGAACATTCCCAGTTCACTCTGAACCAGTGAATTAGAAGAGACCTCAACAAACTTCTAATCCAATCTGTACCAAATAAAAATTTGTATTGTTGTTGTTTGCCCTTTGTTTTTGAAGAGGACAAATGACATCATGGGGTGATGTCTTGACTTGTGTGTGAATTGGATTTAAGTGAGGCTGAGTTGCACAAAGTCACCAGCCTCACTCTCTCTTCCAGAGTTCTTTAAGTCCAAGGGCAAGACAAAAGTCAAGACAACTGGGAATGAGGATGACCTTGGTGACTTCCATTTCTGACCATGCTCTAAGCTCTCCACAGTGCCTGATTCAGCTGCCTTCATGGCTGTTGGAACAAATTTTTCTCATCCACCCATTCCACAAGGGGAAGTCTTCGCATGATTGGGGTAGACACCCCTCTAACTCACCTCAAACACATCAGATACTCTCAACCTGGTTTAGCCCATCTACCCTTAAGATAGTTATACTGGGGTGTGGCTGCTGCACATGCTACAGCTTCTTGGAACCACAAGTGACAGTTAGATGAATCAGATGGACACCAAAAGTGGATGAGCAGCCCTTACACTAGAAGCGCTAGCCATGTTTAAATACCCCATACACCCCCTAAATGAAAATATAACATACTTGAAAGGTGATCATCCTATCAGTGCTTAAAGGTCTCCTGTGATGAGGCACATGCTGTTTCTTTCATTCTTTTCTGCCATAACCATTTGGGTTTTAGACAGCTCTAAGAATTAGGAAAAAATTTTCCTTTTATTGAGCTTGGAAAGAGTCCTGCTTCTTGTGTAAGAACACCTGGGTTCAAATCCTATCCGTGATACTTAATTTAGACCAGGCCTCAGTTTCTTTAGCTGTAAAGTAAAGGAGTTCTACAAGATGAATTCTGAGGTTGTTTCCAGCTCTAAAGCTATGATTTTATGAATGCAGACAGAATCTACTTTCTCTTATGATTGCTTCCTGCTCCTCCTAGTTTTTCTTCTGGAGTCAAGTTAAACAAGCGTAATCCTTCTTTCACAGGTCAGCATTTCAAACAGAGCTATTAAACAGAGTTTTACAAAGATAGTTAACTAATATTTATTAAGTCCTTACTATGTGCCAGGCATGGTGTTAGGTACTAGGGGTATGAAGAAAGGCAAAAAACAATCCTTTATCTCAAGGAGGTCACAGTCTGACAGTGGAGACAACATACAAACAACCTTGTACAAACAAGATATTTTTAGGATAAGTTGGTGGGCATCTCAGAGGTGGCACCAAGATTAAGGACTAGAAAAAGCCTCTTGCAGAAGGTAAGACTTTAGCTGAGACCTGAAGGGAGCTAGGGAAGCCAGGAAGCAGAGATAAAGAGTGAGAGAACCCAACCATGGAGAACAGGCAGTGAAAATGTTGTCAGGAGATGGGGTGTCACATGGGAGGAAGAGTAATGGGGCCAATGTCCCTTAATGGCAGAGTATATGCAGGAGAGTAATGAGTAAGAGACTGGAAAGGTAAGAAAGGGGCCAGATTGTGAAGCATTTTAAAAGACAAGCAGGGAATTTTGCATATGATCCTGATGGTAATAGACCAGCCACTGAGGTCTACTAAATAGGGGGAGTGATAGGGTCAGACTTCGTCTATAGAAAGATCAATTTCACAGCTAAGTGGAGGATGGATTGGCAGAGAAGATATTATCCACCTTTTCACTTTTTTTTTCTTTAGGTTAAACACATCCATTTCACACAGAATCATTGATTTGAAAGGGATTTCAGTGGTCATCTAATCCAATCTATAACTTCACAAAAATGCCCTGTACAATACACCTGAAAAGTAGTCATCCAGCCTTTGCTCGAAGATCCCTAGGGAGAGGAAATCCATAACGTCTCAAGGCAGGGAATTCTCCTTTTGAATAGCTCTCATTTAGATTGCACCCCCTCCCATCGAGTCTATATCTGCCTCTTTACAACATCCATATCCCGTGGTGCTCTCATTCTGTCCTCTAGGATGAAGATGAACTAATCTTAACTCCTTTTATGCATGACTGCCCTTCAAGTACTTGAAGATAGCCTGTCATTGGAGAAAGAAATAACAAACAGCTCCACTGTCTTTGCCAAGAAAACTCCAAACGAGGACATGAGGAGTCAGATATGACCGCAGCGACTGATCACCGACAATGACAACAACAAACTTACATATTTCCACTAAGTCAGGGGTTCTTAATCTTTTGGGGTCATGGACCCCTGGCACAAGCAGAGGAAGCCTGTGGACCCCTTCTCAGAATCAGGTTTTAAAATTCATAAAACAAAATACATGAAATTTCAAAGGAAACCAACTATATTAAGACAGATTGATCAAAATATCTAGTTTTAAAGTTTACAGACCCCAAGTTAAGAACCCCTGAACAAAAATTGTCTTCCAAGATAAAGATCCCCCATTTCTCTCGACCCATCTTGAGGACCTTCACAGTTCTGGGCATCCTTGTCTGGCTGCCATCCAACTTATCACTGTAAAATCCAGTGTCTAGGATTGACCAAGATACTCTAGGTAAGGTCTGACTGCTGCAGAAAGCAGCGCCACCATTAATAGTCCCCTAGTCCTGGACACAATGTTTCTAATGCAGCCCATCTTTTACTATCACATCACACTACATTCTTGGCTCGTGTCAAGCTTTTAGTCCACTGAAATCCCTGGTGTTTTGTTTTTTTTTTTTTTGGACAAAATGCTGCCTAACTATCCCTGACCCAACTATAAAATTCTAAAGGTGAGTTCTATAAACAAAGGGTAAGACTTTACATTTATGCTTGGTGAATTTCATCTCAATGGATTTGACCTAATAGTAAAGCCTTTCAAGATTCTTTTGGATCCTGGCTTTGCCATCAGCTCTTTTAGCTATCTCTTCTGTCTATATGTCACCAGTAAATTTGGTGAGCATGCCTCCTATGTCTTTATTCAAATTACTTATAAAAATGTTAAACAGCATAAGGCCAAGTAGAGATACCTGGGGCTCTACCCCAAAGACTTTCTTCCAAATTGATATCAAACCATTAATGACTTCTCTTGGAATCTGACCATTCATTAGCTCCAGAAACATCCAGATGGATTAACATTTAACCCACATCTTTTCATCTTTTTCATAGTAATAGTATGAGGACATCTTAAAATGCTTTGCTAAAACCCTGACAAATGAGAGCGAGAACATTTCCTGGATCTTCCAATCTAATAACCTTATTCAGAAAGAAAATGTGATTAAACTACCATGACTTGGTTTTGACAAAGCCATAGTGGATTTTTGTGATTGCTACTTCTTTTTCTGGATACTTATTTACCATCTCTTTAATGGTACATCCCAGAATGAAATTGAGGCTCACTAGCCTGTAGTGTGTAGATTCTCTTTTAAAAAATGAGGACAACTTTTCCCTTTCTCTAATCCTGCCATAACTATTTCATTTCCCACAGTCTTTCAATATTACTGCTAGTGACTGAGCAATCTTGTCTCATAGTTCTTTGAGGACCCCAAAATGCCATTTACCTGCTATGAATCTCATTTGCATCCACTCAAATATTCAAATGGATTTATGATCTTAACAATTGTGATGATACAATCACAACCCCTACATACTTGCCTGTCCTGTGACAGTCACTTCCACGGCCTCCCATATGAATACCACAGAGAGTCCATCCATCATGCTAGAGGATGTCTTGGTTTTCTCCTGATATTGCAAGAATACCAACACTCTGGCTACCCATCCACCATCCCTCACCCTTAGCATATAATCAACTCATCTTCTCTTCCTAAGATAATTTCCCTGATGATATCTTTCACTTCTATTTTTTCTTGAAGTTCCTTGTTGGTTATATGTTGCTACCTGTTCAGATCACAAATGAGTCTTTCCATTCTTTTTTATGGTATATATTTCCAATTTGGAACAGCTGACAGTTAATAAATGCTTGTACTGCAATGCATCATATTGTTTTATATTTATGTTGTGTTGTGTTATTATGTGTCGTGTTGTGTTGTATACAATGGAAATGGAAAGATACATGGTGGGTGTAAGCAGATTGTATTGCTTTAAAAATACATGCTACCATAGGCATATATGGAGTATAGGTCAGGTGTGCATGCCATGGTACCCTCAGCCCATATTCTGGGCACTCCTCTGGATACTACAGATGGATACCATGCAGGATGAATGAGAAGAACAAAATAGACTGGTTTTCATTTTAAAAGTTTTGTGTCATTTTTAATGATCCTAAGATGTTCCCTGGCATGAAAACCCATCATTTTAATATCAGTATTCCCCAGTTAATGCTATACAGCTGAGAATTGTGGAAGAGGCCAATCTCAGAAGTAGCAACATGGAAGTTGAGCCATAGGGCAATGGAAAGATGCATGGTGGGCGTAAGCACATTGCACCATATTATCAAGAAAGACTTGTAAGCTCGGAGCTATGGAATCCACATGATCACAGACAAGTATTTTCAGCAAAGAAGGTGGGCTGGTTACATAATGAAGCATGCAATAACAGATGGATAACCAAGATGATGCACTGATAGCCACAGAATATTGAAAAACTTAGAGAAAGATCTCCAGTGAATTGGATAGATGAAGATTTATTGAAGAACATGGACGAGAATAAACATGTCCAATTCATTGCCAAACCTTATTGTTTCTCCCTTCACAACATTTCATATCTAGTATATGTATTCATCTACATATATACACACATATACATATATGAAACATTCATACATATGTATATGAAACATATGAGAAATGTATGAGATGTGTATAGATGAAACGTGGGGAATATGTATATATGAGAAATGTGTGCATACACTTATGTACATCTATACATATGTGTGTGTGTGTGTGTGTGTGTGGAGAATGAGAGGAGAAAGAGAGAGAGAGAGGGAGGGAGGAAGAGAGAAAGAGAGATCGAGAGAGAGAGAGAGAGAAAAGAAGAAGAAGAAGAAGAAGAAGAAGAAGAAGAAGAAGAAGAAGAAGAAGGAGGAGGAGGAGGAGGAGGAGGAAGAGGAAGAAGAGGAGGAGGAGGCGGAGAAGAGAAGAGAAGAGAAGAGAAGAGAGAGTGAGAAGAGAGAGAATCCTTCCTAAGGAGGATCCTTCTGAGGGGTGCATCTCTCACAAACTGTCAGAAGGAAATTAGATGTTGTCATAGCAGTTTATATCACAGGACAGAGAATCCCAGGTCTTGCATAGGAAGGTGTATTTTCAGAAAGATTAATCAGAGAATCATGGATTTATGATTTGAGAGACAGTGTGGGAGAATGGTAAAAATATTGGACTTGGAGTCAGGAAGAGTTGGATTCAGATCCTGCCTAGGATGCTTACTAGCTGTGTGACCCTGGTCAAGTCCATGTTTTCTTCTAAGCCTTGCTTTCTTCAACTATAAATAGGGAGTGGCTGAACAAATTGTGGCATACAAATACTACGAAATACTATTGTGCCATAAGAAATGATGAAAAAGAGACAGTATCAGAGAAACCTGGGAAGCCTGTATCAACTGTTGCATAGTGAATTGAGCCAAACCAGGAGAAGAATGGATACAATAACAATAACATTCTAAAGACAAATTACTATATGAAAAGCTTAAGAACTGTGAGCAACCAGGATTCAGGGAGACTCCACAATGAAGAATTGATACCTGTCTTCTGATAGAGAGGTAGGTGATGGACTCACAGTGCAGAGTGAATCCCATGTTTTTGGAAATAGCCTGTGTGGGAATTTGTTTTCCTTGACCATGAGTATATATTACTGTACTACATGGGGTTCTCTGTCTGTCTCTCTCCCTCCCCTGCCCCCCTCTCTTCTTTTCTCTTCCCCCTTCTTCCCTGTCTCTGTTTTTTCTTCTCTCTCTGTCTCTGACTGTCTGTCTCTGTCTCCCTGTGTGTCTTTCTGTCTTTCTCTGTCTGTCTGTCTCTCTGTCTGTCTTTCTCTGTCTCTATGTGTGTGTATCTCTCTGTCTTTCTCTCTCCCTTACCCTCTTTCTCCCTCTCTGTCTGTCTCTGTCTGCCTCTGACTCTCTCTCTCTCTCTCCCCCTCTCTCTCCCTCTCCTCCCCATCCATCTACCTCTCCTTTCCCATGAGTTGGGGGAGGGAAGCAGGAGAGAAAATAAATGCTTGTTAATTGAAAACAAATGGGATTAGACTAGATGCCCTCTAATGTCCCTTCTAATTGTAAATCAGTGATCTAGAGGTAGAAAAGACCTCAGAAGCCATCTAGTTCAATCTCCTGATTTTATACATGAAAAAAAAAACCAGAAAAACAGGTTAAATAATTCACACAAGATCACCCAGCTGGTAAGAGTCAGAGGTGGGGTTTGAACCTTGGTCCTCCGGCTCCAGAGCAATGCTTTTTCAATTGTCCTGTGCTTCCTCTGTGTCAGCTGACACAGGCACAACCTTTTAGGTACTGTGTTATGTTAAGAGTGTCATAATGTATCATCTTAAGAGGGTCAAAAGCAAAATGCCTCGGAGCACTGCATCACTTTGTGAGGGGAAAACAGTTACAAATAGCCACAAAAGCAAAGTAGACATTGACTTTGGCTGCTGGTACATCATCAGTTGGCAAAGGTACCCTTCACAATATTTTCTGAAAAGGCCCATGGCAGAGCCAAGCTGAGGTGATTAAATGTCCTAAGCCAAAGTTTGAAAATTATACTATTCCTCTCCTCCTCCTCCCCTCCCCAAGGAATGAATACAACTTTACCTCCTAAAAGTAATTTAGAAGTTCGGTAATAAGAATTTGCATTTATACAACACTTTATGTTACTGAAATTGCCTTTCTCCCACAACTACATGAAGTAGGCCACATGAAGATTAGCTTCCTCATTTTAGAGATGAGGAGACTGAGGCTTATAAAGATGAATTCACTTGCGAACAGTCACATAGCTTGTAAGAGCTGGGATAGAGACAAGGACTTTACTTATGATTTCATTGGCATAGGGAGCTCCCAAATGAAGAAATTTCTTCTGCCAAAGTAGATTAACACCAAGTCTGCAATTTATAATTTTAGAGAGTTGACTAGAACACCAAGAATGTAAGTGATTTGCCCAGGGTCCCATGGTCAGCATGTGTCAGATGTTCCTATGCTGGCCCTCTATCCTCTATAACCCTAAGGAGTTGAGAACAGTTCTCAAACCCAGTCATTTTAACCAAGTTCAGTCCTCTTTTGTGCTATACCATGCTGTCTCTGCCTCACCCCCTCCCAACAGTGCAGCAAAATCACAGCTAGATAGACTCTGTCACCCTTTCAAAAATAACAGGGATTGCAAGACAATGTTTTCTTGCTTTCATGGCTGCAAAGCTATTGATCACATCATCTGAAATGAGCACACTTTGCAGTATTGTATTCAATGATTATATGTGCTAGGTCATCACCATGCTCTGCTGAGCTAGGCAGCTCTTTTTTCTTTCCACTCCAAAAAAAAAAAAATACCTGGCAACACAGCATAATTTCTAAGAGCATTTGCATCATCTTGGTGGCACTGGACTGAGGAAGAAAACTCTTAATAAAACTCACTTTCTGTCCTTGTTGTGTGCTCCCCTAAATGAGTATTACCATCTGCTAAAGACTTTGAGCCTTCACTATAATCCCAGTGACTTGACATAAGACAAATAGCTATGGATTGTGTAAAATGGAATTTCCTGGCATTAAAAATGTGGCTGTAAAAGAATTTTACAATTCAACATTATTGAAATATCCAAATTCAACTCACCACCCATCCATCCCCCATGCACATTTTGGCCTAGGACATGGGGAATCCCAAAAGTGAGAATTCATAAACAAGTGTGGCTACCAAGAACCTTGGATAGCCTTCAGAATGTCAACTAGAAGAGTGTACTGCCCACTCAAATGGTAAATGTGCTTCCCAGCAGATCCAGGTTTTTGAAATCTGTTCTAATTCTTGGAGTCACTCCTTTACCTCTGCAAGCCCCTCTGGCAGGTGTGGGAAGTGGGGTTGGGTTCCAGCGTCCGGGCAGAAGTTCTATCGTTGTTTATAAGTGATGCTGATACAGAGAGAATTGCCTCTGGAGTCAGAGATCTGGGTTCCAATTACATTTCTATTAATTCCCACCTGTGTGGACAAGTAAATACTGGACTTTATTTCCTGATTTATATGTTAATTGAAAAAAAATTGGATTAGACTAGATGCTTTCTAATGTCCCTACTTCTAAATCTGTGGTAGAAAGTGGTAGTAGAGGTGGTAGAAAGGACCTCAGAAGGCATCTAATTCAATCTCCTGCTTTTACACATGAAGAAAGAGAAAAACAGAGATTAAATAATTTGACCCAAATCACACAGCTAATAAGAGTTAGGAAAATGAGCTGCTTTGACAAGATGACCTCTGTGGTCCCCTCCAGGTCTAGAGACATGATCCTATGATGCTAATTTAGAAAACTGTGCTATGGAAGTAGACAACAAGGCCCCAATTAGCTTAAATAATGAATTCCCCACCACTACCACCATTGGTGCTCACATACATTCAACTCATCAAAATTATAATTATATAAAATAGAGTAATTGACTCCAACCCAATGGAAAAATGCTGTGCTGATTCAAATAACGTGAGCGCTTCATGGCATATGTCATTTGTAGTAATCGAGATCTAGGTGTACTACTTCTAGGGACAGCATGGATTCAATGGAGGGGGTCAAGAGACTTGGTGTGGAATATTGACTCTGCCACTTACTATGGAAACATTCTCTCCGTGACCATTCTGCTACTTTTCTTGAGGTTATCAACTGCAAGTGGATATCAATAACTTCAGTTATCTACTGAACTATATGTTTCTCCAAGTACTAGTAAGTTGATTTAGTGCATTTTTTTCTTGGAATAAATGTTTACAGTTTTATTTTAATTCTTGGTTTTCATCTTGCAAATTGTGACAATAAAGGTGATAATTTGGTATATTTATTAACATTTGCTAAAGCCGACTGCATAATAAGATCAAATTGTGTCTTTATTTCAAAGTCAAAATTTTTCGAAAGGAACTCAAATTATACACATGAGTAAGTCACTTTATCTGAACCTTTGTTTCTTCATCTATAAAATAAAGGTGATAACATTTTAAGGATGCAGTATGGAGAAAAAGAGAGAGCTGGCTGTCGAGTCATAGAGACACATGTTCAAATCTTGCTTTGAATACATCCTCCTTATGTCACCTTGGGCTGGTTAATATACTAACAAATAATAAATTATCTTCTCTAAATCTACCAGATGTAAGTTTTGTTGGCTTTCTAAGGACTCAATAGAGTTATAAAGTTAAGGAAGAATAAGTCTTCCCTGGCCACTGGAACTGTTGGAGTGATCCCTTGAATTGGTTTCCTTCAATCTCAAGCTCATGGGCTATCTTCTACACCCACCATTCTTACCCCCTGCAGCTGCTAGTACTCCCTTGCCCCCCAATTTTCTTTATTTAATTTTCTGTTTATATATCACTAACCACTTTGATCTCAATTTCTTCGTAGCCCATAAAATGACTTCTAATTTAAGAACTGCTGAATTCAGATAAGATGACATGCTTTCAGCAGCCAGATGAGCATCCAGATGTTCATTCACCTCTCAGCCAAGATGTCCTGTGAAGGCTAAACTCTGTTCTCGGACTGTCCTGGAATATTTTCAAGCGTTCACCGAATGTCCTGCTTTTGATCCTTCTTTCTTTGTGCTCCTTCAGACGTTTTGCAACTCAAGATCAAGACTGTCCAATCAATCCATCAACAAGCATTTTTTAAGTACCTGCTGTTTACCAGGAACTCAGCTAAGCTGGTTGGGGAAACAAAAGCCAAAGGGAAAGAACCATTGCCCTCAAGGACCTTAGGTTCTAATGGAAAAGAGGTGAACACACGTTAAGTAATATCCAAGACACATACAAAGAAAGGCGCTAGGTGGCGCCATAGTGCATAGAGCGTCAAGCTTGGAGTCATGAAGACTCATCTTCCTGAATTCAAATATGACCTCATATACTTACTAGCTGTGTGACATAACCTTGTTTGCCTCAGTTTCCTCATCTGTAAAATGAGCTGGATAAGGAAATGACAAACCACTCCAGTATCTTTGCCAAGAAGGTCCCATTACGGACATTCAGATATGACTGAAACAATTGAACAAATAGATAGAAAACAGAAGCCAATCCTGGATGGGAAGGCACAATGATAAGAAAATAAGAACATTGAAATATACACAAAATTGATACAAAATAATCTCCATGGTTGAGGAGGAAGCATCCTCTTCCAGTCTCTTTCATCAGACATACATCTGGGATTGACCTTCGGAGACCACACCTCAGATTTCTATAGCCCCATTAAGCTTTTCAGAGCACTTTGATCAAACAGCCTTGTGGGGATAAATAGAGTGAGTACTGTCATCCTCATGTAGCATCTGAGGAAATGGAGGCTCACAGGAAATTAATACCACAATGAGCCACCTAAAAATGGAAGACCATTGAAATAAGAGCTATTTAGATTTCTTTACTTTGGCAAGAAAATAGCTTGAGATAAGAGGAAAAACAGCTGGTCCTAGGCATGAAAATTATTGAGTGAATGTTAGGAGGTGTTTCTTGGGGATTGGAGAGAAGTTATCTTGAAATCCCAGAAAGGAGGAGTGCAGAAGACATTTCCACTGGCCAGATTTCCACTTCTGCAAGGACTCCTGTTTTGCTGTTGCATTTATGGATTTCACTGGGAGTTTCATTAAAAGCGCCCAGCCACTTTACCCGTGAAGACTTATGTGCAGCTCTAAAATATCATCCTTCCCATCCTTTGAAACAATAAGCTATAAATAAAAAAGAACAATGACAGGAGTATGTTGGTTTCCTCCTGACATATCCTGATTAAGGAGCAGAATTACTCAAAATCCTAGGAATGCTGAGCCTGTGCTAAGAGATGAATGGCAGATTCCAGAATTGAATTTCTAAGCAATGCACTTAACAAGGGGACTTTTCGGTTATTTACTAAAAGAAGTCATCTGGGCCTTCAGCGTGTAGAGTGATTTCCTAGACTTAAATTAAGTCTAGATACCTAGTGACTGTTTGCATTTGCCACTTTTTTCCTTCTCTCCCATTTCATTTTCCCCCCAATAGTACAGTACAATATTAAGAGAGAATCTCAGCATATCTCTTTTGTTCCTAGAGGATACTGAGAGAGGATGATGGGAGATACAACACCACATTCATAGATACTCAGTGATTCATTCCAAAGCTATCATAAATGGTAGACCCTCAAAAATTAGCATTACATTTGAGGTCTGCCATATAATTGGAAGATTGCTTTAGGGCAGGTTCCCAATTCATGTTCTCTCCATGTTTCTAAAGTGTATGCCACGATACCTCATTAGTGAGGGTCTTTTATCTGAACTAGTTGACTCATCATTAAGTAGTGCACACTTTGTTAGCCAACATAGTGCATATGCTTGTTTTGCCTGGAAACCAGAGGGAAAACCAGAAGATGGAAGCCCTTGTCACTCTTTCAACCTGGATTCTAGAGCCTGTAGCAGATAATGAGATGAGCAGAAGTTAGGAAGTTAGGAAAGCAGAGCCACAGCTAGTGATCTTTGTGTCTAGACCATCTGATACAAAATGTGACCTCAGTTGGGGCAGTGGCCATTAGGTTCTCAGAACCTTCTGCTGCTGGGAGAGAGAAACATTTCAGGTCTGGACTGGGGAGGATTTCACCTGGGGATATGTCCATCATTGAGGGGTGAACAAGGAGAAAACTCACCATTGACTGGTAGCTTATTGTTGTAAACAATTACTCTGTTGAGCTAGGTACTAAGTTCAGTTATCTTTATGCTGCTCCAGGACTTCAAATGTTAATATTCTGTAAATTTCAGTGCCTAGGGGCAAAGCCCCAGTCATCCTAACCTAGTTACACCTCAACAAGAGACACATGTACTTGAATCTCCGCCTGGATGTTTACTGTTATAAAAGTTTACCTCTCTTAGTCTCTTTAGTTTCCTTAGCTAGAAGTCAAGGATGATCATCTTGGCCAATACCTTCTTCACAGAGTTTTAAGGCTAACGCTTTGCAATCCTTAACGATCTATATAGATATGAATTGTCATTGTTGAATGGCCTGGGTCATAGGGCAATTGTAAAAATAAAAAAATATATATCTGTGTCCTTGGGACCTAAAGAAGGCATAGTGAATAAAGCTCTGGACTTGGAAGGAAGGAAGGAAGAAGGGAGAGAGGGAAGGAGGAAGGAAGAAGAGAGGAAAGGAAGAAAAGGAGGAGAAGAGGGAGGAAGGAAAGAAGGAAGGTCTGTCATATTACTCTGAATCTAGACTCAAACCCTTCCTCAAATATCCCCTTTGTGGCCCTGAGAAAGTTTTCTAAGCCTTGGTTTCTTCATCTATAAATGGGGGACAACAAGAACTCTTATCTCATTGGATTGTTGTAAGGCTCAAATATGAAATGTATAAATATATGTAAATGTACATATATAAGTATGTGTATTTGTAGCTAATTTTCAAATATAAATATATATACTTACTATATACTATGCTCTAATATAAGGTGATATGATGTGATATGACATAATATGCTATATAATAAAGTTATAGAAAATCGTATTATATAAATACAAAAGGAAATCATAGATAACATAAGCAGGCATTAACTAAACCCTTTGTGATTTGACTTCCAACATCATCGCGTAACTTCAACTACTTTCTCAGAATGCCTCACACATAGTAAATACTTAATAAATGCTTGGGTGGGGGTGGGGGTAGGAAGGGTGCCATTGTTATTATTTCCATTCAATAATACTAGCTATTTGTTACTACATGATATAGCAATAATACACTTTTGACACAAACAGTTGTGCCATAGGACACAAAGGCAGGTAGGATAATATATTTATTTGTTGTTGAAAATTTAAGTGCAGTGTTAAGTCCTTAATAAAAATCTTTGTTTACTTCCTCCCTCCCTCTCTTCCTTCCTTGCTTCCTTCCTTCCTTCCCTTCTACTTTCTTTCTATTGTACCATGCTGTTTCCCCCAACCTCAATCCAGATTGGGATTTTTTTTCTCTGATGATTGCTCAATTATAGAAGGGCTCAATCAGTAGCCTGCCCAGGCTTGTTTCTGCCATTCAGACATCAATGCGTCTCTAACTTCTGAGAGTATTAACGATGAAGCACTGTACTCCCTTCCCAGAGACACTTAAGCAGAAAATATACTTATTTTCTAGAGTTCCGCCTGAAACAGAAGCCACTGCTTCCTCATCTCCCCTGGAAATAAGTTGTCTTAGTGAGGGGCACATCTGCCCAGTACTTCCTACCTATCCAGTCCAAAGGCCAATATGGTGACTCCATATTGATTCTGAGTGGGCAATCCAAATTTTGATTAACTCCTTGTCAGGATTCTGAGAGATCTCTGTAAAGAGGCTGCCCTCCTCTTGTAGAGGTCCTTAGCTATTTTTATGTCCCCCTTAGCATTCTTGTGAAAACTATGGACCCCTTCTCTGAGTCATCTTTTTAAATAGCTGAAGGAAATAATAAATTTCAGTTAGAAATAAAAGAGAATAAACATGTATTTTTTCATATCCAAAATTCCTAGGCCCCCTCAAATGTATCAATACAACACAGTTATAAACCCATACTCTCGGGCATTTTTTGTCACATGATTTTTTTCAGAATCCCATTCCTGATAAATTACAGGCCAGGTGCCAGCATGGCACCCCCGGCAATAAGAAAAGCCCTAATCCATTTGGGAAAAACGTCAAAGAACATTTGGCTCTTTGGTAAGTTACAGTTCAACAGTCTATAACCTCTAAGGAGAGCAAGTCTTCCCACCTAGAAATTCAAGATTCTACTTCTTAGGAAACATCCTTCCAGCCACTATGGTTGGTCCATGGATTCAAGAAACTCTGGCCCATTCTCCCATCAGTTGAGTCAATAAGTATTTTAAAGTGCTTATGTATGGTATATCTGACTTTATTCTGGGTGCAGAGAGGCTATAAACACAAAAACATAAAAGTCCCTATCCTCAAGAAGCTGACGTTCTATTGGGGGTGGCAATTTATGAAGGATGTCTATTTTTTCTTAACTAAGAAGAGAGTAATTGTTTTGTTTTTGTTTGTGTATATGCATATACACATATACATATATACATACATTTATATATAAATATATATTTTATATAAGGGATGTCCATAAAATCTTGATGTAATTTAAGCTTTAATAGACTTTTGGGACACCTTGTATGTATGTATACATATATATGCATACAAATGAATATGTAAGTCTATATCTATCTATCTATTTATCTATCTACCTATCTATCCCCCCACATACACACACATATCTCAATATAATGTAAACCTCTCGAAATATATGTGTGTGAATATATATGTGCATATATATACATATATGCATATATATGAAGAGAGAGGTGTGTATGTGTGAACTAAGGATATGCTAGATACCTTAATAAACAATGTCTAATAAACAGCTGTTTAAAGGCCGCTAGGTGGCATAGTGGATAGAACACCAAGCCTGGAGTCAGATAGACCTGAGTTTAAATCCAGCTTCAGACACTTACTAGCTGTGTGACCCTGGGCAAGTCACTTCAACCTGTTTTGCCTTGATTTCCTCAGCAGCAAAATGAGCTGGAGAAGGAAATGGCAAACCACTCCAGTGTCTTGGCCAAGAAAACTCCAAATGGGGTCACGAAGAGTCAAACACGAATGAAAAAAACTGAACAACCATAACAGTGGTGAAAAGATTGCTGGACTTGGAGACCAGGGCTTGAACCTTGGCTGTCACAAGATTTGAACCCTTGTCTTTGGAATTTCCATCGATTGCTGCTTCCACAACAACACGCTCCCTTTACTAGTGCTAGAAGAAGCACAGATGAGCTTAAGTCCCTTCCTGTTAAGCCTGAAGGAGAAGGAAGAGTGAGAGTCATCAAGCCTAATCCATGCCAGAAGCACAGATTAGTACTGATATCAACATTATAGCTTTGATTACTCGAGGAGGCTTCAGAGAAGCCAACAGAAAAGCTTAAATAATAAACAGGGTGTGCCCACTGATTCTGCAGACTTTCATGGAACTTCAAATCGTATGACCCAGATTTAGTCCATTCCTGCATCACCAACCACTTATTGGACA
>CM053623.1:185983892-186039645 GCA_028646595.1 Phalanger gymnotis
GATAGATTCTGTGTGCAGGAGTTCCATAGAATTTCCCCAAAGCCCTCAGATCATGATGGGAAAGGGAAGCAGGCTTAGTTCTTGGCACATATAATTAAGATCCTTACTATGAGTATGTAAAGCACCCCAGCTGTGTTCACTTGCCCCATCAGAATCTCAGCAGACTGTTATGAGGAGTAACACTATTTACATGGATGCTTCTCAATTCAGCTTAACAAACACTCATTAAGCATCTACTGTATGTTGAGTGCAAAATTAGATTCTGGAAAAATAGGTTGTCTTTTCCTTGAAAATATCTCTGACAAACTGTAGAAATGCTTCACTTTGCTTTCTTGGCTTTCTGCATCTACACAGGTGATGCGTTGCCCAGGGGATTCAAGGCACCATGCCAATTCTTCTGAGCTATCTCCTTGCTGGGAAAAGAACTCAAAGAACTCTGATTCCTTGAATATCTATAGCAAAGAGGCATAATATCATAGAGCTAAACCTAGACGACCCCTTAGGCATCATTTAACCCAACCCCCTCATTTTGTAGTTAACATAACTGAGGCTCAAAGAGAAATGATTTGTTTAAGGTCACATAGCCAGGAGACAGAAGAGCTGGGATTTCAGTCCAGGTCCTCTGAGTCCAAATCCAGGACCTTTCCCGCTAATCTACAATGCCTCTTCATAGAGAAGAAAAATGGCTCACTAACTTGGATTTCTTTCCATGGAGAAGTTCAAATGACAGCATGAAAGGTAAGGAAGATATATTTATTGTTGAAATGAACTTTATTAATCCCACTTAGTACATGGTAACAAGATCATGGGCTCTAGAGCTAGTAGGGACTATACCCAGAATTCAATACTCCACCTTCCACCTCCATGCATTCCCACAAACCTTTGCCAGGACCTGGAATGCACTCCCCTCCACCTCTTCTCTTCAGTTCAGAACCGTTATCATCTTTCTACATCATATCAGGTGCTACCTTCTCCATAAAGCCCTCTTGTATCTCCCCTAGTCCTTAGTACTTTCTCACTCTGTGCTTTTCCTTATGCTTTATAGACAGTGTGGAAGACAGAAAAACCTGGGTTCAAATCCCACACCCATTCACTGTGTGACGCTAGACAAATCACTTAATCTTTCAAGGCTCCGATTAATTCTCTGTGTTCCAGAGAGGGTGTCAAACTGCATTGGTGGGAGGTGTTTACTCATTCAGGAGTTCCCTATGTAAATGAAATCACAGATCCGGTCTTTATTCCTACATTATAGTCCTCCCCCTCTCTGACCCTCCAAAGAATGTAAGCTCTTTGTGGGTAGAGATTGTTACATTCCCTTGCATTGTGCTTCATAAAGATTCATTAAATTTAAATGAATCATTCCTTTTAATAGATGAGGAAACTGAGGCACAGAAAGCCTTTCGTTGACTTGTCCATGGTCACAGAGCTCGCTGGTGTCAGAGGCAAAGTTTGAACCCATATTTCTACAGACTCTGGGTCCCACAGTCTTTCTACTGCATTATATTGTTATGCATAATTACCATAAAAGAAAATCAACACAAAAAACTATTGAATCTGTTTCATTTTGTTTTCTAATAACTTGTACATGCTCTCCAACATTTACTTTTTGCTGTTTCCTTTCTTTTCGCTTCTCTTTATTTTTTTTATATTATCATAAGAGTAGGGGCTGAAAGAAGAGTTTAAGGTCATACAAACCAAACTTTCATTTTATGGATGATAAAAGGAAGCGTTGAAACACTATCAGAGACAGCAATGGAACATGTGCCCTTTGATTCCAAATTCCATATTCTTCCTATAATGGCATGTTGCCTATCTTCTTCCCCTCCAAAATGTGGGCCAAGCAATTTTACCAGCCTATCCTCCACATTTACAACTTCAACACGCTGCTGTTTCTTGGCTTTTGTCTCTTTACATTTTGTTTTGTCGTTTTGGTTTTTGGCTTACTCTTTATTTTTTTTAATTGGTCCCTTACTTTTTCTGCTGTTGCTTTAGTGAAGAAGTCATCTGTATGTGGGACAACTCAGCAACCTGGCTATTGCCATCCTGTCTTTATATTTACCCTCTAAGCTTTGATATGACCAAGTCTTTCTTTGGAGATCTGTGGACCACAGAAAGAGAGGATAATACACAGACAACCTTTCAATCTCATGCATCCACCATATTGGCTTCATTCTCCCACTCATCCTATGAGCTCCTGTGTTATGTTAAAGCAGCTTGGTGGCTTAGTTGATAGAGCATGGGTCTTGGAGTCAGGAAGACCTGAGTTCAAATGTATGACCTTGGGCAAGGTGCAAATCTCTATTTCCCTCAGTTTCCTCATCTGCAAAATGGGGCTAATAATAGTATAGAACTCCAGAGGAGCTGTGAGGATCACATGAGACAATATTTGTAAAGGGCTTAGCATGGTGCCTGGCACATATAAACCTTGGCTATTATATTGTTGTTGTTATTCGTGGTGGCATATAATATTCTCTCATTTTCCACCATGTTCTATATTTCCAGTGTCATACAGAATATGGTCGTTTGTCTGCTAGAAAGGCGTTTCTTATTTTGAACATAAAAATGTCTCACAAAATATTTTAAACCTTATTTTTACCACCTGTATCCTTTGGCACATTTTGTGATTTCTCTAAAGTGTACCAAATGGTCAACTATTTTCTACCATTTTATAGCATACCACTGTGGCTCATGCATCATGCCTTCTGCTCTTCCTTTCTAACTTTGTGCAAGATCTCACAGCACCTTGATGTAACCTTAGACTTTTACTAGCTGTGTGACTTTGGGCAAGTCGTTTCACTGCTATTTGCCTCAGTTTCTTTCCCTGGAAAGAGGATAATAATGTCTGCCTCCCAGGGTTGTGAGGATCAACTGAGCTAACATACATAAAAACACTTTGTAAACCTGAAGGCACTATCCAAATGCTATCTATTAATTATTAAGTCAAAATATGGTATTGTCATTGGCTTCTTATTTGAAAAATCTTCTCCTCTCTCTTTTTAAACTATGATTGTTAACTTTTCTTTGTTTTTCTGAGCATTCACCTCTCTCCTAAATATCATGGAAAATAATAGACAAAGGTTTGCTCAGAGAAACCTCTAACATACAGACCATCCCATATGCATCTTGAACTCTGATAGGCAATACAAGTTTAAAGGAATGCATAAGGGAATTGTAGTCAGGAAATCTGGGGCTGAATCCTAGCTCGGACACATTAGCTGTTTGACTATGAGGAAGTAACAGCATATGACGACAAGTTATGATTTTAAAATAATTTTTTCTTTCCATCCTTTTATTGGTGTTTTGGCATTACCCCACATTCTTTATCTGACAACATTTTTAAGAGTTGGTTAGTGAATGATTGTAAGCACTACTCCTCCATTTATTTGCCCATTAATTAAAGCAGTAAAGAGCCCATTAATTAACTTTAACAAGGTGTCACCGATGTAGACTATTGTATTTACCTGTTTTATTCCTATTTGCTGTTATTTTCCTTTGCATAGCTGTAGGTATTGTGTACACTATGAGGTTTGTTTTTGTATTCTGCGTCACTTTGTATGAGTTTTTCAATCTTTCTTTGGATCATTTATGTTACTCCTTATAACTCAGTACCATTCCATTAGATTTAACTTCCATGATTTGTTTAGACATTCCCCAATGGGCACCCATTTTGTTTCCCTTTTTTGAACTATTACAAAAAGTGCTACTATTTTTGTATAATAATGTCTTTTTTCATGTCAGTAACTTCTTTTAGTGTGTCAACTTAAAAGTGAGATTTCTGGGTCAAAAGGTATAAATCTTTTTATAAATTTTATCACATAATTCTATGTCATCTTCCCAAGTAGTACAATTCAGAGTTCTACCACCAGTGAATCTAAGCACTTGTTTTCCTGCACTCCCACTTATATTGAATTTTGTTATTTTTACCATCTTTCTTAACTGGATGAGTATGATGGGGTACCTGAGTTGTCTCACTCTTCATTTAGCTAATTCTTAATGATTTTGAACATTTTTCCAAATCAACTTTGGTAGTTTGTCTTTCTTCTCTTGAGAATGACCTGTGCATATTTTTAACTATTTCTCTATTAGATGGTATCTTTAATTCTTAAATGTTGTGCTGATTTTCTACAGATTTTGAATGCCAGGCTTTTAGCAGAGATGTTTAATGGGAATATTTTACTTGTTTGAATTTTTTAAATTCAAAATACATTCATTTTACTTAGGCAAATTTTTTTTCTTTTCATATAATAAAAATATTTGTTTTATAATTTCCTATGCAACATGATTGAAAAAGAATTTACACCTATCCACAGTGTGAAAGATATAGCCTTCCACTCTCAACTTTTATGTTATGCTTTTTAAATTAGATTAATGATCCATTTGTGATTTATAGAATTGTTCATCTAATCTCATTCCCCACCAAATTACTATTTAGTTTTCCCCAGTGCCTTATTGTGTTTTGTCAAATGCTAGGTTTCTATATTCATTTAATTCTAAATTTTCCTTATTAAATGTATTCCATTGATCTAATTTTCCAGCTTTTTAAAATTCAGTCCCCATTAGCTTTGCTTTCTAAGATAATTTGAGATCTGATAGTCCCGTCGTCTTTTTCTTTCATTTTTTTTCATTATTTCCTTTGATATTCTTGGGTTTTAGTTCTTCCATGTGATTTTTATTTTGTCAGATTCTATAAAGCGTCTCATTGGTATTTTGATTGCTGTAGCATTAAATATGTAAATAAAGTGGAAGTAACATTATTATTATTCCATTAACATGGCAACCATGAATAATTCTTCAATCATTTAATTCCTTATCTCCATAAAATTTGTTCTATAAGTTTTAGATATCTTAATCAATCAATTCATATATGTATATATATGTATTATGTGTGTGTAAATATATATATAGTTTAATGCTATTTCCTTTTCTATTCATTTTCTTGGGTTCTATTGGCAAAATATTGAAATGCTGATGGGTTTTGTGGGTTTATGTTGCAGTGTGATATTTTGCCAAAGCTTTTTATTTTCCTGATTAGATTTTCTTGTTGATTCTCTCGTACTTTCTAAGTAAATTGTCCTATCATCTGCAAACAGAGATAGGTTAGTCTCTTTGCCAATGCTTATTCCTTTCATTTCCTTTTCCTGTCTTATTGCTGTAGCTAGCACTTCTAGAACTATTCAAATAATGATGATAATAGTGGACATCCTTGCTTCACCCCTGTTCTTGGTGGATAAATTCCTCGTGTTTTTGCATTACAAATAATGCTAGTTCTTTATTTTATAAAAAAAAAATTGCTTATTTCCACATTAAGAAAAAATCCTTTCATTCCTTCCTGATTTTGGTCATTTGGATTGTCTCTGCCTCTGTATTTCTCTGTCTGTCTCTCCCTTTCTCTTTCAAATTGTCTAGTGATTTATCAGCTTTACTTATTATTAAATAAAAGATATTGTGTCTTTCATTCATTATTTTGATTTTGAGTTTTCAATTTTCAACATTTAAAGTTCGAAACTTCCTCTTTTGAACTTATTGTAGATTTATCAACTTGTTGATTTTCTAATTTTTTAAGTTGCATCTTCAATTCATTCTTTTCCTTTTTTCTCTTTTGTTAATATGAGCATTCAGACATATAAATTTGCTTTCAGGTATCAAAACTGCATTTTACTACAATTATGCTTTTCTTTTTAAAGTCCTTCAATTTGTCTGAAACTGTAATTGCAACCCCTGATTTGTTGAGGTGTGAAGGATGGTGAGCGATAGCTAAGGCATTATAAATTTTATTCCAGACTTTAATTTTTTAACTGTAGGTTTCTCTATGTTTCTTATATATTTCCTATAGGAATCATGGTGTCGAATAATTTTGAAAGACCCATTCTGCTTTTCCTTTTATTGGTGAATCCAATCTGTTTACACTTAGCATTGCAATTGTTATATTTGGCTCTACCTTTACCATCTCTTGCAATATGATTTTAAAGAATCAGCATTAGATTCAGTCCTTCTTATTTCCCTGATATCACTTCCAACCTAGACTCTGCACTTGCAAAAATTCCTAAGTCTTCCTGCACCCCCCAAAAATTCCACATATAGATCCTTGGTTTTATTGAGATAAGACTTTTATCCTAGCCTCTGTGCTTTTTTCCAAGATTCAAGTGGGGATGTGTTTTAGGAATTATTCTCTCCATAGTAATCCTCCCACCTCTTCATTAGCTTGGACTTTCTCTTTAGTAATTTAATGTGTAATAATTATCCCAACATTCTTCTCCTTATTTCTCCCCTCTTCAAGGTCATCCGTTTCTTTTTTATTTTACTGTAGATTTGTCAACCAAGTCTTAGTACCTCTTTCCTTGATATTTGTCTTGCTGTCTGAAATCTCAAAGGAACAAGACCCTTTTCCCATCCTTCATAATAAAAATACTTTTTCATCACAATTCTTTCATTCATTTGTAATTTAACTGTCTTGACCTTGTTAAAAGAATTTTGGCCAGTTCGCATTTCCAAAGCTTACTTCTAGGCAAGTGTCCTCAGAAATATCTGGAAATTCACGCAACTTTTGTGAATTTTAAAAAAGAAAAATATCATTTTTATAAAAACACATATTTACTTTCCTGAATAGGCAATGATAGCTGAACATTTTATTTTCCTTGCCTTTTGATATTTATCTCCTTGAATTTCTTCTTCTAGATAATAAGTATTTTAAGATTTTAAGTTGATATTTTTTGATGCATGATTTCCTTTTTCCTGGCTTCTTTAAGAATCCTTTATCACTGAAACTTAAATCTGATGAGACTTTTCTAGCCTATCTGAATTTGGAATTGGTTTCCATTGGTGTTCTGCAAATTCTGTTGATCTGCATTCTTAAATCTGCTTTCCATACCTCCAGGAAATTTTCACGTGTGATTCCTAGAAACCTGACATTTAGATTCTTTGTTTCTTCTTTTTTTTCTGTGAGTCCAATAATTTTCAGAGAATCAATATCTCCAAGCTCTGTCTTCTAGCTCTGTTATTTTCATTTATAGCATTTGCAAATTTTCTTCCAACTCTATTATTCCTTGATTTGTTGTAATTATTTGTTCTGCCACCTCTACCATTTTTCCTCCCATTACTACTATTGTAATCTTCAGAGATTCTGTCATTTTGCTGAGTCTTTGTCCAGTTCTATCTACAGTGAACATGTTATTTTCATTTTATTTAGACTTTCTCCAGAAATTATTTGAAACTTCTGCCTCCCACCCTTTCTTTGCTCCTCTATGGACTTGAAATGAAACATCTCTCTTTTTCATTTTTTAAAATACTTTAATTTAAAGTTTTGAGTTCCAAATTCTATCCCTCCCTTTCTCCCCTCCCCCCATCTGAGATGATAAGCAACCAGATATAGATTATACATGTGCAATTATGTAAAACATTTCCATATTAGTTATTTTGTACAAGTTATCCCTTCTTAAGCAACTGTTCTGTCTCCTTTCCTAAGGAAGAACTAGTTTCTTTGATTTTTTTTTCTTTTTTATTACTACAACTCTTATTTAATCCTAACTGGGTTTTTTCTTGTTTCCTTTTTTTTTAATCTACCAAAGCTTGAAATCCATCTCTTTTTCCCCCATTTTTTCTTGAAATTTCCTTTTTGTTCTTTTCTGCTGCGAACCCTAGAGATTTCTCTGTGTTAGCAAGAGCAAATGCTGTAACCTTAGTCGTTTCTCTTTTTCTTTCATTCTAAGTCCTTGAAGTTGTTCTAGCTGTGCTCACCTCCTTTTTATGGGGATCAGCTCTTGGATGGTATGCATAAATAGTTCCTTTTTCACATCAAAGGTTACACATTATTCTCTTCACTCAGGAAGCCCTGCTGTGTCCTTGATCTTATTTGTAAAACATTTTTCCTGACTATATATTACACTCAGATGACTTCCAGAAGCACATCGATAGTAGGTCACTGGCTGTCCCTTATGCCAGCTAAACTCCGTCTTTCTCCCTAAATGAAAAACACCTGGCAAGCGATTAATTTCCTCTTCCCTTGTTACAACTGTATTTGACATTATCATTTCCCAGTGCGAATCACCAACCTGGTTCCTGCTTTTACTGAAATTGCCAATACACTCAAAATACCTTTGTAATCATTTGATGACATACATTATTGGGTGGGGGGGAAGAGCTAAGATTGGCTTCTAACTTCTCCCAAAGCAGTAAGGGAACTCTAGTCTAGAGAACTGTGAGAGTATTGAGAATCCTATAAAGGTCATAGTATCATAGAGAATTTTTGGAAGGACTCCATAACTCATCTAATGTACTATCTACCCCGAGGTGAATCCCCTCAACAATATCGCCAGATGGGACTCAGACCTCCTATGCTAGAAGTCATATAGTGGCAGGGGACTACCTCTATCATTTATTACCTTTGTGATCTTGGGCAAGTCCCATGGGCAATGAATGTCACTTTGGGGGCCTTAATCTCCTCATTTGTAAAGTGATGATTGGATTAGACAGCCTCTGCAACTTGACTTCTAAATCTACTATTTTATGAGTATACTATAATTAGATTGTAACCTCCTCGAAGGCAAGGATTGTCTTTTGCTGTTTTTGTACCCCCTAGTCCTTATAGCACAGTGCCTGGCACATAGTAGGCACTTAATAAAAGTTTATTGGTTGATTCTATGAAATTAGTTCACTATGTCCTAAGTTATACTGTTTCAGTTTTGGACAGCTCTAATTTTTAGGAAGTTTTCTCCTTATGAACTCAAATATGGCTGTGATCTCATCAGTTGATGATCTCATTTGAAGCCTTACTTAGCATGATGGGACCTGCCAGAGCTTGTACTCCTTTGGCATAGCCTCAACATCTCAGGGTCACCTACAATGGATGATGAAGCATTGGCATCAGACTTCAGAGAGGTTTCCTTTATGTCCACCCCAGTCTCATTATAATGCCCACAAAATTCCTCTAGCAGTTCTGTTTGTTTTACTCATGGATATCTCTAAACCAAATCCAATTTGTCTGCTGTTCGCATCAAACTCCTTACTTCCTAGGACTTGAGTTATTACATATATGTCCTTTAGATTCATCTCAATTGAATTAATGATAATAGTCCAGAGTCCATTATCTCCTGTTGGACAGTTGCCTTCGTCCCTTGGTGAATCTGATCTTCATAACAAATTTTTTAGTTTTTGTTTTTGGAGGGGGAGAGGCAGGGCAATTGGGGTTAAGTGACTTGCCCAAGGTCACACAGCTAGTAAGCATGTCAAGTGTCTGAGGCTGAATTTGAACTCAGGTCCTCCTAACTACAGGGTTCTACTCACTGCGCCATCTAGCTGTCCTCAAATTTTTCTTTTGAAAAAGGCCATAAGATATTTTACCCCTTTCTCTCTTTCTTTTCTCTCATCCTGTCCTGTAATCCTTTATGGAAATAATGATGTTGGCGATGATGATGATGATGTTATATTTATATACTATTTTAAAGTTTATAAAGCACTATACATACATACATACATACATACATATATATATATATATATAAAATTTCATTTTATTCCAACAACAAGCCTTTGAGATAGGATGCTATCATCATCCCCATTTTACTGATGACAAAACTGAGGTTAAGTGACTTGTTGAAGACCATAAAATAAATAAAAAAGCAGTAATAGGCTCTGCTTTCTTTAATTTCCTTTTCCTATTCTTTGATCTCTCTTTTTTTCCCTACTTGTACGAGTCACCTCCTTCTTTCAGTCAGTGACTCCCTAGAATGCCTCTACAGTGAAAGACAAACCCCATAGCTGTCTGACATTTAAAGCCCTAGAAGGTCTGATCCCAGCCTATCTTTTTCAGATTTATTTCACATTACATCGCTTCATAGTTCTATGGCACAGCCAAGTTGGCTTATTCATCATACTCCTATTCGTTCCTCCTGACTCTATTCTTTTCTCTACAATGCCCCAGAAACTTCCTCACCCTGGAAGCTCACTCCGCGCCTCAGCTCTATCCCTGGACTTCACCCGGTGGAATCGCCCTCTGCCCCAATAGTTCTTCCCTCTAATTTGCTGATTCCTTCCGGAAGCTCCTTTTAAAGGAGGAGACTCAGGCTAGCATTGTCTTCATTTCTCTCCAGGCTACACTCATTTATCTACCTCCTCAGTCTTTCTCTAAAATGTCCCTGTGCTGGATACCTGAATCCCTTACCCTGTCTGTGCCACCTCCATCCCCATCCCCTTCCACACTCTTTCCCACTCTATTTTTTGAGTTATTTTTCCTCATTAGAATATCAACTCCTTTAGGGCACTATGTCTCTGCTCATATTTGTACTCTCATTTTCAGGAACCTGGTAAACCTTTAACTCTTGCTGGCTTGACCCTGGACTTGACATTCCATCTTAGACCTCTGTGCCTTAATTAAGACTGTCCCTTGCCCAAAATGTCTTCCCTCTTTGTGTCTTCCTCTTGGAATACCTAGCTTCACTCAAAGCTCAGCTCATGTATGACCTCCTATAAGAAGCCTTTCCTAACTTCCCTGGTAGCCAATGCTTTCTTCCTCCTCAACTTATCTCATTTATTTATCTGGCAAGTGCCCTTGGAAGAAGGAACTTTTTTCCTCCTACTTTTGGATCAGCAACACTGAGGCCAGGGCCTTGGATATAGAAAATATTTAATAAGTACTTGATGGCACGAACTAGATTTTCATCTGTTCCTCCATCATGCCTCAGTTCCTTGGCTTTTTGCCATTTTTTGGTTTTCTCCAAAGTTATCCCTTCATCATGGACACTCATTGTGTTCTGGCTCCGTTCTGCCCTTCCCATTGTTGCTGTCACTATTTTGCTTTCTCCATCAGGTTTTATGGTCTTCTTTCTCACCCTCTCAATCAGACTTTTTGAATTGCAACAATATTATCTCTATTTGCTTACTCTCCAACCTTCTTTGTTGTTGTCGTTCAGTCGTTTCATTCATGTCTGGATTTTCATGACCCCATTTGGGGTTTTCTTGACAAAGATGTTGGAGTGGTTTTCCATTTCCTTCTCCAGCTCTTTTTACAGATGAGGAAACCGAGGTAAACAGGATTAAGTAACTTGCCCAAGGTCACAGCTAGGAAGTGTCTGAGGCCATATTTGAACTCAGGAAGATGAGTCTTCCTGACTCCAGGATCCAATACTCTATCCACTGTGCCACTTAGCTTCTCCCTGAACATCTTTTGTACTGTGGTCATTATCCTTTCCATCAGATCACTCCACTCCTACGGCCATGTTGGATTCTTCCTAACTCAGCTATGAGGCTTGTTTGACCCATGTATTCCTGTGTGGTAAACTGGAAAGGGTTGATGATTTCCACATCACTTGTGAAGAAATTACTATAGGGAGGGTAAAGTGACTTGCACTTCAGTAAAAGGGAGGGCTAGACTCATAGAATCTAGAGATGTAATGCACCTTCAAGGCCATCTGGTCTAACTTTCTCCTTTTAATTATAGCCATAGTATAATAATAAAAGTTAATGTTTATATAGCTGTTTAAAGTTTACATTGTGTCTTACAAATATTATGTCATTTGATGGTCACAACAACTCTGGGTGGTAGATATTGTCATTATCCCCATTTTACAGTTGAGGAAACTGAGGTTGAGAGACGTTAAGTGACTTACCCATGGTCACACACAGCTAGTGTCACAGGCAGGGTTTTAACTCAGGGCTTCTTGACTCCAATTTTAGCATTTTATCTACTGCTCTACCTAAAAGATACTGAGGTTCAGAGAGGTGAAGAGATTTATTTGATATCAGCTAACCATTAAGCTTCAGAGCCAAGGTATATATATCCAAGTCCCCTGACTCCAAGTTCAGTGCACTTTCCATTGTATCACCTGGCTGACTTTACTATTTCAATTAGATCAGGCAGCCTTTTTACATTATAGATGTAGATGTAGATGTAGATGTAGATGTAGATGTAGATGTAGATGTAGATGTAGATGTAGATGTAGATGTAGATGTAGATGTAGATGTAGATGTAGATGTAGATGTGTGTATGTATATACACACACAAATGTGTATACAGATGTGCATCTCATACATACACATATACATATATATCTATATATACAGATACATATATAATGTCAGTTGGTTGTTATCTTTCATTCTTGAAGAGGACCAAAATGACATCATTATATTGGAGTCAAGGTACAATGTGTCCAACTGTGGCTAATCAGACCAATATGAGCTCGGAAGGCTCTACCACATAGGTTGGGCACAAATAGTCCGTTTGAAGATTTGGGGAGGAAATGTCTTTGAATTTCGGCATCTCACATTTCTCTTGATCTACTGTAATTCTGCTTTGCTCACACAGCACAGAGCCTTCTTCGGTGCGGGCACACCATGGTGGGTGGTCCTGTGCCAATTCTCCCAGGTCACACAATCAATTCAAAGTTCTTCAGAGAGACTTTGAGAGTATCCTTGTATCACTTCTTCTGACCACCATGTGAGCTCCTTCCTTGTGTGATTTCTCTATAATATAGTCTTTTAGGCAAATGTACATCTGTTATTTGAACATACAGCTAGGTACTGTAGAGGATGGACTCAGAAAAACTCATGTTCCTGAGTTCAAATCTGGCTTCAGACACTTACTAACTGTGTGACAATGGGCAAGTTGTTTACCTCATTTTCCTCATCTGTAAAATGAGTTGGAGAAGGAAATGGCAAACCATTCCAGTATGTTTGCCAAGAAAACCTAAACAGGGTCACAGAGAGTCAGACATGATTAAAACAACTGAACAATGACAAAATATGTATGTGTAGATATACATTGTAGATCTATGTGTACACATATATACATGTGCACACAATATATGTATATGAATACATGTGTCATCTTCATGCCAGAGCCCCTTATGTTACAAAGAACACAAGTTATATTTTCCCTCTTTGCTCATGGCAGGGAAGGCAGAGACAGGGTGGGAGGCATTAGTCCCAGAGAATAGAAGATTGGCACCAAAAACCCCAGGTCCCCCAAATTTCCACAATACATCTGAGGAGTATTTTTTTTAACTGAGAAACAATAGTAATAGTGGATGAAAGGGGATGGTCTCAGACTCAGGAAGTCCTGCGTTCAAGTCCCCATTCTGACACACACTGACTACATGACCATGAACTAGTCTCTTAGCTTCACAAATGTTCTAGGCAACTCTCTAAGACTAAGTTGTAGCAAAGGTCTTATTTTCTATTGGTGGAGGGAGTTTCTTCACTCAGTTTCATCTACTAATAAATTCAAAGGTCCTTATTCTAAAGAGAAACAAATCAGTGGGAAAGTGAGTTTAGTCTCAAAGGTACCACAACAAAAATATCCAGTTTCATTTAAAATCTCATCTATATCCCTTCAACCTTTCATCATCAAGACCAAGACTCCCACCCACAATGGAGTACTTCTCTCCAGTCTGGAGGATGATCCAAAGGCTGCCCTACTCACTCCCTTGCTGCTAGATGGAGTTATTCAGTCAGCCAGTATCTGTCAAGCACTATTTACCAGACATGGTGCTAAACACTGGGGATGCAAAGAAAGCCAAAAACAGCCCCATCGCACATTCTATGTACTCAAGTCACAAAGGTAAGGTTTTCTTTCTCAAACACTATGCTGGTAGAACAGGAAACCTGGCCAGTTCCCTCAATCTCAAATGGCTTTGAGTATAAGCCTGTCAATGGATTGCTTGTCTGTAGTCCAAGAATTAGCCTTGCTAACTTAACACCAAGGTGATTAATTTTTTGGCCAATGCAGCTTGGGAAGACTATATGCTAAAGATATAGCTCAAGGGAACTTGAAAAATTATCCACTTCAACCCCCTCATTTTGCAGATGGGCAAACACACCCGGGAAAGTAAAGCAACTTGTCCAATATCAAGGGGTAAATAGCAAAACAGGGATTTAAAGACGGGACACCTGATTGTAGATCACAGGTTCATCTTTTTTTCATGTGTGTCATGGACCCCTCATTGATCCCTTCTGGGAATCACGTTTTAAATGCATAGAATAAAACAGTTTTTTCATCTGTAGAATGAAGATGATGACAGCATCTATCTCTCATTGTTGTGAGAAATCAAATGAAATAACATAAGTAAAATGCTTTATAAGCTTTAAAACACCATATAAATATAAGTTTTGCTTTTATTGTTGTTGGTGGTGGTATTTAAAGCCACATCAATTATGTTGAAATATAGGTATCAAAATATTTTTTTTAATTTTTTATTTATTTAATTTTTAACTCATGGGATAAAATAAGCATTTTTATAATATAGTATAATAAAAAGAGATTACAAGTGAAACTGCAAATCCATTATGTACAATTTGCTATGCCTTTCAAATATACAATAAAGTTATCACATACATTATTTTTTCTTGCCCTCTCCTCTTCCCCTCTCCTACCATTATTTTTTCAAATCAGTTGATGCACCCCAGGTTAAGGACCATTCTAGTCCAACACTCCATCCCTCTCCCCCAATTCAGTTTCATTCATTACTTATAGAAAGGGTGAGAAAATTTGTAATTCATGGAATTATTATTGTTATTTCAAAAGAACTCAATGGACTTGACATGGACGTTGTTGCCAAACCCATATGTGATAGAAATGCTATGTTAAAACAGTATTCATTTTATCTGTTCTGTATGTATTTTTGTAAGTTTTACTTCCTTCCCTCTATTGTGCTAGCCAGTGTGTGACCAGCCAGAAGTCACTTTTGTATAGTGAATTATGTATAGGTTGGTGGTTTTTGTTGGGGTTTTTTTGGACGTTATCATCTAAAAGTCTTGTTACAATTTACAAACCCCCATTAATGTCACAATGCCAATGGTGTGGGCGTGATTGATGGGGGGCAGTTTGTAAAGAGGAAACCAGTGGAAATCTATTTTATTTAATCGTTACACTTTCCTGGAGAAATTCTAATGTCTGAGAACATGGCAAGAGATTTGGTCTCTGGGGAGTGATGGAAATAAATACTAAGAGAAACTATTCACTCAGAATGGATTTTGTATCATTCGGAGGGCCTCACTGCAGGCTGAGATGTGAAAAGATGACCTACTAGGGGTAGCTGTTACTTACCTTCCAAGGGTGAATGCATTCTCAAGCACATGCTATTTCTGGTCATCCAAGCAGGTCTGAAAACTCCATTGTATCTTAAATAGAAAACAGCTCTTTCGATTCTGTTTTCTTATTCCGCATATTCAGGGAAAATACACCCACACATATTGCCCAAAGTTATCTTGGTCCCAAAGCATAGATTCTTTCTCAGCAGTGCAAGAGATCTTAGGTGTTATGGATCACAGGTTTCAAACCAGAAGAGACATTGGAGATTATCTAGTTTAACCCTCTTATTTCACAGATGAGGAAACCAAACCAAAGGGGTTAAGTGATTTGGCTGAGATCACATGGGTGGTATGTAATTAATAATTAAGAATAATAATTGCTAACATTTATGTCATGCCTACCATGTGCCGGTCCCTGTCCTGAGCACTTTGTAATTATTATCTTTTTTGGTCCTCACATCAACCTTGGGAGCAAGGGGCTATCATTATTCCTATTTTACAGGTAAGAAAATCAAGGCAGATAGAGGTTAAGGGATTTGCCCAGTTAGGAAGTGTTTTGAGGCTGAATTTGAACTCATTTCCAGACCTTGCTTAAAGCTCTCCAGTGGTGGGGAACTACATCCCATTCTGGAATTTTGGATAGTTTGAAATCTTAGGAGTTGTAGCTTCTTTGTAATTTCTACCAAATGATTCTCTCTCTGAGGTCAAGAAGAATATATCTAATACCTCTTCCATGTGACTTTGTCTCTGTCTCTGTCAAACAGAGACAGAGGCCCACAGAGAGAGACACAAAGATAGAAACACAGACAGACAGACAAACAGACAGAGAATATAACTATCTTGCTTTCTTCTTTCTCTCTGGCCCCCTCGTCTAAGTCTTCTCTTCTACAGGGTAAATTTACTGGGTCCAAGTGTCTTATGGCACAAATTCAAGGTCCTCCTTTAGACATTCACCAACTTATCAATTTGCTCCTGAAACCTAGGAGTTAATAAACTGAACACAATCAATTAATAAATAAAGCAATTTAACAAGTGTTTTTAAGTGCCTACTAAACGCCAGGAACTCAATCATAAAGGAAACAATACCTACTCCCTATATTGGGAGAGATACCAAGTATATATACAAGTATATACAGCAGAAGTAGAGAGTGAATAAATATAAATATATACAATGCAGTTAAATACGAGCTAGTTTAGGAGGGAGGGCCCTGGCTTTTGGGGACGGCGTGGAGGACTGGGAAAAGTATTATAGAGAAGATGATACATGAGCTGGGTCTTAAAGGAAGAGGGGGACTCTATGAGAAGAAGGTAAGGATCGAGTGCCTTCCAGGCATGAGGGACAACCAGGACAAAATCAGAGAGATTAGAGATCAGATGTGTTCGTCCTTTGTTTTTGAAGAGGACCATGACATCAGGCAAATGATGACATGACTTGGACTTTGATTTGAGTCAGGGAGGGCTGTACAAGGTCACCAGCCTCACTTTCTCCTCCAGAGTCATCTGGGTCCAGTGGCCTGATATTCATCAGGATGACTGGAAATGGCCCAGGATGCAATGGGAAACCCTGGACGTTATTTCAGATCCCTTCTATAAGGAACAAAGAGAAGACCACAATACAGGAAAGGAAACAAGATAAATAGAAGAGTTCGTATTTTATCTTCCAGTTGTGATCTGATCAAAGCAAAGTAGAAATCATTTTGATCATTACCCAGCCATTTTGTATTTTATACTGTCAGGGACTCTCATGAATTTAGATTTCCAAAAGGAACAGTTCTATCATGCTCTTTTCTAAACATTTTCAGAGTATACCATAAGGAACAGATTTATATCTTCCAGTGGGGGAATCATGAGTGAACATTTGTTTCTCAGGGTGTGGCCTCCATGTTTCTGTCAGTGGGAATTTATACTATAGAGATGGTTTGGGGGTTCTACCTAGCATTTCATTCCCTCTTGGATCATTGCCTTGTCATGGCAAATGGGCAAAATACAGCACAATGAAACTATAAGCTATGCTGGGCAGGATTACTATCCAAAATAGACAGGTCATAGTGGAGAATTCTGACAAAAGGTGATCCTCTGGAGAAGGAAATGGCAAACCACTCCAGAATCTTTGCCAAGAAAACCCCATGAGCCGTACTGAAAAGCTAAAAGATATGACATTGGAAGATGAGTCCCTCAGGTCAGAAGAGCCTGGTGTGCTCTGGTGCACGGGTTCACCAAGAGTCAGACACAACTGAATGACTCTACAACAACAACAACAAACAACTGCAACCACAGCATTTCGTAGACTTCCATAAGAAACTGCTTTAAACCGAAGGAATCCAGATCAAAACTAGGTCATTCACATGACCTATACACTTTCCAAATTCTGAGAAATACATTTCCTGGAATGTGTGTGTGTGTGTGTGTGTGTGTGTGCGTGTGTGCATGTGTGTGTGTTAACAATAAAAACCTTAAGAGATTTTAATCTGGAAAAAGATGTTTATATATTTCACAGTACATAATTCAGCAACAACAGCACTAAATTTTGAGTCAGGAAGACCTGAGTTCAAATCCTGATCAGCCCCTTAGTAGTTGTATGAGTCTGAACAAGTCACTTAACCTCTGTCAACCTCAGTTTCTTCATCTGTCAAATAAAGATGACAGCATCTACCTCTTATTGTTGTCAGAATCAAATGAGATAATATAAGTAAAGTGATTATAAACTTTAAAACATTATATAAACATAAGCCTTGTTGTTTTTTCTTATTGGTATTTAAAGCCTCATTATATGAGAATCAACAAACTGGTTCTATCTAGAATGGAGAAGGGAAGACTCAGGGGAGGGCATGATAACTGTGTTCAAGTATTTGAAGGGCTGGCTTGTGAAAAAAAGGATTAGACTTTTTTCTGTTTGGCTCCAGAGGGAAGAATCATGAGTAGTGGGTGGAAGGTACATTGAGACAAATTTAGGCTTGATATCAGGAATATTTCCCAACAATTAAAGCCTTCAAAAAAGTGAAATGGGGTCTCACCAGAAGGGCTAGGCTCGTCCTCCTGAGTGGTCTTCACTCTTTACACAGAGGCTGGACAACCAGGAGTATTCTAGTGGCCATTCCTTCAATGTATGGGTTGGATTAGATGGCTGCCATGGTCCCTTTTACTCTAAAATTCTGTGATCCTATAAACTAAAGCAAGGTTGCATGGGTCTTAGCCCAGAATTTATACTCATTTTTCAGTGTTGTCCAACTCTCTGTGACCCTATTGGGAGTTTTCTTGACAAAGATACTGGAGTGGCTTGCCATTTCTTTCTCCAGTTCATTCTGCAGATGAGGAAACTGAGACAAACAGGGTTAAGTGACTTCTCCAGGGTCACACAGCTAGTAAGTGTCTGAGGCCAGATTTGAACTCACAAAGATAAGTCTTCCTGACTCTAGGCCCGGCATTCATATCAGAGTACTGATATCGAAAAGGTTCTGAGAGCAATTATTCTTCACTAGCTACAGAGAAATAATTGAGCTTAGTACTCAATGAATATAAAAAATAAGTTAAAATAAGATGCTATCATATGGCTCATGTTTCCTAACCTGGGCTGTTGCGCCCCAGGTGAGTTCTTTGTTGCCACCCCATGAAGAGGCCTCACTGTGCCTTCAGGTCTCCATCTCCCCACCTTTTCTTCAAACAAATGAAAAATTTGAGAAATATTTCTTTTTACTCAGGCACATTTTATGAAGTTGCCTACTCCCCACAACCCCCTGCATGCAAGATAAAAGAAATTACAATGAATCATCTCAAACCTTCACTCTAAGCTACGGAAGGCTCATCTTTCCAATCTTGTTTAGTTTCTCTCACGAAACCAAATAAAGCTTCTTCTCAAAAGTCTTTTCTCAAGACAAAAGCTGTTTATGGCTCTAGATTCAGGTTTGGACAGATAGGATCACACACACAATCAATATTCAACTGGGATTGCATAGAAAATACGTAATATATCTCATAAATAAATTCTCAAGCCATAATGGTACACTGGAAAGGGAACTGTTTCTGGAGTCTGTGGACCTGGGTTCAGATTGCTTCTATGTTGCTTACAGTCTTTGTGACCCCGGCAAATCCCTGGACCTCAGTTTTCTCATCTGTAAAATGAGAGGATTGGATTAGATAACATCTTAAATTCTGCTGTGGATCCATCCCTCTATGATCTTATGATCGATAAAATGTATTTTCTCAGTAATGGAACACATAAAATGTTTTCTGAGTCGAGAAATATTAGCCATCAAGGGGCTATTCTTTGAAGTGAATGAAGTGTTCCAGCTTCACAGAATGAGTGTGACTCAGGAAAATGTGCTGGATTTGGAGTTGAGGATCCTAGATTTAAATATCAGCTTTGCTGCTTACTACCTATGAGGTCTTGGCAAATTACCTCACTTTCCTGGCCTCCTTTCTTCCCGTTTAAAATGAGGAGGTTGGACTAATGGACTTCTTAGGAGTCTTCCTACTCTAAATCTATCATGCTCTGTCCATGTAGCAAGGTTTATAGGGTCAATTATACTTGCTCATAGATGACCCCTCATTTTCCTCCTTGACTCCTTCCCATATTTAATTTTATCAACTTGAGTTATAAAGTGACGTAGAATTAAGTTTTAATATTATCTCTTTTTAATTAATAAAATGCCAACCTCTTTTTCAATGAATGATAAAGCCAGATGTATAAAATATACATAATATGTAAATTAAATCAGTAGCTAAGTAGCACAATGGATAGAGTGTCGGGCTAAGAATCAGAAAGGCTCATCTTTGTGAGTTCAAATCTAGCCTCAGACACTTACTAGTTATGTGGCCCTAGAAAAATCGCTTAACCCTGTTTGCCTCAGTTTCCTCATCTGTAAAATGATCTGGAGTAGGAAATGGCAAACCACTCCAGGACCTTCGCCAAGGAAACCTCAAATGGGGTCACAAAGAGTTGGACACAACTGAACAACAACAAGAAGAAAATAAAGTCAAGACCATTCCATTTCATTAAATATTATATATTTGATAAGCTAGAGGAATGTCTTTTCCCAATAGGAATTTTGTTTATTCTCTAAATAATACATTTCCTAATTTCTTTGATTAAATAAATATTAAAATCACAAAATAGATATAATTTATTAACAATGTAAGAAATGATAGTACAAAGACATAGATAATCATTTACAATATTTTGGTTATGACAAAAATCACAGCCAGGATCACCTTAAAACCTCTCTATAACTTCAGGTGATTCCTCTTCACTTGCCTGAAAACATAGCCTCATACCATTCAGTTTTTCTCAGGATACCAAGTAAAATCCCTTCTCAAAAAGCCTCTTCACAAGACAAAGTGCAGAAACAACTTCATCAGAAAAGATCTCTCCATTTCCTTCTTCTCTGTCTTTTCCAGATACTCTCCAACCATGACAAGAAAAATCTCTCTTTGTAGATCCTCATAGACAAAAGTAAAAAAAACACAAACACAAACATACAAAAAAAACCCTCACTTTTCTTGAGTCCATAGGGAGGAACACTGTAACCATCATTCCAAACTGCCCTTGCAAACAGCCTTTTCTGCAGCATTACATTTGGTTCTTAAAGATATAGTAACAATATCTGTGGACTCAGTGGGAGAGTTTAGTGAAGGGGAAGTTACATAAGGAAAAACACTTTCAAAAAATGAATTAGGATGTCTTAGGAGCCTGTGGGTTGCACCTACCCGGAGATTTTCAAACATTGGCTAGATGTCCACTTGTTAGAGAGGATTCATATCGAAGAATTGTTTCAATATGGCCTCTGAGGTGCCTTCCATTTGTAGGAATCTGTAATTCTGTATTTAACCAGCAAACTTTGTGGTCAGACAGTTTATCATTTGTTGAGGGCCTGCAACCCAAGTAATATACTCCTATGGTATAAACCCATGAAAATGAAATGTAAGAAATAATGCTAAAGTGTTAGATGAGGAGAAGAGCATAATTTCTTGTATTTGGTGGAGATATACTCTCCCTGGGCTATACAGCAATGCATCCAAAGGGACTGGAATCATAGACAGAAAAACAAAGCAAATGACAAATAGAATTAGTGGTTGTCTGACTTTATCCTTCACTTGGCAACCAAATATTTTTGTGTGATATAGCCAGAGATTGACTGTTATTGTTTTTTATATATGTACCTAGAAGCCCCCAAATTAAGCCCACTTTATAAATCTAAAGAAGATTCCACATAAGTTAAACCAAACACTAGCTTGGATGGCCATTCTGAGAACGGCCTGTTTTATGAGGAAAAGTCAGATCCCTTTGGTGGAGGAGTGATTTGTTTCCACTGCTAATTGCAGGCTATTAATCTCATCATAATCACTCCTAACTATCTGTTTGCACATAATTACCTAATGGTGAACATGATTTTGTAGAGACCTGCTAAAGTGTGTGAAGTCTTATGGTTGCCCTTCTTAAGAAAACTTATGGAGCCAGAAGAGGATCATGGGGTCATAGAGGCCATTGTCTGAGTGGTAAGATACATGATGAAAAATGACCTTGGTTGCACTTTCAGTCGCCAATGAGTCCCAAATGTGACTGACTATCACCTCCACTGACTGTTGCTATAGTTAATGTGTCAGGCATCTTATTTTTTTCAGTGTGTGTATATCATTCAGGTTTTTTTTAAAACATTTTATGTATGTTTGGTATGTTTTTATTTTGTTTTATTTTTCTGGATATAACCCTCTCCCTAATAGAAGTCATCCCGTATTTGTTGTTTGTATTAGAATATTTTGTTTTTACCTACATTTCTTTTCTGGATATATCCCTCTCCCCAACAGAAGTCATCTCTTAGTTGTAACAACAAATAAAAAGAAATACAGGGTGTTCTTAAAATCTGGATACATAGGAAATGTGCAGTTATTGCATCGAGCTCACATGAATCTTGCAAAGTGCATCACAAATGATGGAAATCATATTGAAGATGTTATTTGTTAATGTTCCAATTAAATAAAATGTTGTTGAAAATTTCATTCATTTCATTTCTTGAAATACGCATTTTTTGCCTACGTGTCCAGACTTTAGGAACACCCTGTAGAAGGAAAAAATGAAAGCAGTTCGATAAAACTAACACATTAATAATAATAGCTAAGTGGTACAGTGGTTAGAATGCCAGTCCTGGAGTCAGAAGGACCTCAAATCCAGCCTCAGACATGTACTAGCTGTGTGACCCTGGGCAAGTCACTTAACCCTCAGTTTCCTCATCTGTAAAATGAACTACAGAAGGAAATGGCAAACCCCTCTAGGATCTTTGCCAAGAAAACCCCAAATGGGGTCACAAAGAGTCTGACACAACTGAAAAATGACTGAACGACAACATTTATATAGCTCTTTCTATGTGCCAGACACTTTACAATTATTATTTCATTTGATCCTCACAAAAACTCTGGGAGGTAGGTATTATTATTATTCCTAGTTTTCAGATGAAGAAAATGAGGCAAACAGAGGTTAAGTGACTAGACTAAGGTCATATAAGCTAGTAAAATTTGAAGTTGAGATTTGAATTCAGGGTTTCCTGACTATGCCTGAGCTCTCAATTCACTGTACCTCCTAGCTGCTCCTTACCTTAACTGAACCTGACTGTGTATTCAATAACCCTGCCTCTCCTCTCCCTATAGTGCTGCATCCCTTTTATAACACATACATCTGCAAAGACAGGGGAGAGGTACATGTTCATTTCTTCTCCAGGGCCAAGTTTGGTTATTATAATTCCAAAGCATTCAGCTTTATTTTGTTATTGTTGATGACGACTTCCATTGCGGTTATCATTTTCTAAATAGTTTTTCTGGCTCACCTTAATTCACATTTTATCTGTGTATATCTATATAAATCTTTCCATGCTCTTCTGAATTCTTCATGTTTGCTATTTCTAATAGTGCAATAATATTCCATTTTATTCATGGACCATAATTTGTTTAGTTATTCCCCAATTGGTGGACATCTACTTTGTTTGTAGTCCTTGTGTTACCACAAAAAATACTGTTATAAATATTTTTGGTGACATGAGGTCTTTTATTTTCCTTGGGCACTTTATTTTTTCAATTGAGCCAAGAATAAATTATCCTTAGCTTCTGAAATTTCAGAATGGGTAATATAGGACATACCCCAATGCAGCAATAGATGTGTTATCTTATTGCTTGGATATGCCTTTGAAAGATGAATACCCCAACTCTCCCATGCACAGCAGGACATAGGGGGAGGTAGATTAAAAAGGTAGGAAATGTGATATAGTAGAAAATAAGCTGGATTTGAGTCAGAGAACCTGAGCTCAGAAACCGAAGGCAAGAGAAAATCTTAAAAGGAAGGTCTGGTCATCTATAAGGATGTAAAAGAAAAAAAATCAACACAACTAAAACACAAGTTGGCTCAAGAAAGAAAACTTGTGCACCATTCATATAATGAATCACAGAATAGTTACAATAAGGGAAGTGACTGAAATTTCAGCTTCATCGGAAAATTAGAAAGTGACAGGGTGAGATGAGCTCCAAAATTAAGGGCTTTTCATAGTGATGCGTGAATTACTTGAAACTCTATGAGCACATTGTAGAGGTTAAAAACATATGGAAATACTTTTGGTCAAAGTAGACGTCACTCCACCAAGTTGTGGTAAAGGCTGATAATAGTCACAAACCATTAAATTTGTTCAACGTAACTGAAAATTATATCGAGCCTATTATTTCATATTCCAGGATGGAATCAAAAGACTCCCCCATGAGTGAAAACCAAATGAACTTAGCCATAAAATATGCTGACAAAAGAAGCACTAAACAAATTGCTGTTGGGTAGATTGGTTTGTGGAATATGGCAATTCGGGTCCAAGTCATTGCCATAAGAAGCTACAGAAGGGTTTTCCTTAAAGAGCCCAGATTTAGTCATCAATAGAGTCTATGTAAAAAAACAACAGAAATTGTACAGCAATAGTAGAAATCAAGGTAATGTAGGGTTGGCATGACAGGCATGTTGTCCCTGCTGTCCTGGCTATTATTGGTATTGCTCTAAGGAGGCTTTAAGTGAATCTACAAGAAATGAATCAAAAGCATTCTTTTTTTATCTACTACTGAGGTGTTAGTTTATATACTTGGACGTAGATTGTACTTGTTATCTACTTGTTTGTAGAATATTTCAAGTCAAAAAATAATAGAAGGATTAATATTAATGGTCCTAGAGTTATTTGTATCTAAACCCTGTGAAAATATAAGAACAAGATATTAGTAATAAATCTAGAAATAGGTTTTGACTATAAAATAGTTATTTTATCCATACACGTGATGATCCATGAAACATTAAATATAAAGGAATAAAAAGATCAAAGAATATTAGAAGAATGGGTATACCTCAATAAGTCAAAATCCTGGGACCATTAGAGGCAGCTAGATGATGCAGTGGCTAGAGTATTAGGCTTTGGAGTAAAAAAAACTCAAGTTCAAACTTGTTCTCAAATAGTTACTAGCTGTGTCACCCTGGGTATGTCATTTAACCTTTTTTTTTTTTTTGCTTTAGTTTCTTCATCTGTAAAATGGGCAGTTAGGTGGCATAATGGATAGAGTGCTGGGCCTGGAGTCAGGAGGACTCAAATTCAAATTTGGCCTCAGACACTTATTAGCTATGTGACCCTGGGCAAGTCACTTAACACTGCTTGCCTCAGTTTCCTCATCTGTAAAATGAGCCAGAGAAGGAAATGGCAAACCACTCTAATATCTCTGTCAAGAAAACCCCAAATAGGGTCACAAAGAGACACACCTGAAACAACTGAACAGCAAATAAAATGGTAATAATAAAAGTATCTACCTCTCAGGGTTGTTGTGAAGATTAAATGAAATATTTGCAAAGCACTTGGCATAATTCCTCACACATGGTGGGCATCTAATAAATGCTTCTATTTCTATATGAACTCCAAAAAAAAGATGGAAAGAATGAAATGGATAAAAATAATAGTGACAATAATAATTTCATTTATATATATGGCGCTTTAAGATTTAAAAAAAATGCTTTACACATATCTCATTTGATCTTCATAACAAACCTGAGAAAATTACTGATCTTGTTATCCTCACTTTACTGATAAGGAAACTGAGGCTGAGAAAGACTATGGGACTTGCTGTGTGAATATAAGCTAAGTCACATAAGTAATGCTGTAAGTTTCCAAGATGAGATATGGATCTTTTTAACTCTAATACTAGCATCCCAGCAACTGTGCCACACCACAGTCCAGCGGTAATACAAAGATCTTTAACATTCCTGGAATTTGAGTTTGCGTGTGTGTGCGTGTGTGTGTGTGTGTATGTGTGTGTGTGTCCATGTGTCCATCATTAAACCCATGACTTTTATGTTAAGATCTAGTGACTATATGCTTTCCATAGTTTAATGGTGAAAAAGACATGCTAATAGTCCCTCTGTCTCTATCTCTCTCTGTTTCTCTATCTGTCTCTGTCTAAAGAGAAAGTTTATTGCTAATTCTTGTCTTCTCTTCAAATCAAATAGTTAGCTTCCTGTGGGCAGGACAGTCTATGCCCCTCATATGCTCCACAGGGCCCTCTGCATTTATAAGCACAGTATCATCAAATCATAGACCCTGAGGGGTCAGAAGGGCTTTTAGATATCCTTCAGTTCAAACTCAAATGACAGATGCAGAACCTGAGAGCCAGGGCTAGATTTATTCATGATCTCATAACCAATTAATCACAGCGCTAGAACCTGAATCCAATCTTCTGATCCTATTTCATTACTTAATAAATGTTTTTATCTTTCATTCAATAATTGAACAGTTCCTAAGACTCTACTGTGAGCTAGACCCTGGGAGCCATACTGATTATAAATAAGAAATTGCCTGCCCTCAAGGGCCTTCCAGTCTATAGCAGTAGGTGAGTCTGTTAAAAGGTTTCACAACGGAAATGAACATTGTTTTTCCAGTGGAAATGACATGGAAGAAGGTGCATTACTATCTGCTTTGCTGTTATCCCCTGAGGATTGCTAGGTTTTTCCATCTGATTTGCAGCTGAAACCTCCTCTACATATCTTCTTCTCATGTTGGTATGGAAGCTCCTTGAGAGCAAGGATCATCCCTGATTTTCTATTTGTATCCTCAGTGCATAGCACAGTGTAAGCACTTAAATAAGAAACTTTTCCTTCCTTCATTCATTCTTTATCATTCATTCACTCAAGATAGGAGCATCGATAGTTATAATTTGTACTATTACCTGCTAAGTACCTTGGAGCTAGTACCTAGTACCTAGTCTATTCTCTCCGATTTGTGACTTAAGAGAATGTTTTTACACACACACACACAATTCAGACAGATCAGTACTGTATCAAACAATTAGTTTCTACCGTGGTGTGTTTTTAACTCCACACAAGGAAAAAGCCAAGGCTGAAAATGAGTTCTGAGCATCAGAGGTTGTGGGATTACAGCCAGCAAAGTTGCTGGATACTTAGGTGGCACTGCCACAGCAGCATGCAACGTGGCATAGTCAATGATAATGGATTTCCTCAGATTTTGACAAACTCTCCACCTTTCTGCCTGGTCCAGATTTGGGATGCCTGGGTCCTCCGCTCATTGAACACCAAAGCAGTTCTCCGAGGCAAACCAATGAGTTTCAAAGGCAAGTGAGAGGTTCTCCCTCAGGGGCATTGGTTGGGTTCCCACTTTTCATATTAACAGGCAAAGGAGCCCTTGGGAATTGATTAGTAAATCAGACAAAGAAATCAATTATGAGTTACAGAAGTTTACAAAAAACACTAGATGAAGGGTATATTTGGAATAGATGCAGTCCGGTGCAAGTACACTTTATGGATCTGAGAAAGATTCTCCAAACCACAGAGATTTATCAAACTACCTCTCACACATAATACCTGGCACATGGTAAGTGCTTAATAAATAAACTATTGAGTGACTGACAGGCATTGTGGCTGTGTAACTTTATCTCTCAACGTCCCCAGCTTCCTAAGGCTACAACAGGAATGATTGGTGCCAAACTGCAGCGGTAGGGGTATTTCTTTCTTCTGGAATTCCCTGCATCAAATGAAATTGCATTTTCCGAAGCATGAATCAGTACGAAACAAAGTGCTTATGGGAGGCCTGAGAGGGAAGGTCATTTGCTTGGGGTCCCTTGGGAAATTCAATGGAAAGCTCAAGACAATTCTGAGATACTCATTCATTAGCAATTATTTACAAAGTAAATAAGTAAATCATTTTGGAACTTGGATTATTCACAGATCTGATGCTTGCTAAGCTCCTTATAACTTCAAGATTCTGAAGGCAACAAACTTTGTTTTAGAAGCTAACAATTCTGAGGAATATTGCTTTCATTTTTACATGTTTTCATCACACTTTCATTGGGAATGCCAAGTCCACAGTCCTTCCACCAATGTAGATGGGTAACCTATCACAAATAGTCTCAGAAAGATGCCTGGGGCACAGGAAGGTTAAGTCACTTCCTTGTTGGAGGATTTGAACCTAGGTCTTCTCCACACTACTCCACACTATCTTTCTTTCATGCCCCTGAAAACGAATGTTCATGATTTTCCTCAGCAGCAAATCTGCGTTAAGTTGTACATTTATTTAACTGTAAAGTATTCATTCAGCTTACATACACATATACACATGCATTTCTTAGTGACTGGTGTAAAAGGTAACGCTGCTCTTGTGATGAGACCGGAAGACTAATGACATCACTGGAAAACTCCATGCCCTTGGCATCTTGAAATCTTAACCTTTGAGGGGCAGCTAGGGGGCACAGTGGATAGAGCACTGGCCCTGGAATCAGGAGGACCTGAGTTCAAATCCGGCCTCAGACACTTACTAACTTTATGACCCTTGGCAAGTTACTTAATCCCAAATTGCCTCAGTTTCTTCATCTGTAAAAAAAACTTAATCTTTGTGTAATTGACAGAATAGGCAATATGACATACAGTCAAGAGCTGACCTTGGAGTCAGAAAGATTTGTGTGTTGAAGTCTTACATATGAAATATATTGACAGTGTGACCTTGAGTAAATCACTTAGGTAAATCCCTCAAGCAACTCTCAGGTCCAAAACCAAAATAAAACAAAGCAAGCATATCCTTTGATTTCCTTTGGTCCATTTAGGCACTCTCCATCACATTATATAATAGTGTATGTCTGTGAGAATCCCAGAATCCTATGTCCTTTCTAGCATAGATGTTTACTGAATGAAAAGATTCATAGACTGGAAAATTAGAACACGAAGGGACTTTATAGTTTATCTAAGGAAGATTATGTCAAGCAGTCATTTTAAATATGATTGGTGCTTTCAGACTTTGTCCATTTCATTAGTGACTACACTCCACACTGAAGAAAAAATAGTTCCATTTATTTCACTTCCATCAAAGTTAAGGCAGTAAATGCAGACTCTCTGGACTCCTCCGAGGATATATTAACTAATTGTAATACGATGATGCAATATAACATGACACACTATCATTACTGTTGTTCTCATCACAATGCCCACATATTCTAAAAGACTTAGTGTTTTTTTTTCTCTCTAATCTTCATATTGCTTAGGGCAACCACAATTCAGGCAAAATAAGGTTCTGAGGTATAACACTTGGCTCTGCCACTGAGGAATTGAGCAATTTTCTTGGCCTCTTTGGCCCTTAGTTTCTTCACCTGTGAAATGGGAATATTAATGCCTATTTTCTTAACAGGATTCAGAAATAATAAAAATGTTTGCAAAACTTTTAAAAATGGTGTTATCCTACTGAGCATACCCCACTCTCAAATCTTTCATTAAAAGTCAGGTCTCAATAGTGCAAATGGGGGTAAAAAAAAGTACAGCAAAACAACAATAGCAAATTTGAATGTTGTGTAAATATAATGATCAAGCTTTCCTTGGGAGAGGAGATGAGAAAGAGTACCGCCATCCTTTTCTGTAGAGGATGGAGACTGTGAGTATGGAACTTTGCATACACCCTTATTCTCTGTGAATGAATTGTTTAATTTTGTTTAATTGCTTTCTTTCCTTTTTTTAAATTCTTTGTTATAAAGAATGGCTTTCTGGATAGGGAAGGGAGAACAGATATATTTAGAGATAACATTGATGTAAAAGATCTGTAAAACTTTTAAAAAGTCGATTATCACACTTGCGACTTTTTAAAAATTTGCTACAAGACCTTGGAGATTTTTTTCCTGCCTCTCAGCAAATTCCATGATTAAGATAAATGTCTTACTGAATACAAGGGAGTCTTTGCTCTCCTTTTCACTGTCTCACCTGCAGCTGCTCAGTGGTGCCGTCATGTTTCCTTCCTGACCCTGGGAACGTCATCAAAACATGGGTTTCCAGGGAGTGCTAATCTCCCAGTTTCTGAATACGCACGTCATGCTACCAAAATAGTCCCTTGGCCTCTGATTTTCTCTTTAGGTCTATTTGATTGTAGGAGTGCCTGCAAGACTAATTGCAGTGATGGCTTTTCCCCACCTTTATCAGCTGCCGCCCAGGATAACTGTGCACCAGCCAGAGACATTAGGAGGGGACAGAGGAAATCCTATAGAGGAACAATTACGGGAAGTTGACATAGTCATTAAGAAGTTTGGAAAAATTAAGCTAGAAGAAAGTGGGCTTTGGCTCTCCGCCATTTTGGGGATGTGAAAAGAACTTTTAAGTGGGAATGGTTTTAGGAAAAATAAACACCAAATTCATTAATGAAAGTGGCAAGTAAGGATGAAGACTAGTTTAAAACAATTCCTTGAAAAATCAAGGAGGTGTAAAGGAAAACAAATAGAAAAGGAGTGTTGTGTTTGTCTTCAAATTGGATGGTATTGTAATTGGCTCTTCAGGGCTAGTTTCTTTTTAAGGACAGAGGTGCTATTATGCATAGGACAAGGTAAAACTTTGATTCACCGAAGGGCTCTTTTAGATTGAGAGGAAACATCCTCCATCCCTTTCCCATTTAAAATCAACATCTGTAGGGAAAAACTTTGAAGAAAATGGATTGTTAACGTTTATAGGTTTAAAGGGAAGGCCACAATTACAGATCACAGATAAATAAACAAAGCGTTAAGACTGGTCATTTGGAAGAGATGATCTCATTTGGTGTTTGATATCATAGGGAGACAAAAAAAACGATATTCATGATGAATAATTTGACTTGAACTCTGCAGATTAAATCATGTCTAAAAATAAATTGGAAAAACTGTTGAAAGAAAAACTCCTTGAGCAAGGCCTAGGTATGTCCCATGGGGACAGGGAATGCCCTGGATGACCACTTTGCTATAAACTACTTGTTCTTGTCGTCATCTGTTAGATTTAAACTGTTCACTTCCAAACTGAAGAGTGCTGTACAAAATAGCCCTTTATCCCAATGAAGAATCAATTGATAGAGTAAGTCAGGGAAGTTAGTAACAAAGAATCAAAGAATGTTAGAGCAAGGACCTTAGGAATTTATTGTTCCACTCCCATCATTGGAATGATGAAGAAAGAAAGAGAAGTCCAACGTTAAACAATGTGTTTAGTCAAACAAGTAATCATGTCTTCATAATTCTGGCCTAAGTTTCTTTCTATTACATCATATTATCTTCATAGAAGACTCTCAGTTCTTCCTTGCTGATGGAAGGAGATAGTCTCCCTACCCTAAAGAATAAAATCAGCATTCATTCATTCAATTATTTGCTCATTGTTCACTTATTTGCTTATTTTGTCATTTATCTATTCATCTATTTATCTATTTCTTCCTTTCTCCCTCTCTCTTCTCTCTTTTCTTCCTTCCTTCATTTCTTTCCTCCTCCTTCCTCCCTTTCTTCTTCTTTCCTTTTTTCCTTCTTTCTTTCTTTTTCTTTCTTTCTTTCTTTCTTTCTTTCTTTCTTTCTTTCTTTCTTTCTTTCTTTCCCTTCCTTCCTTCCTTCCTTCCTTCTTTTCTTCCTCCCTCCCTCTCTTTCTCTCTTTACTCCTTCTTTTCTTTTTTCTTTCTTTCATTTTTCTTTCTTTTTTCCTCCTTTCTTCTTTCTTTCTCTTCATTCCTTCTTTCTTTCTTTCCTTCCTTCCTTCCTTCCTTCCTTCCTTCCTTCCTTCCTTCCTTCCTTCCTTCCTCCCTCCCTTCCTTCCTTCCTTCCTTCCTTCCTTCCTTCCTTCCCTTACTCCCTCACTTCCTTCCTTCTTTCCTACCTCCTCCCCTCCCTCCATCCCTCCCTTCCATTTTATTGGTGTATTTTGTTTTTTTACATTTTGATTACGGATTACACCCAAAACATGAAAGATCTCTTATGACAAAGTAAAACAATTAAAGAAAACTAATGACACAGTGACCACACTTGCAAGTAATGTTGCACATCTGTAGCACCCACCTCCCTTCACCTGTTTTTTAAATTTTTAAAAAAATCATTAGGTTGTGATCAGCTTGAAGGAAAGAACTGTTTTTTTGTCTCTTTTTATTTCCTCAGGACTTAGCACAGTGCCTGGTACATAGCAGGCACTTATTAAATGTTTAATGATTAATTAATTGATTTTCTCTCTCTTCTACTTCTCACCCCACTGGAGAAAAAAGAGAAAAGAAAACCAAATTCCTTGCAACAAATAGACTAGTTAAGCAAAACAAATTCCTTCGTTGGCTATAAACAACAACAACAAAAAAAATACCTGTCCCATTCTGCATCATAAAAATGTCACCTCTCTATGAATAGGTGGATAGCATGTTTTATCAGTCCATTGGAATCATTGAGGGTCTTTGTATTCATCTTAATTATTAAAGCTTTCAAAGTTGTTTGTCTCTACAATGTTGTTATTTTTGTATAAATTATTCGTGTTCTGCTCATTTCGTTCATCAGTTTATAATAAGAGAAACAGCTAACATTTATGTAGCACTAACTATATACTAGGCATTTGCTAAGTGCTTTACAGTTATTATCTCACTTGGTCTTCACAATGTGCCGGATCCCCATTTTACAGTCGAGAAAACTGAGGTAAATAGAGGTAAAGTGACTTGTCTAGTGTCGCACAGCTATTAAGTGTCTAAGTCTGGATCTGACGTCACGTCTTCCTGACTCTGTGCTCAGAGCTCTATCCGTTGTGCCACCTAGATGTGCCATACATAAAAGTCTTCAGAATTGTTTGGTCTCAAACTATAGATGTTATATAAATCATTCTTCTGGCTCTGTTTGCTTCACTGTGTATTGGCTCGCATAATTCTTTCCATGGATCTTTGAAATAAGCTGATTCCTTATTTCTTATAGCACAATAATATTCCATCATATTCATATACAACTTATTTAGCTATTCCATTACATATTACATGTTGGCTCACTTAAGATCTCTTAAATATCATGTTATACATTAAAAATAGAATATGGGTAAAAGGAATAAGTATTGTTTTAGGGACAGGACTTGTGATTTCAATGATATAGGAAGTTTTCAGTGTGGAATTTCCCTCTCCCAATGCAGATGATCACCTGGTCTGCAACTTAGAGCATTGCATTAAAGTCTTAGAGAGGCCAGTGCTTGGGGGTGTTGAGAGTTGGGTCGCAAAGCCAGTATGTGTCAGAGGTAAGACTTATATCCAAGTCTTTCTTTTTTCTTTTTGAGGGAGGAGGGCCAGGCAACTGGGGTTAAGTGACTTCCCCAAAGTCACACAGCTAGTAAGTGTGTCAAGTGTCTGAGGTAGGATTTGAACTCAGGTTCTCCTGACTCCAAGGCCGGTGCTCTGCTCACTGCGCTACCAGCTGCCCCAACCCAAGTCCTATTGACTCCAAGTTCAACTGTCTGTCTGCTGCTCTGCTTCATAACAAATCATTATGACATTATTGGGCTATGTTATATTGCAATAATATACTTAGAGACTTATACTTATAATATAATACTTATAATATACTTAGAGACAATTTGTTGGACTGTTTGCCCTTACGTTAAACAGTCCCATACTACTGTGTATCTTAAGTATATGACTCTGCCTTTATGGGGTTTTTTCTTTGTTTGTTCTCCATTAGGTTTTCAATTGTCACTTCTTGCTGCTCTCAGTTTTCTTGCCTCTAGCAGCCTCCCCCCATTTCTAATTTTCTGTCTCTTGTGAGAGAAGAACCCATGCAACCAAGCTTGATAGTAAATGTCTCTGAATGAGAGCCTTAGGACTTTTACTAGTTAAGTTCTTATGCATCAATACAAGAAAATCCCAACGTTCATTTGACTTTTTGCTTTAATCTTGGTTCTCATCTACCCTCTGGAATGCTGAGGCTGACAGATAAGTCATTTCCCAGTAACTAAGGTAATATGGCTATAGATACGGATGTATCATTTGGGCTGGACTTCATAGGAATTAATGGAGTGACTATTTAGATCCTATTCATTCTGTCCTATTTCTGAGCTGCTAAGTATTGCTAGAGAAAGATCAAATCAAATTGATTTCATCTACTACAAATTTATAGTGCATAGCCTCAATCAAGCCTATGTTGCTGACCACAGATGTTTCTATTGTAACTTTATTGGCTCTCTATCTTATTCCCTCCAGTGATCGTGCCAAACCTTTTTCTGGCTTTTAAAGGCTTACCTACACCTCCTACTCACATATTTGCAATAGATGACTTAAGCAAAATTATAGAAGCCTCTAATCAAAAGGCACCTTTAAGACTGTCTAATCTAGTTCTCTTCATTTACAGATCAGGAAACAGACCCAAGAGGCAGCTAGGTGGAAAAGTAAATAGAATGTTGAACTTGGAGTCACAAAGGTTCATCTTCCTAAGTTCAAATCTGGCCTTAGACATTTACTAGCTGTGTGACCTTGGGCAAGTCGCTTAACCCTATTTGCCTCAATTTCCTCATCTGTAAAATGAGCTGGAAAAGAAAATGGCAAACCACTTCCATATCTCTGCCAAGAAAGCCCCAAATTGTATCATGAAGAATCAGGTATGACTGAAAAACGACTGATTTCTGATTCCTGAAACAGACTCAAAGACATCAAGTTCACTCTTAAGTGGCAGATATGGAAACCGATCTCCAGATCTTTTGATTTCCAAATTCAGCACCCTTTTCCACTATTTTGTAGTACTTCTCTACAGAGAGATAGTGGATAGAGAATCGGCCTTGTAATCCATAAAGACCTGGCTATAAGCCCCATCTATGACACATACTACCTGAGCCCTGGCCAGATCTCAATGCTCTTGGTAACTCTCTAAGACTATTACCCAAAAAGGTGGTGATCTGCATTGGTAGGGTCCTCATTTAAGTGTTCTCTCTGTCAAAGAAATCACAAAGCCCTATTGAGAAGAATGAGGTCATCATATGTAAACTCCTTCAGTACCCTTCCTTTGACGGCAATACAGTACAGTGGAAAGAAACTAGGGTCAGAAGTCATCGTTCAATCGTCTGACTCTTCGTGAGCCCATTCTGGGTTTTCTTGACAAAGATACTGGAGTGATTTTGCCATTTCCTTCTCCAGCTCATTTTACAGTTAAGGAAACTGAGGCAAGCAAGATGAAACGACTTGCCCAGAGTCATAGAGCTAGTAAGTGTCTGAAGATGGATTTGAACTTGAGTCTTCTGGACTCTAAACCCAGTGGTCTATCCACTGCACTACCCAGAAGATATGGGTTCAAATCCCAGCACTGCTGTTTATTGCCTATGTAAGTTATTTAAACCTTTCTGGGCCTCAATTTTTTTACCCCTCCCTCTTTTCCTCCCTTCCTCCGTCCACATCCTCTTCCACATCCACATATATATGCACATATTTGTATGTGTGTGTGCATGTTGTCTTTCTTCTTAGAACATAAGCTTCTTGAGGGCAAGGAGTGTTTAACTTTTCCTTTTAGATTCCCATCACCTAGTGCAGAGCCTGGTGTATTGTAAGTGTTTGATAGATGTTTAGATACCAAAGAATCCTGCTACTGGAATCAAGACTCACTATTGGACAAAAATTGCTAGGAAAACCGGACAGTAGTCGAACAGAAATTGGGTTTCAACCAAAATTTCATAGTGTGTACTTAAACACCAGATGGATAAATAATTTAAACATAAAAGGTGACATCATAAACAAATGAGAGGAGGAAGAAAAATCACTTTTTAGATGTATCGATGGAAAAGAGTTCATGATTAAATATGATGGATCATGGAAAATTAAATAGATGGTTTTGATTATACATAATTTAAAAGTTTTTGTACAAACATGATATATTTTAAATTAAATACAGGAAATAATTAACTAGAAAAAATAAATCTTTGCAGTGTCTCTAATAAAGATCTCTTATCTAAGATTTATGACTAATTGACTCAAATTTCTAAGAGTAACAGCCATTTTCCAAAGCTAAATGCTAAAATGATATGAAGAGGCAATTTTCAAATGAAAAAAATATGAGCTATGAACAATCATGAAAAATGATCCCAATCAGTAATATTATAATTAGAAAAATGTAAATTAAAGCAACTCTGAGTTTCTACCTCTTACCCATCAGACTGGTGAAGTTGATAAAAAAGGAAAATGACAAATGTTGGAGGGACTGCAGGAAAACAGGCATATTAATGAACTGTTGGTGAGGCTATGAATTGGTCCAAACATTCTGGAAAATAATTGGTAACTATGCCCATAAAGTTACTAAACTGTTACTAACCCTTTGATCCAGTGATACCATTACCAGGTCAATGCCTTAAAGAGATCAAGAAAAAAGAAAAGGGTAGATAGATAGATAGATAGATAGATAGATAGATAGATAGATAGACAGATAGATAGATAGATAGACATACACATATACACATATCTATGTATATATACACACATATGTGTGTAGCTGCTCTTTTAATGGTGGCAAAGAAAGTGATAACTAAGAAAGTGCCCATCAGCTAGGGAATGGATGAACAAATTATGGTATGTGAATGTAATGGGATACTATTGTACTACAAGAAGTAATGAAAGAGATGGTTTCAGGAAAACAGGGAAAGATGTGTACAAACTGATAAAGAGTGAAGTGAGCAAAATCATGACAACTATTTATACAATAGCGTTATGAACAACAGCAACAGCAGTTTGAAAGACAAGAATTCTGCTTGATACTATGACCAACCATGAGTATGAGTATACCATTCCACAGTATCAGTGATGGAGAATAATAGATACTTCTCAATAGTGTGGCATAACATGCAGAGTACAAAAGGAGACATACTTTTTTTGGACATGGCCAATGTGGGAATTTGTTTTGTTTGACTATGCATATTTGTTATAAGTGGTTTGTTTTCTCTTTTTTTTCTTTCAGGCAGAGAAGGGAGAGATGAGAGGGAAAAAAATAAATGTTGTTAATTGAAATAAATTTTTTGTTGAGTGATTATTGATGATAGAAGGTGCTTGGTGAGTAATCAGGAGACCTAGTTATTCCTGCTTGCATAGTAGACACTCTAATTTCCTTCAAAGCCCCCTTCTACATGAAACCTCTGTGGATCTTCCAGTTGCTGGTGCCCCTCTCTGAAATTACACTACTAAGCAAATTCCCTTCATACATAGATATAGCTATGTCACTCTTCAGCTCAAAAATTTTGAGTAGTTCCCTTTCTCTTAACAAGAAAAGTTCAAACTTCTTTCACTAGAATTCAAGGTTGTCCACAGTCTAATACCGATGTCCATCCTTCTCTCCTTCTTCCTTCCTTCCTTCCATCCTTTCTTCCATCCTTCCTTCCTTCCTTCCTTCCTTCCTTCCTTCCTTCCTTCCTTCCTTCCTTCCTTCCTTCCTTCCTTCCTTCCTTCCCCTTTCCTTTCTTCTTTCTTTCCTTCTTTCCCCTTTCCTTTTTTCTTTTCTCTTTCTTAAAGAATTTTATTGATGATTTCATTTTTAGACGACCTTGATTTCTGAATTTATCCTTTCTCACTTCCTCATTCAGAGAAGTATCCATTACAACAAACAGTGGAGGGGAGGAGGGGGTAGTTCAGAAAAACTAACAATTCAATTGAGTCTGACACTATTTGTAATATTACATATCAATACTCCCCAACCTCTGTAAAGAGGGGAGATGCTTTTTTCATCCCTTCTTTGGGGATAGGTTGTATCATGACAATTTTACAATATACATAGAACATGGGCTGACAGTGATGACACACTTAGCACACACTCTATGCAATGCATTAGTGTGCTTGTCCTTCTCCAATCTTGACTATTCACGTTTTAAATCTCTTATTAGTGACTACCCTAGCTTTCCATCCCAGTATCAAACTACTCTCCAGTACATAGTCTATATTTCTAACTAAATTAGAATTCTCTATGTCTAGAGTATCCTGTGCTTTCCTGCCTCCTCACCTTTAGTCCCATTGGACTTCATATCTGGACTGCCTTCCTTCAACCACTTTACCTGTTGGGTCTCCATTCCTTCTCCAAAGTCCCTCTTGGATACACACAATTGTGCAAATGCCCTTTCTGATACACTTATCATGAGCTATAGATTTCTTGTGTGTGTAACTTATTCCATTACTAGACTGTGAGCTTGATGACTACAGGGAAACATTTTAAAATCATATACATATATGTATATATATTATATATTTATATATATTATACATGCATACATACATATACATATATATACACATATATATTCCAGCACCCCAGAAAACTGGTCTATATAGAATAGGTGCTCCATGAACCTTTGTTGAATAGAATTATTTTGTATAGATTGTAGGATAGAGTACTGGGCTAGAATTCAAATCTGATCTCAAACATTAACTGGCTGTGTGACCTTAGATAAGTCACTTAACCTCTGTTTGCCTCAGTTTCTTCTTATGTAAAATGGAGATAATGACAGCATCTGCCCTCTAGGTTGTTATGAGGATCAAATGAGGTAATGTAAATAAAGCCCTTAGCACAGTATGTGCTGTAGAAATTCTAGCTGAATGCTGTATTATTATTATTATTACCTGTTAAAATATAAGTCTGGTAGAGAAGAGTGCTGCATTTAGAGTCAAAAGACTTTGATTAAAACTCCAGTTTTGCCACCTGTGACTCATGTGATTGTGGACAAGTCACTTTACCTGAAAATAATCTGTGTGTTTTGTGGACTGAAAGCTTCCATGAGTCAGCGGTGTGATGTGTCAGCCAAAGCAAAGTGCATGCTGCTGAGAAGAGGCAGCTGATGGTCCCAGTCTACTCTGCAGCTAGGTGGCACAGTGGATTGAGCATCTGGGCATGGAGTCAGGAAGATCTGAATTCAAATTCAGTCTCAGACACTTGCTACGTTACCCTGGCCAAGTCACTTAACCCTGTTTGCCTCAGTTTCCTCATCTGCCATATGAGTTGGAGAAGGAAATGGCAAACTGCTCCAGTATCTTTGCCAAGAAAACCCCAAATGTGGTCACAAAGACTCAAACACGACAGAACAACAACGTTCTTCTATTGTCAGACCTGAACTGTATTACTATGTTCAATTCAACACAATTGTTTAAGAATGACATTAGGACATTGATATTCTGGACAGTGCCCAGAGGAGAACAGCCAGGATGGTGAAGGGTTTTGAGTCCATGCCATAAGAGGGTTGGTTGAAGGAAATGGTATATTTATTTTGGAGAAGAAAAGATTGAGGGGGACATCATAGCTGGCTCTAAGTATTTGAAAACTTGCCATGGGGATGGTGGGTTAAATTTATTATGTTTGGCCTCAGGATGAAGAACTAATAGTAATGATGCAGAGTAGCAAAATTGGGCTTGATGTCAAGAAAAGAGAAAAACTGCCTAATAACAAGAGCTGTATAAGAGCATGATGTATTCCCTCAGAAAGGTGATGAGTTCTCGCCTTGGAGGTTTGAGAGCAGAGGGCAGATGACCCCTTGTCCATTATATTATAGTGGGGATTCCTTCTGTGTGTATGTTGGACTAGGTGGCAGCTAAGAACTCATCCCATTCTTAAATTCTGAGTTAGAGGAGCTGGGCACAAGGGCCAGCTGTGCTGCATGCTTCCTGGGTGATGCTAGCAAATAGCCTAATCTCTCCAAGCCTCAGTTTCTTCATCTGTAAAATGAAGAGTTTGAACTAGATGACTTTGATGTTTTCTTCCAGCTCTAAAGCTATCATCAGACGAGCCTATGACCTCTCTGGCCCTCACTATAAGATTAGTGTTGAAATAGATGGTCTCTGAGGCCCCTTCCAGCTCTAAATCTGTGGTAGTTCTATCTTATGAGAATGAGAACTCCTTGAAAGCAGGTCAGTCTTACTTTTCCGTTTGTTCCTCCAGCACTGAGCCTAGCTCTTTGAACATAATAGCACCGAATAAATGCTTTTTCATTCGTCAATTTATCCACCTCACAGGGTGTTTTGAGGAAATAGCTTTGAAAAACTGACAGTACTTATTCAAATGTGACATACGGCATTGATGAGAATGGATCCTTGGGGAAAAGATGTATCTTGGAAATAAATGTTTGGCTGCATATCATATTGAAGAAATAACATTTACTTGTAGTATTTTCCTATGACTTGCCTCTCGTTCAGAAAGAAGTCATCCAAAAGGGTAAAGGATCATTGAGAGATGATTAATTGATTTAATGAGGATGCTTTGAGTTAAAATCATCTTAGATAATTCTACAGTCATCAGTGGTAACCATTGAAATACACACACTGAATTAGCAGGAAGCTTGAACTTCAGAATTGACTTGGAGAAATAAAGATTATCTTTGGGTTGTCCCAGACTGTTACAGCCAACTTGGGGCACTTAGGGATTTCCACGAAATAATCAGTCTGGCTGATAATGCTCTAATCAAGAGAACTTTATTTAGAGCATTTTAGTTCACAAAATGGAAGGCTCTTGGCTTACCTTGAGCTATCAGGGGAATGAGGGATGAACATCTGTCCATTTATCTATCTATCTATCTATCATCTTGGTCTATTTATCTGCCTGGATATATATATATACATACTCACACACATATATATATGCTTATATATATGTATATGTAAATAGGAATATTTTTGTGCTAATAAGAAAGCACAAATTTGAGGAATTAAGTAGAACATGAGAAGACTTTGATGAACTGATGCAGTATGAAGAAAGTACAACCAGGAAAATTTATACTACTGATTATAATAACATAAATAACAACACTGAAAGGCATTGCAATTCAGATTGGGCACAATCTAATCTTTGTTGCAGAGAACTGTTCATGAAACCCACTTCCTTCCTCTCATTAGAGGCAGGGGAGCTTGGATATGAATTGCTGAATATTCTGCTAATTAGTATGCCATTTGGCTTTGCTTAACCATGTTGTTTGTCACTAGAAATGGTTCTATGAGGGTGGGGCAAGAGGAGAAGGATTACTTAGATATGGGTGTAAAAATCAAAAAGTTTCAATAAAACATTAAAGGAATGAGGACTAGATCTGTGATTTTGTTAGTATTGAGAAATTCAAGATGAGGAAACTCCTGTCAATTCAGATCAGCACCTTATAAACTTAGAACCTTAGAAGGTTGACCAGAGCACTGAACTTAAATGGCTTACCTGGTGTCACACAGCCAGGATATCAGAGACAAGACTTGAACTCAGGTCTTCCTGCCTTCAAGGCCAGCTGTCCTTCCCCTATCTCTACACTGTCTCTAATAAAACATCTCTCTCTCTCTCTCTCTCTCTCTCTCTCTCCCTCTCCCTCTCCCTCTCCCTCTCCCTCTCCCTCTCCCTCTCCCTCTCCCTCTCCCTCTCTCCCTCCCTCCCTCCCTTCCTCCCTTCCTCCCTCGATGCTATAGTTCCAGACAGAAAACTCAGCTTAATAGAGCATGAGTCTGACCTAGCCACATAGTCCTTGTTAACTGAATGACTGAGACAAAAAGTGAAATGATAGTTTAATAGTTAGAGGCATGAATTCAAGTATAGAGTCAAGTTTATGTCATGAGTCTACTGGAAATTAATTATTTCTTAAAGCCTTCTTTCTAACATGAAGGTTGTATCTTGTTTCTTATTCATTGGATTAAGAATATGGATTTTAGAGCTGGAAGGACCTTAGAAGCCATCAAATCCATCCCACCCCCATTTTACAGATGAGCATGCAGTAAGGAGTTGATGAGGATATGAATCACCTAAATGAATTCTGGGATAAAGTTAAAGTGAGACATTAGGTACCAATATGGCAGTATAGGAAGGCATAGATTATTCCGGAAGGGAGGAAAAGGAAGACAGTGATTTTATAGTATATATGAAAGGTATTGTCTAATCTAGGATACATCTAAAAAGTACTCTTATTCTAATAACAAATTAATTGAAAGCAACTGTTTGAATTTCTTTAAAAGAAATAATAATAGCCCAGTCAAGCCTATTCATTGTGAATTTGGTTAGTGACATCAGATGAAAGCATTAACTTGCCCATGGAATTTAAATGTGTAAATTATCATTTTGATGGTGGTGACTAAACTCTGTGTCAGACACTTGTGAGGAAGGAAAGGAAGGAAAGACTGATTCAGAGTCTATAAAAGTTGAATCATAATGAAAAGAACCATGTGAATCTAGGGCATTGTCTGGGGGCTGCAGTTTTAAACCTACCTTAGAGGCCGTGTGGTATAATGGATAGAGTACTGGTCTTGCAGTTAGATGACCCAGGTTTGAGTCCCAGATTTAACACTTTATTGTTTCCATTACCCCGAGCAAATCTCTTATCCTCTGGGATCCACTGTTTGACTCTGTAAAATGGAGATACTAATGCTTACACAATTTACATCATAGAAAAGCACTTTATAAAACCTTAAAGAGCCATAAAATGTGAATTATTATTCTCTGGCTACATTAATTCTTTTGAAAAGATTTATATATATTCTCTAACAATACCTTTGCACTTAGACTGAATCAAAACGGTAAAAAAGAAAGGAAGAAAGAAAAAGAAAGACAGATGGATAGAGCATTTATTGTGTGCTTACTATGTGCTATGCACTGTGCAAAGTGCCGGTGATTAAGAACAATTGATTACAAAAATTGATATAAAAAAAAAGATCTGTCTTCTAAGAAATAGCTATCCCACTCAGGGAATCACCAATCCAGAGAAGAGACCTCAAACAAAGACATCCCTCATGGTAAGTAGATGGTGAGGTGCAGCATCCTGGAGAAAGAGTTGAACTGGGATAGGGCAGTAGATTTGGAATCAGGAGAACCTGAGTTCAAATTCCCCCTAACTCATTTAATAGCTATGGGACACTGGACAAATCACTTAACCTCTCCATTTCCTCATCTGTAAAATGAGGATGTTGAGTGAGAATTGCCTCCAAAGTGTCTTCTAGTCTATGATACTGTGAGTCTCTTTTTATGATAATCAGAAGAAATAAAGCTTTTAGATTAAATGAATAGCCTGCTTTTTAAGACTAGCCTCTTAAAAATTTAAAGCATTTATTTTGAGATTACAACAATAGCAAAACACTAAGTATTGCATTGCATTTTGAGGAGAAATAATTTTTAAAAATCTGAAATCCAAACTGTCACCATTTCTTAAGTAAGCACTTAACACATGCTTGTCAATTGATTAATTGTTTCCCAAGCCTAGAATAATATTCCCTATGCATTTTAGAACTGAGGACTTCTTTCAAGATTCAGCTTGAATTCCCCTCTTCTGTAAGACCTTTCCAGTTTCTCCAGTTTCTTGTACCTTCCCCTTTCAGATTACTATACCTCTATCTTGTATATATGTTGTAGGTGCCTACTTATTTACTTACTGTCTCTTCTATTAGAATGTAAGCTTCTTGAGGGCAGGGACTGTTTTTATTTTTCTTTGTATTCCCAGACCTTAATACACTGCCTGACACATAGCAAACAATAAATGCGTATTGATAAATTGATTAATCAATCGATTGATTGATAGGATGCTTGTTTCCTAAGCCTAAAATGCTCCTTTTGTTTTCTTTGTATCCTCAGTCCTTAGAACATTGTCTGACATGTAGTTTCAAACTCCTAACAAATTCTTATTGACTAAGATTACTTCTTAGTAATAGGCGACCCCAAAAAGCTCCAAGTTTGAATCACCTGGTGAGTCAACATCCACTTGAAACCACAGTTCACAAGTGTCCCCAATGTGCTCCTTTAAGGCCAAAGTGGAGTTGAGAGTTGGTGCCCTTTGCCTTACTTTCTATTAGGGATGGAAAATGCTGTATTTTCTACACTTCAATACTTCACTGTAATAGCTTCATCTAATACCTTAATGATTAATGGGAACAGAGGATCATAGATTTAAAGACAGAAAAGATCTTGAAAATCATCTTGTCCAAACTTCTCATTTTACAAATGAGTATACTGAGGCCAAGATAAGAGTTTTCACCGGATTGCTGAAAAGGCAAATCAGGAGAATGCTATAGATTTAGTTTACTCAGATAAAGCTCTTCTAGTTTTAATCCTCCAGGTGCTTCAAAACATTTGCAGTTTTTGGGATCATGTGGACATGCAAAATCATAGAATTTCAGACTAGGAAGGGTCTTCAGCTGAACAGTTTAAACCACACCTGAAACAGAATTTCCTTTATAGTATAGCTGTAACCCTAATCTCAAAGCCCATTGGTAGGGTACTGTCTTTTTGTTGGTGGAGATGAATACCCTGATCTTCAAAGTGGGGGAGAGGAGAGCTCTTGAGTTTGTTTGTTTGTTTGTTTTGAAGTCATTTCAGGCATTTCTGGTTTCCAAGTTTGAGAAGGAAAGTGGATGAGGCCAACCCCATTTTACATTGCTGAAGACATGACTCTGGGAAGGCATGAGAAGAGCCGGCAGCCTCCATCATATCTGTATTCCCAGCTTGCTACTCCAGGTACTTCAGGGAGTTTTCCTTTAGGTGAGATCTGAAACACTGTTACTTGGCTCCTAATGGCAAAGTACCTTTCACTCTGTTATCTGGTGTGGATTCTCCTTTGTTTACTTTCTCTGACTTCTGTTTTGCTACTGAATCGGATAAATTTTGGGGTTGGGGCTACCTACTATGTGCCAGACACTGTGTTAAGTGCTAGGGATACAAAAAGAGGCAAAAGACAGACCTTGTCCTCGAGGAGCTTACAATCATTAGTATTTCTTCCTTATACAGAGCAGAATCCAAGCCAACTAGAATTTGCTAAGCCCCTACTATGTTCTAATTGTTGTGTCAGGTGCTGGGGGATACAAATACAAAAAGAACTTGCCCTCAAGGTGTTTTCATTCTACTGGGAGAATCTGCCATGTAATCCAATAAACAGGCATGATAATTTGAGATTGAAGGAATTCATGACTCAATGGGTCAGGAAAGGTTTCACTCAGGAGGTTGTACCTGGGCTGAGCACTGAAGGAAATTAAGGATTTTAAGAGGCAAAAGAGTGGTGGGGGTGGGGTGGGGAAGTGCCTACCTTTACCACTAGTTCTGCCCACTGGAGATAGATCCACACTCAGGTTAATTGTTTTTATTTTCTTCCCCAAAGTCATATTATAGGATCTTAGATTTAGACCTAGAAGAGATCTCGGAAGTCATCTAGCCCTTTATTTTACAGATGAGGAAGCCAAGGCCCAGGGATCCTTTCTTCCCCAAGGTCATGCAGATAATGAACACTGGAGGTGGAATTTGAATCCAGGTTTTCTGACTCCAGAGACAATGCTCTATCCATTCTTTGAGATACCACCAGTAACATGGTTGGCTTGAAATACACCTTTTGGGGTCAGGACAGTTGTCCATTTTCCCCATAGACTTATTTCATAACAAGGAAAACCACTTAAACAAACAAAAAAGATACGGGAGTCATGGGGTCAGTTTGATTTTGGTGGGGTTAACAACATTTTGTTCAAGTTCAGTTCAGTTAGTGGATCAGATTGTCTCCCACACGGATCCCTAGACAGAAGTGGGTGCCCACCATGGTTGGAATGTTGGGTCTGGAGAGGGGCAAGCAGCAGCAGAAGAGCCAAGCTGGGGAGAGACAAGCAACAGGAAGTAGCTTCTGGCAGTGACAACAGGGGCTTTTGGGCTGCACGTGAGAGGAAAAGGAAGCCAAATACAATGTTCCAGTGACCCTCCCACCCACTTTAAATCAATGGCTGTGGCAGAGAGAAGCCTGTGGGAGGGAAGCCTTCCCAGCTCTTGTCTCTAAACCCTTCCTCCGTCAACCAGTTCCCCTCAGAATTCCAGGCATTTTACCAAGCTTCTGGAATAATAATAACTGATAGGACTTTAAGGTTTGCAAAACTCTTTCCAAATATCTCATTTAAATGCATTCTGTTATCTAGTGTGGCTCAAATTCTTAAGGATAAGAAATACATAGTAAAGTGCTTTGTATATGGCAGGTGCTTAATAAATATTTATTTAATTGAATTTGATCCTCACCAAGTACTATGTGTATTTATTTTCTCCACTTTACTGATGGGGAAACTGAGGACAAGAGCTTACATGACTTGCCTAGGATCACAACAACAAGTGACCGATTGGAACCCAAGTTTCTCTGATGCCAAGGCTAGCAACCCACCTCCTAGTCTAGGCTGACTCAAAAATCACTGAATCATAGAGTCACTATTTTGGGAGTTGAAAGGGTCCTTAATAGACATCCAGTTCAACCCATACATAAAAGGAATCTCCATTGTAATGTGTCCAACAAATAGACTCTGCATGAAGACTTCTAAGGAGGAGAAACCCACTACCTCTTGAGATAACCCATTCTATTTTTGGACAGCTCCAACTGTTAAGAAGTTTTTTCTGACATCAAGACTCAGTTTGCCTCTTTGAGACTTCTACCATATTGCTCTTGGCTCTTCTCTCTGGGACCAAACAGAATAAGCCTAATCTCTTCTCTCCATATGACAAATGCTTTAAGACAGCTATCATGTTCTCCTTGAGTCTTCCCTTCTTCCGGCTAAACATGCTTGGTTCCTTCCACTCATCAATCAATCAAGATTTATTAAGGGTCTGCTCTGTGCCAGGCATTATTCTAAGCACTGGGGATACAAAAAAGAGATAAAAGACAATATCTTCCTTTGAGGAGGTCACAATCTAGTGATTATCATAGGCCATGGACTGCAGACTCTTCACAATCCTGGTTGCCTTCCTCTTACGACTTCCAGCTTATTAGTGTGCTTTTTAAACCACGGTGTCCACAACTGAACACGATACTGTGATTAAAGATTGATATGAGCAGAGTCCAGTGGGATAATTACCTTCTGGTTCCTAGAAGTCATGTCCCTCTTAACAAAGTTCAAAGTCATATACTGGCTCAGTAATGATATTGACCTTCAAATATGGCAGTCCACCTTATTTGGAGGGAGGGAAGGAGGTCTGTTATTGTAGTTTTCTCAATGTAAGAACACGGTGAAGGATCTGTGACTTCAGAAAAGGGTGTGTGTGTGTGTGTGTGTGTGTGTGTGTGTGTGTGTGTAGGGAGTGGTGGGGAGACTCCTACATGAGTGAAATCCTTCCCTTATGGCATTTTGTTAGAGGTTACAGTTAGTCTTTGTCAGAGGCAGGATTTGAACTCAAGCTATTCCCAGCTCAAAGCCTAGCACTGTCCACTGCCTCCATGCTGTCTCTAATTTTGTTCACAGTAAAGTGACTTATGTCTTTACTCATGGCAGACAAGCAGATATATTTTTGCCTTGCATCATTACTTTACAATGATTCTTTTAGAATGTAATCACAATGGAAAATATTATCTACATCTAGAGAAAAAACTGATGGAGTCTGTGTGCAGATTGAAGCACACTATTTTCACTTTCTTTATCACTTTCATGTTTTATTTTTCCTTTTGGTTTGTTTCTTCTTTCACAATATGACTAATATGGAAATACATTTTACATGATTATACATAAATAACCTATTTAAAATTCTGATCTTTTTAGGGAGGGGGATGGGGAGGGAGGAGAAAAATTTGGAACTCAAAATGTTTAGAAAATGAATGTTAAAAAATTGTCATTACATGTAACTGGAAAAATGCTATTTAAAAAGAAAAATAAATAAAATTTAAAAATATAGTCACAAGACCATTGCCCTTTTAAAAACCCATTTTGATTTTCAAAGTCTATGAAAAATAATTAACCCTTCAAAAGGCAGATGTTGAAGCATATCACTTATATTTTGACTAAAATAATGGACTGGTGGAATAAAATCATACTCATACTCAGGCTTGGTCACTGTTATTTTGGTTTGTTGGAGTATATATATATATATATATATATGTTTCAAGGGAAGCCTTCGATTAGGGATGAGGTGTGGGGTAGATTAGTAGGTAGTAAAATAAGAGAAAAGAGAACCAATAAAACTTTCTTTTAATGAATAAAGGAAAATAAAAAATGCAGGTGACAGAAAGGAATTTTGTTACTACCCTGCTAAATATATATATATGTATATATATGTATACACACATATATATACATATACATACATACATATGTACACATGCATGTCATATAATTATATATGTATATACATAATCTTTTTAAAAGCAAATTGTACATCATTCACAATTTCTTATATAATCATCTTTCTTGTTCTTTGTATAATGAAGTGTTTTCATTTGTTACTCATTGTTGATTTTTCAATATAAAGCAATTAAAGGGGAAAAACTTTTTCAAAGACGATCAATAACGTCATGGGGTGATGTCTTGATTTGCTTGTGAATTGGATTTAGGTGAAGCAGAGCTGCACAAAGCCATCAGCCTTACTCTCTCTTCCAGAGTCATGAAAATCCAGTGACGGGACAAAAGTTGGAATGACTGGCAATGGATGGGACGGAGAGGGTGACCTTGGCATCATTGATGTCTGACCAAGCTCTTACTGCTTCACAGTGCCTGCTTTGACTACCTTCATGGCCATTGATAGTAATTATTTTCACCCACCCATTCCACTGGGAGAAGTCTAAAAGGAATTATTCCCTTTTTATTCAATTGTCTCTAGCCAATTCTCAAAGGCTATAAATTGAAGGAAAGTCATTTACTTGCTTTGGGCAGGACGCAACCTCTCAAAGACTCTCTAAGGCCACTCTTTAGAACTAAGTAGCAGAGCAGGTGTTGACTTGCATTGATAGAGTTTCCACGTCTAGGAATTCCTTATATCAATGAAATTATAGATCCAGTTTCTGTTATTATTTTAAAGAACTAAGACCAAAGGACGTTTCAGGGAAAGAAATGTCAGTTCAATGTAATCAATCCTTCATTCAAACAATCAATCTTTATTCTATATTCAACCTGACCCTAAAAACGGACTTCTCTTATTGTACTCATTGGGAAAACTGAAGCAGCAGGGAAGAGAATTACCTTGTGTATGCAAATATCTTATCCCTCTAGACAGACACCTTTTTTTATGATGCCATAAAGGCTGAGAACTGACTCCAATTATAATTGGTTCCTGTCTTCTTTGTGAAATCATTAAGTCTAAAAGCTATTTGATCCAGGATCTTTTTACCTGTTCAATGGGGAAGAATCCTTTTCATGGGTGATGATGCCCTTTACTCTTGAAATGTACATCTTAAAAGGGAAGACAGTTAGAAAGAAACTATTAGTCTAGAGATGAGAAAAGAATTTGTACTGAGCATAGACTTGCATCGATTGCCTTCATAATAACATCTTACTTAATTTAGCTCTTCATTCTGGCTTCCGATGCTGTATCTGCTAATTTCTTGACATTGATCGGGAGAGAGAAAAGGAAGGATGATATGGTACATTGCATAGCACATTGGATGTGGAGTCAGGAAGACCTGAGTTCAAATTCCACTTTAGATACTTACAAACTATATGACCCTAGACATGTCAGTTAATATTTGCCTCAGTGACAGCAGAATTGGGTAATAATAGCACCTGCATCTCAGGGTTGTAGTGAGGATAAAATGAAATAATAAACTTTGAATACTTTAAAGGACTATAAAATTCTGGCTATTATTTCATTTAAGATCTCTGTGCCTCAGTTTACTCATCTGCAAAATTCAACCTCTAAGGTCCAGCCAGCTCTAAATTGGTGACCCCATGCATATTTTATACCTCAGAAATTAAAAAAAACAGAACTAGAAGACATCTCAAAAATGCCTGTGAATCTTTTTTTGTTGTTAACTTCTAATTATATTCTCAAACTCTCTCTGTGTAGTGAATTCAATTAGCTGCAAGTAGTTGATCCACTTTATAAATTATCTTCTGTAATTTTTAAGCCCCTTGGTTGGCTTTCTTACCTCATAATAGTAAGTAATAATAATGTATTACATTCATGTAGGGTTTTATGCTTTACAGTGGACTTGTCATGTTAATTCAGTTAGTTCTGTTAATTCAGTCAGGAGGTGGCACTAATTTAATAAGCATTTGTTAAGCTCCCACTGTGTACCAGGCACTGTGCTAAGTACCTTACAAATATCAATTCATTTGATCCTCACAGCAACTCTGGAAGATAGGTGGTAAGATTATTCCCATTTTACAGTTGAGGAAACTGAGGTAGAAATAGATTAAATGACTTGCCCGGGGTTCCACTGCTAATAAGTATTTGAAACTGGTTTTGAACCCAGTGCTTTACCCACTTTACCATCTAATTGCCTCCTAAGCATCTACTTACTATGTGCCAGAGACTGTGCTAAGTGCTTGGGATATGAAGAAAAATGAAATGATTTATCCCCTAAAGATGTTTACATTCTAAGAGGGTAGACAAGCTATACATATGTAAGTGTGCAGAATATATGTAAAAAGAATTTTTAAAAAACCCAACAGTATCCCACAGAAGGTAGAATCTGGGTGGAGTTTTGGAGGAAATCAGAGATTCCAAAAGAGAGAGATAAGGAGGGAGAGCATTCCAGGCATGGAGAACAGCCAGTGCAAAACTTTGGACATGAGAAATGGAATGTTGGAATAGTAGAAAGTGGGCCAGTGTGCCTAGACCACAGAGGGGAACTATGTACAGGGAAAATGGGGAATAATTAAGAGAGGGAAAGCATTAAAATTGAGAGGGGTTGGGAAAGGTAGGAAGAAACAAAGTTGTAAAGAAATTTAAGAGGAAGACAGAAGAGTTTTTATTTTTTCCTTAGGGAAATAGCCACTAGAATTTACTGAGTAGTGGGAATGACATGGTCAGACCTGTGCTTTAGGAAAGTCACTTTGGTAAGCTTATAGAAGATGAGTTGGAGTAGGTAGAGCCTTGAGGTAAGGAGGCCAAATAGACAACTCTTGAAATAGACCAGGTGAGACTTGATGGAGTCCTGAACTCACATGATAAAAGGCCAAGGTGGTAGTTGTGTGAGTAGAGAGAAGAATACGCGCGTGAAAGGCATGATGGACATAGAAATGACAAGAGTTGGCAAAATGTGATACTAAATAGAATCGTAAGTAAAAGAGAGACCCTCACACAAAGTGCTCAGAAAATTTTGAGGAAGGAAAATAGGGAAGACTTCATATAGTAGATGGAACCCCGGCTGAACCTTGAAAGAGCAGGAGATACTTTTAACAGATTGAGATGCGATGGAAGGGAGTTGATTCCAAGACACAAAAAAGGGCATAGGCATGAGAAAGGGCAGTATGAGAATTGAGGTAGGGAGAGGATGAAGAACAGTCTAATTTGTTGGAACATCCATAGGATCGTGGCATTTAAAGGTTTAAGAGACGTAATTTCTGGGTAATTCAATCATTTTATTAATAATGTCAAAGACCGGTGTCTTAGATCAAAGACAAACATGGCAGTGGGATCACGTTTTTTATGCCCACTGGAAGAGGGTTGTTACCAGAGTGGCAATCAGCTCTGATTGGCTAACAATTAATGAGAGAATGAAAGCTGAACCTATTCAAATGAACTTTGATTATGTCATTTATTTCTAAGTTACCCACAGCCTTGCTAAGCATTGCCACACAGAGCTATATTCTCTTAAAGGAAGCTGGTGAATAGCTATAAATACACAAATTTTTAAAGAAACTAATACAAAAGCAAGCAAATGAATTGTGTACCTAGACATTTCAGAGGAAGAACTAGAACAAGTTATCCAAGAATTGTAGGACAAAAAAAAGACAGATGAATTCAAGGTGAATTCTTTCAAATTATCAGTAAGTAAAAAATTTGTTTATGATATAGAGTTTTCATAAATAAAAAAGAAAATGAAATAGCAGTCAATACCTTTTATCAGACAAATATGGCATTGATTTTTAAAAGTGATGAAGATATCTCTAAGAGATTATAGACCATTTTTCCTAAGGAATGTTGTTTTTGTCTTTTTCTGGTCCTGTGATTCCATCAGCACAGGGGTAAGGAACCTATGGCCTCGAGGCCACATGTGGCCCTCTAGGTCCTCAAGTGCAGCCCTTTGACTGAATCCAAACTTCACCAAACTAATCCCTTTAATAGAAGGATTTGTTCTGTAAAACTTGGATTCAGTCAAAAGCCTGCACCGAATGACCTAGAAGGCCACATGTGGCCTCGAGGTTACAGGTTCCCCACCCCTGTAGGAAATCTCCAAAGCACAAATATTGGCTTCTCATCTGCAATTGGAGCCAACCAACTGGAGCTGCTTAGTCTAAGGTAAAAAAATTCTAAAGAAAATATTTGTTAAGGGTACAGTACCACATTTATTAAACTGTTCATTATGACTAAAAACACATTATACTAGGCATGCAAAGATAATTCAACATCAGAAATATCTATCAATAAAATATGACATGCACATTTTAATACATTTAATTTTAATCCCAAATTTTAAATTACACATCAGCAAATCTGAATTTTTTTATATTATATAGGATTTGTGCATAAGAAGACATAAAAATAAGAGGAATAAAAAGATTTTTCTACAAGACAAAAAAGTATTTACTTTAAATCAAATGATAATATAGAATGAAAGGGAGAACCCTTGGAAGCATTTCCACTCAAGCATATACACAGCAATGATACTTTCACTGTGTTTGGTGTCTTGTTAGGATGTTTAGAAAATGCAATAAAACAGGAAAAAAAGATTTCAGTTGGATTATCATTGGACATAAAAAGTTCAAAATACAAACTACCTAAAAGGATACATGTGTATTCCAATTTCCTAAGTCAGATAATTTAAAAAAAAAAAACCTGTTCAATCTACTTAGGAACATAGAATCACAGAATTCTGCTCAGAGGCAGAAGAGACCTCAAAGACCATTTAGTTTAACCCATACCTTAGTGGATATATCACTAACAGGAACTCATCCTGCTAAAGGTTTGATGGCCTGAAGAAAGCTCTCTCTTCCAAGGCAAAAGAAATCTCATTATTGAGTGGCTCCAATTGTTAGGAAATGAATGTTTCCTTATATCATTCCTAAATCTGTTTATTTGAAACTCTATCCATGGATTCGAGTACAGAGTTCTGGGGCTGTCAGATGGATGAAATTACATATATTTTGAAATATTAAAGAAGTAATAGCATTCTTCTCCGGCGGTTGTCAGGAATCACATGTATTGGAAGATGGCTTGGCTTGTCTAGTCGAGAGAAGCCATTAGTGGTATACTGCTGAGTTCCCAAGTTCTTCTCAGTCTTTCCTCCTGAGAAATTACTCAGTAACTCATTCCAGTAAATGTGTTTCCTATAAATTAGGGATAGGGATTGGGGGCTGGACTTGGGATTTCATTGGGTTAAGGAACTCTCAGATGTCAAAATTCCCTCTACCAAAGCAAGTGGGCACCTCTTCTGCAACTTATAGTGTTGGAAAGACTCTTTAGATAACTTATAGTCTTGGAGAGACTAGAGTACTAAGAGGTTGCATGACATGTCCAGGGTCACACAGCTAGTATGTGTCAGAAGCAAGGCTTGAAGGTAGGTCCTTCTTACTGCCACTCTGTCCACTACACTATGATGCCTCCAATTAATGACAATAACAATAATACTAATAATGTTGATGCTGATAACAGATTTAAATTTTGCAAAGCACTTTACATATAATAATGTCTTATGTAATGATCTCTATTATTGCCATTGGATACAAGCCACATTAGAACTGTACTAACAAGCCCAGAGTCTATAAGGATTTATACTTGGTATATCTTCCCTAGGACTCTTTTTAGGCCAGGTGTATAGTTGCTCAAAGTCAAGTTCAAGATAGAAAGAGATTGTGTCAATGAGGCAGATAGGCAGATAATTAAAACACACACACACAACTTTTATTAAATAGAAATGTAGTCTCTCCCATAAGTTTCCAGGGATTAATGAGATAATCACAAGGTCTCATCGACCCCTACCCAAACGCCAGACTTTAAGAAGGACTACTTCTTCTTCCAGAGAGATATCTCATAAGTCCCTGGAAGCTTCTGAAAGGATATATACAAGCAATCAGTCTGCAAGGATGTGCATTGATAGGGGCATGTCCCTATTTACTCAACCATGAGGATGAAGCAAGGTCTATAATAACATCCTCCAGGGAAATAAACAACACTTCATGTCCAAAGAGCTACACTTCCTTGTCAATAGCGGTTTATGGAGGATTAACCAGAAAGTGGTCCTTAGTGCATTTAACCTATCCATGATTTGTGTCTCCATGACTAAGGACTATGCACATAATTTGAAACGCTAATGCTTTGTAGACTAATTAGCCACTAAGAGCCTAACAGAGCACCTTTTAATCAAGTCTCCCAATCCTTTCATTTGTCTTTCCTAGGAGGACCTCTAAGTCATCTTCCCTTTATGCTTGAGTGGAAATGCTTCCAAGGTTTCTCCCTTTCATTTGGTATTATAATTTGATTTAAAGTAAATACTTTTTGTATTGTGGAAATCTTCTGATTTAATTTACAACAAGAATGTCAAGATGGAAGAAATTCAGTTTTTCCACTAGTGTGTCCACTTGTTGGTCCCTGGACAAGCATCCCATATTTGGGATGCAAAGCTAATACTTATCAATTATTTTAAAACTTTGTAAACTTTAATACTCTTTACCCCCTTTTCATCCATTCTTCTGCCATTACTATAGAAGCAGAAAAGAGCTGCACAAGACTTAAGTCCATTTTGTACTTTTTTTATCCCCTGGATGAGTTGCCATGCTTAAACTATTTGTTACCTATTGCCATTGGTCAGTGTACTGGGGATGAGCCAAACCATACTTAACTATATCGGTCATCGCAGACCTCACATGGTTTGTTGTTGGCATTTTTCTTGGTTCCTTTCCACCATGGTAGAACATTCATAGTTTAAGTTCCTCTAGAATGGACTTTAAGAACTCTGAGTTGACACAGCATTTTGCAAGTTAAAATTCATTTACTTAAATGTAAATAGTTGCACAACAAGCTTAATTGATGTTTAATATTGTTTAGTGTCCTTTAATATTGTTAAAGTGTCCTTTAAAATGATTCTTACCAATTAGGCTATTATTTTATTATCTGTTAGTTGGAATTGTCAGTGTCATGAGTACCTTATATCATCATGAAATTTACAGTTGAATGTATTTGACCCATAAAGTTAAACTGCAGGAATTTATAAAATGGGGAAATATAAGCCATGTCAGAACTGTATTGATAGGTGCAGAGCCAAGATGGCTGCTGGAAAACAGGGACTTGCTTAAGCTCTCCCCCAAATCCCTCCAAATACCCATAAAAAATGGCTGTGAACAAATTCTAGAGCTGCGGTACCCATGAAATAGCAGAGAGAAACAGGTCTCCAGGAGAGCCTGGATGGTCTCTGGGAAGGGTCTATTGCATGGTGCTGGGAGTGGAGTGCAGCCCAGCCGTGGGCCACACCAGGACAGACCAGACTGGGAGTCAGCCAGCTGAAACAGGCCTTAGGGCCATGAATCACTGAGCTGTGGCAATTACCAGACTTCTCAACCCACAAATGCCAAAGAGCAGGTTAGTGAGAAACTGCAGGATGGAGTTCAGAGAGGTCTGGTCACCATCCCTGGGGGTGGTGGAGGTGGTGTAGCGGTGGTGGTGGCAGCAGCAGGAAGCTCCTGAGACTGCTTTCAGAGCTCCAGCATCAGCTGCTTCCTGAGTCCTTGCCTCACACAGTGGGATGAATCTTAGCAGTGGATCAGAGCAGGAGTGCAAGGAGTGCTTTCTCTTGCTGTGCCCTGCTTGGATCTGGATTGGAGTCCTGGTTGGCAGTTCTTGGGGGAGGAAGAGTGTTGCTGTGACAGAGCCTGCAGTGATGGTGGAGTAGAGGTAGCTCTGAAAACAGCAGTGCTTGGATCCTAAAGCTTGGGACAGAGTACTCTCTACTCTACAAGCAGTCATACCCTGACAAAAAGCTCAAGGGTCAAGTACGTGACTGGGAACATGGCCAGGCAGTGAAAACGCACTCAGATTCAGTCTCAGACTTTGGAATCTTTCTTTGGTGACAAAGAAGACCAAAACATACAGCCAGAAGAAGTCAACAAAGTCAAGGAGCCTACAACAAAAGTCTCCAAGAAAAACATGAACTGGTCTCAGGCCATGGAAGAGCTCAAAAAGGATTTAGAAAAGCAAGTAAGAGAAGTAGAGGAAAAATTGGGATGATAAATGAGAGTGATGCAAGAAAACCATGAAAAACAAATCAATGACTTGATAAAGGAGACCCAAAAAAATACTGAAGAAAATAACACCCTAAAAATAGACTAACTCAAATGTCAAAAGAGCTCCAAGAAGCTAATGAGAAGAATGCCTTGAAAGGCAGAATTAGCCAAATGGAAAAGGAGGTCCAAAAGACCACTGAAGAAAATACCACCTTAAAAACTAGATTGGAGCAAGTAGAAGCTACAGACTTTATGAGAAATCAAGAGATTATAAAACAGAACCAAAGGAATGAAAAAATAGAAGACAATGTGAAATATCTCACTGGAAAAACCATTGACCTGGAGAATAGCTCTAGGAGAGATAATTTAAAAATTATTGGACTACCTGAAAGCCATGATCAAAAAAGAGTCTAGACATCATCTTTCAAGAAATTATCAAGGAAAACTGCCCTGATATTCTAGAACCAGAG
>CM053623.1:186040145-186058711 GCA_028646595.1 Phalanger gymnotis
ATAGATAGATAGATAGATAGATAGATAGATAGATAGATAGATAGATAGATAGATGGAGGCCATAGGGTGAGTTGAATATGAAGGTATGATATCTAAAAAAATAAAACAAAATTAAGGGGTGAGAGAGGAATATATTGACAGAGCGAGAAAGGGAGAGATATAATGGGGTAAATTATCTCACATAAAAGTGGCAATAACAAGCAGTTCTGTTGTAAGGGAAGAAGGGGCAGGTGAGGGGGAATGAGGGAATCTTGCTCTCATGGGATTTGACTTAAGGAGGGAATAACATACACACTCAATTGGATATCTTACTCCACAAGAAAGTAAGGGGAAGGGGATTAAAAAAGGGGGGATGATAGAAGGGAGGGCAGACAGGGGGAGGAGGTAATCAAAAGCAAACACTTTTGAAAAGGGACAGGGTCAAGGGAGAAAATTGAATAAAAGAGACAGGATAGGATGGAAGTAAATATAGTTGGCCTTTCACAACATGAGTATTGTGGAAGTATTTACATAATGATACATGTGTGACATACGTTGAATTGCTTGCCTTCCAAGTGAGGGTAGGTGGGAAGGGAAGAGTTTTAAAAGGAAAGTTTTAAAAGCAGATTCTCAAAAAAAAATGTTTTTGCATGCAGCAGGGAAACAAGATATATAGAGAATGGGGCATAGAAATATATCCTGCTCTACAAGAAAGTAAGGGGAAAGGGAATGGGGGCAGGAGGAGTGGGATGACAGAAGGGAGGGCTGACTGGGGAACGAGGCAATCAGAATATATGCCATCTTTGAATGGGGGGAGGGTAGAAATGGGGAGAAAATTTGTAACTCAAAAACTTGTGGAAATTAGTGTTGAAAACTAAACTATTAAATAAAAATGATGAAATTTTAAAAAACCCAAAAGAACTGTATCGATGGGTCCAGAATCTAGAAGTTTTTTAATACTTGTTATATCTTCAAGGACTATACATATATATATACCCACAAATGTGTGTGTATATATATATATACACGTATGTATATGTGTGTGTATGCGTGTGTATACACATATGTGTGTGTTTGTATATGTATGTGTACATTTCTATCTATGAGCAGAAGATGAATATCCACCCTCACAAAGAAAGAACAAGATTATTTTGAACGTGGATAACCTGGAAGAGTAATGAAAATTTTAAAGCTTAGGAATTAACTTAATGTTAATTTCTGTCTTTGGGGGGAAAACCAAAGGCCACCAAAAACGACTTTACTAGGGCAGGAAGTGTCATTGATCAAGGTCAGAAATATGCTACATTTCTCTCCTAATGCTAACTGTTTGAAGTGTTGAATTCCTTTGGCAAAAATATAAGTGGGTGATTTAAAGATAAAAGGTGAACATGACTTATAAAACGGTTAAAAGGATTTCATGAACATCAAAGTATTTTTCCTAAATAAAAAGTGATGAGTAAAATGAAAATGAATCAGATATTTAAGAGTTACACTTCCCATTAAAATGCATAACCTTGAAAGTTAGAAGGAAAATGCTGATGAAATGTACATGAGAACTCTATATGCCTAATTTTCAGGAAGAAAGATATTTTAGATCAAGTATCGATGTGTGCTTAAGATTAGTTAGAAAAATAATATGGAATTGAATACATGCAGATCATAGTAGTATAGATTTAGAGCTAAAATATAGCCATCTATATTTCATCCCTCTCATTTTACAGATGAGAAAACTGAGGCCTACAAAATTCAAGTGGTTTGTCCAAGGTCACATAAATAACAACTGTTAGGATTGGATTTGAACCAAGATGGTGGCCCTAAAAAAGAAAAAAGAATGAAAAGAACAATTCAGTAGCATCACCCCAAACCAAAGAGATTTTGGTTGTACAATTGAATCTTGGTATGACACTCTTGACTATACATAGATCAGAATTTAGTATAGAGTACATCCATTTTGGACCCTATCCACCTGAATTTAGTTACAGATGTACCAAACAAGCTTTGTTTAAGCCTGATAGCATAAACCTAGAGGACTAAATTCTTGTAGCAAATGTAAGGGAAAAAAAATTATCAACAGGGATGATGTCATTAGGGATGTAAGCATAAGGTAACAAATGGCCATCCATTGGTGTAAAAAGGAAACGTAAGTATTCTAACAAGAGCTTAAATAACCAAGGGTATCTTGAAGGCATTGAATTGGATTGGAGTTAGATAGCCACTTAGGGAAGACGGTCAGGTAAGGTCAATCAGAGGATTGGATCCCATGGTTCTTTGAGCTAAAAGGTTCTTTAAAGGTAATGTAGCCCCATCAATGCAATGAATGAATATATTCAACAATGTACCTTACAAGTGGTTATTCAACCTCAGCTTGAACCTTGTCATCATTCAGGTAATTGGCTGTCTCCTTAAGAAGGCCATATTTTCTTGAACATCTCTAATTGTCAGAAAATTATCCTTTTTATAATACAGTACTTTCATTTATATGAACACATGACTTTGAGAAATCTGTAATCTCATTGGTGTTGGCTCTCTGCACACTAGAGCAGATCACAATCCATTCATACATTTGCATCTCATTCAGTTCTTGTGCATGCACTCCCTTTCCAGTCTTCCCTTCACAGAGGATCTATTCATCATGCTGGAGGCTTTCTTTTTGCTCCTTTAATATTTAATAGATAACAACACTCAGGCTGTTATCCTATACTTTTCCTCAGTTCATCTCATTTTGTGGGCAAAGGGTCACATTATCATAGATGTAAAGCTACAAAGGACTTCAGAGGTCATTTAGTCATAGAATCATTGACATGACTTGAGGGGTCTTTCAAGGCTATCTAGCCTGTCCCCCTAAGTTTAAAGGTAAGATAATTGAGGTCCAGGGATGTCTAACAGATAGATGGAAACAGGGGTCTAGAATTCAAGAGAGAAATCCTGCCTAAGAATACAGATCTGAGAGTCATTCACTTCGTTTAAGCGGAGAGCACATGGAATATGTATACTTGATGTATCTTTTGTGCTACTTTATTTTAATTTAAAATCTTCAATCCTGAAACTGCCATCTCGTGGCCCTAGATCTTTCCTTTTGCAGTTACTAAGAACAAGTCTAACACTTTAAAAAGGAAGTAGAGTATATTTCCAGAGAAGCAGATAAGAAACTTTAGAAGTCAACCAAAGTGACCTCAAGAGTGTGATTTTGGAGAGGTTGTTAACCTCAGTAACCAGGGCAATAATTAAATAGTTTCATATCTATATTTAAAGCAAATCAATTACTCTGTTATCACCTTTGGATGATTGATACGTTTGATAGGAACTCAAGGAAGATTGTGTATCAGTGTTATGACACAAATTCCTCTGAGATCAGCTTGCTAAATAAGTTAGCTTCACTGTGATATGGAGTCAACAATAAAGCTTTATTGTCATGTGGAATTAAAGTTACGCCAGGGGAGCTTGTGTAGACAGATTCTGCCCAACCAGAAAGACTCTAAGTGTGAGTCCAAAAAAATACTTGATGTTTGGTGTCTGAAAAGGCACAAAAAAAGCTCACTCCCTGAAGGCTGGCAAAATACAATGAAAATGCAAATTGTCCCTAATCTGGACCTTTCCACCTCAGGAGGCAGAAGGTGAAGGAAGGAAGGAAACAAGCATTTCTTAAGCACTTTCTGTGTGTCAGATACTATGCTAAAGGGTGAGAGATCACATAATTTAAAATAATAAATGGCTATTAGTTTAACTGATAATACTATTAAAGTGAGATCTTTGTGCAGCAACCAATGATTAACACTCTACAGCACATCCCTGTCCTCATTCTCACTATAAATGAAACCAGGAAACACGAAAAAGATGACAGGAATGGCTGAGAGGTCTTAAGAGCATCTGTGTGAAACAGGAAAGGACTTTCGAGATCCAACACCCTCATTTTAGAGATCAAATGAGATAACATATGTAAAGCATTTTGCAAACCTGAAGGTGTTACATAAATATCAGCTGTCCTGTTGCTGTTTACAGATGAGGAAACTTCCCACTTTCTACTCTTGCTCTGAAAACTGAAATCAAATCAATATTACCATTGCTTCTGGAAAGGGTGCATCAATGAACTACTCTGTTGGTCTACTGAGCATTCCTGTGACTTCCCAGTACGTATTATCTCCCTCAATAGAATGTGAGCTCCATGAGGGTTGGAATTGCCTCATTTGCGTCTTTGTATGCACAGTGCCTAGCAATAAGTCATAGCGCAGTGCCTTAATAAATATGCTTAATGAATACTTGTCATTCATTTATTTGGTGCTAAAAGGGAGAATGGTAAACACCACTTTAGAAAACAGAACTCAGTCACATGCCTACATGCCATGAATATTTTCATCAATAAAACAATAATTACACTATTAATGACAACTTACAATAATATAATGCTTAAAGGTTTGTGAAACACCTTACTTTCATCAAACATGGTAAACAACAACAGACATTGGAAAAAATGATATCAATTTTACCTTAACTAGTTATACTCTTATGAGTCATTTAAGAATAAGGTATCCATGTATGGCCGAGTCATTCATTGGTTAGAGCCAAGGTCAAAGTAAATGCCAAAAGTTATTTTAAAAGGATAAAACTGAGAAGATATTGAGTATGATGAATATGGCTCTATCCCAGTCTTTAGTATGAGATAATAATTGGAAAACACTTAGCACAGTGCCTGGTACACAATAAGCACCATGTAAATGTTAGCTATCATCGTCATCATCGTCAATGTCATTTTATAGCATGGCACAGTGCTAGATTATAAACTTCACGAAGGCACAAGTCATGACCTATTTAGCTTTGTGCCTCTCCTAATATTTATCAGGGTGTTCTACATACTTTAGGCACTCTCTAAATCATTCTTGAATGACTTCTTTAATCTTTAAAGAAGTAATGTCACATTTGCCTGGTTTGAGATACAATCTAACAATCTTTTATTAAATCGGGCCTTGACATTTAGAGCCTTTCACGGTCTGGTACCAGCCTATCTTCCAGGCCTACCCACCCCTATTCTTTCATTCCATCTACATTCCAGTCTAACTGGCTTTGCTGTTCCTGAAATTACCTCCTTCTTCATACCTTTGCACAGACCTGCAATATACTCTTTTTACCTCTGCCTCTTAAAATCCCTATTTTCTTCCAAGGCTCAGATCTTGTACCACCTTAAGCTTTCCTATTTGCGCTCCATCGTGAGTGTACTTTCCACCCTCCAATCAAGTCTACGTATATCTCTTTACCTGTTATATCTCTCTAGTAGAATGTAAACTCCCCGAGGGCAATAACTACTTTTCTTTTTGCCTGAATATCCCTAGTATACAGTGGGAGCTTACTAAAACTTTCTCATGAGATTTGTTAGCTGAAGACTCTTTTAAAATAGGCAATTATTCTTCTAAAGAATGCATCAGGTAGTACTTGAAAGCATCTTAATACAGAGCACATTTATATGACTCCAGGTAAAGTAGAACAGTCCTAGCACATCTGGCAAAGCCACTTAAGCAAGAAAAATAGCATAAACTTTAGTTCTGGGTCATATAGTAGAAATGTCAGAAAAATACCCTTCTCCTACCTTTATTAGAGGCAACCAAGTAACACAGTGGAAAGAACATCAGCTTCAGAGTCAGAAGGACTGGGGTTTTCAAATCTGACCTCAGACATTTCCTCGCTGTGTGACTGGTCAATTCATTTCATCTGTGCCTCAGATTCCTCACCTGTAAAATGGGGATAATAGTCCTGACCGTATTTCACTGCATAATTGTTGCATATTTTATGCCAAATTTTTTTGGGAAAAAAGTGGAGTGTGACCATTATATAAAGCTTTTTAAAAACTTGTGCCAGCATTACTTAAAAATCATTTATTGTTAAACTGTCTTTGGTGCAAGATTAGGATGCATGGAATACTTGTGAATATACATTAAAATTGATTACTGACAATGCCTGCGCTGGGAATTCTAGGCCCCCAACTCGCAATGTGCAAGAGATGAATGCATTTCCCTATGCCACGGATGAATACATTGCTGCTCTGTTTACCTTTTAAGCATCATGATGGACAGAATTATATCATGCAACCAATTTTTGGACTGAAAAAAAACCCCAGAGTACAACGATTATGCAGTGAAATGTGGTACCTCTGAGGGCTGGTATGAGTTTCAAATGAGCTTAGCACAGTGCCTGGCACACAGTTTAGTACTATATAAATGTTAGCAATTATAAATCGCAAAAGATGGCTCTTTCTCCAAAAGCCATTTCTATATGGTGAGCACATTGTAACTGTATCCACCAGAAGAGGTCTGTCCCTGCTCTATAGGTTCTTCTCCTACTGGAGACTAGACTCACCAGGCAGGATTAGTCAGCCACTAGCTATGTCTTGAACAAAGGCAAGGATAATCAAAGGAAGTGGTACCGTACAGATCAATCCTTATTCATTAACTTTTCCATAATCTGCCCATTGACTTGTCTTCAGTTAGTAGCACTCATGAGAGCATTCATTGCCTTTGGGTTCAGAGGATCTGGCTTCATATCTTACTTCCATGTGCTTATTTGCCTCTGTGACCCTGGCATATTTCTTAACCTCTCTGGTCATCATTTCCATCAATGGTTAAATGATAGTTGGACAGCCAGCTTCTGAGGTTGCTTTCATGTTTATGATCCTATAAATTTATGGGTGTATGTTTATAGACCTCTAACATATATGTTGTTATTGTTGTTCATTCATTTCAATCATGTCTGATTTTTCGTGACCCTCTTCTGGAGTTTTCTGGGCAAAGATACTGGAGTGGTTTACCATTTCCTTCTCTGGTTCATTTTACATATGAGGAAACTGAGGCAAACTGGGTTGAATGACTTGGCCAGGGTCACACAGCTAGTATGAGACTGGACTTGAACTCATGAAGATGAGCGTTCTTGATTTCAAGCCCAGTGTTCAATCTGCTGCACTACATAACTGCCCTAACATGTATGTACTTGTGTATATAACTATATCCAACATTTATTGAAAATATATTACTATGAAAAATGAGGTGGGCAATAAAGAAACAAATGACACAGGGTCCTTGCCATCAAGGAACATATACTTTAGAGAAAAAACGAAAACATTTTTAGCTGCATTGCAAGATTATACTCGACCATATCCATATGCACACATACTCCCATGCTCCCCTTCCCTCATTTCCCTTAACAAGCCCCTCATCCTCCCAATCATGTTCACACAATGGCAGTGATAGTTCAACGAATATTTATACTTTTGTATTCATTTTGTATAAATCTTTACGCCACATAAATGAATAACTAAAATGGCTATAGGTCATATCCCATTATAACAAACTTTAAGGGGATGGTCAAATCCTTTGATTAAACTGGAATTGTTTTGTTTATTAACACTTGAAAAGAATCATCCTCTGGAGTGCAGCTACTTTGTTATAAACGTTATAAACATTTTGGCTGTACAGTTATTTCTTGCTTAATAAAATTTATACTAAGATTAGATTTAGGGTTAGAGTTCTACAACATTTTAGTGCATAGTAAATTTCTAACAAGTGAATCTTAATTTTCTTGCTTTATTCTAGATCATATGTTCTTGAAAAAATAAAAAATTGGCCCTCCAATGCAGCAAACTTTCAGAATCCCACATTGAGAAACCCTAATAATCCCACATTTATACAGCAATTTGAGATTTATGAAGTACTTACTTCATAACAACCACATTTTACAGAAGGGAAAACTGAGTCACAAAAAAGTTAAGTGCCATATTTAATATCGCACAGTTATAAAATGCCAGAGCCAAGATCTGAACCCAGGTCTACCGATTCTGAGTTCTAGTGTTCTTTTGACAATGCCACATCCAATAGAGCTTTAAAATTTCCCCAAATTGAAGGAATGAATGTGGAAATATAATATCCCAAACTCTGGTTTTGCCAACCCTGCTGTGGAGGATGCAGTGTCAAAAATTTTAGGTGTTAAATTTTCTGCCTGTTGTCATCATTATTATTGCTTTTTCTCATCCCTTGGGTTTGCTGACTCTTTTCAGTTTTTTTTTTCATTTGGTAACAACTGTACACTTCATGTAGAATATTTGCCAAGAGGAATTAAAAGAACATAAAGTTGAATTCTGAAATTGGTCAATCTTTGTCTAGAAATTGAAGCCTGCCTAAATGAAGATGTCTGAAAATAATAAGAGAAATTGGTAGATTGTTCCCATGTTGACCATTCTGTTCCTAACCCAATGGCTTGTTTGCTCAACTGATAGCCTACGACTCCTTTGTGGCCCGTCAACACATTTAAGTAGTGATTGTTGAGTCTGGCAAATTCATCTCCGAAGTTTAGTTATGTAAATCACAGAGAAAGGGGATCAGGACATGTTCCTGGCAACACCAAGAAGGACAGACTGGTCGCACAGAAGCCTCCAAATTGTTTAAGTTTCAGAGCTACAGTTCCAAAGATTGAATATGTGACTCAGGTAAGAGAATACCTTATGTTCAAAGTGCTGTTTAAATGAATTTGTCTTAACTGAAAACCTGTCCTTATAAAATGTAATGAGATTTGATTCTGAGAATGATATCTTTTGGCAAAGTGGGGGGTTTGAACCTGATTTCATCAGGGTAGATGCTTAATCTTTTATTTTTACTTGTTTGTTTTTTTTTTCCTGTACCCCTTTGACAGTCTGGTAAAGCCTATGGATCATTTCTCAGAATAATGTTCTTAAATGCATAAAAATAAATGCATAAGATTACAAAAGGAAATCAATTGTATTAAAGTAAAATTATTAAAATATTCATAAAACAAGTTCCCTAGCCCCAGGAACCTCCAATATAGGAGAATTCTTGGTGTGGATTCATCCTTCCATGGATTCATGGCACCTGGCACATAATAAATGCTTAATGAATGCTTACCAAACTATTTATTCTGATTCTCCTCCACCCCATTTACTTTATAGATCAGGAAATTGAGTCCCTTAGAGTAATTTGCATATGGTGATATATTTTCTTAGAAAGTTGACTAGATCAGTTAGAGGTTAAATGCATATCCTTGGGTAAAACAACCAATATGTGTCAGAGGGAATAATTGAACTGCAGACCTCCTGACCGTAAGGCTATTTCTCGACCCTGTACACTAGGTTGCTTTTCTTGGACTTCATGACTTGTATATTAAGAATGTTTTCAAGTATTCTAAATAATGCATCATGGGAAAATGCTCAATTGGTATTCTGACACAAATCCTCCTAGACAAAGCTCTGTCTCATAGAAGGCATGAAAATGTATCATTTCTATGCAGTCTTGAGCAATAGTATTTTCTGCTTATCTGTCTAATTTGTGGGTTTCACTCAGGGCATACATTTCCATCCAGCAGTCTGAAAAAAATGGGGAAAAAAGAGGTGTTAGGGCACAGGAATCAGAGTAGTGTCCCGTGCAAGGAAGGAAAACAGGAAAGATGAACGCGTATGATCTAAGGCAAAAATAAAGCATGTATATCCAGAAAGCAGGTTTTACAAGCTGTTACTTCTTGGTTTTTTAGGGACTTACCACAGACAGGGTTTGTTATTCCAGATACTTTTGCTTCCCAGGAGAAAGGAAGATTATCCAAAAGAAATCCAGCTTAAAAATAATATATGATCCAGCAAAATGTAGTACCAGACTACAAACCTCAGGAGACCTGGTGTATTTATTTAGGAATAACTGACTTTGACCACAACCTAAGACATCCATCTTAAATCTATTTACAGAAAAAAGTACATTGAGTAATGCTCGCCATTGACTTCCCAGCACCTCCTCATTATTGCTTCTTGTCTTTCTAAAGTTTCCTTTTGGCACATTTTGCCGTTTGGCTCCCTAAGTTCTTGCTGGCCTGTGGAATGTGTGTAAAAAAGCATGCCGTATTTATTTATTGTGAAACTGACCATCAGTGAGTGGTTCAGACATACCTGCTGACCAGCCAGCAGGAAGAAAGCCCTCATAAGATCCTATCCACAGCCCAAGGAACTGCTTCTCAGAGGCCCATTTCTTGGACGGCCAGGCAATTAGAGCATTCCTCTCCCGAAATTATTATAATAAAAATTTTAGGGCATTCATACATATATATTTATATATGTATATATATAGATAGATAGATAGATATGGAGTAATTGTGTGTGTGTGTGTGTGTGTGTGTGTGTGTGTGTGTGTGTGTGTGTACTTTAACTCAAATCTTCCCATGAGCCTTATGGTTTTATTGTGTGATTTTGTATAGTGTAGTGATTTTTAGGGACACAAATATTGCTATTTGCAACAGCTATGCATGCTCCTAAAAATCACTATGCTATGCAAAATTGAATAATGAAAAAAACTCAAGATTGTGGGGAAAATGGGGTTAGGGGCATAGCACTTAAAAACATTATCAGTTACACATTAAAAAGAAGATAGAAACATAATAAAAATGGTTGTTCAATTTTATGTTTGTTAAATGATTAAGAAATATACAAATTCTATGATAAATGGTGGCGGCATCTGCAAGCTGTTTGGCAGCTCCCCTGTTTCCAAGGGTCCAGGTTGGCAAGGTCAAAGTCTTTAGAAAGATGACTACAACTTGGGAACAGTTTTACACGTGTTAAATGGTTAAGAAATACTTAAATACAGCCAGTTTTACTGAGTATGGGACAGTGGGTAATATACAAGCTTGGAAAAGCTGGTTGGGGATAGAATGTGAAAGGTTCTAAAATCTAAATTCAGGATTTTATATTTGATCCTAGAGGCAGTAGGGAGCCAGCGGAGTTTATTGAGTAGACTGACATAACACAGACTCTCCTCTGGAAAAATCACTTTGGCAGCCATGGGGATAGATCACAAGGGAAAGACTTGACAAAGGGAGACCAATTGGGAAGCTATGGGATAGTCTGGGAGAGAGGTGAGGAGAGTCTGAACTACAATGTGTGAATATAGAGAAAAGGGGACAGCTTCAAGATGGTGGAGAAAGAAACAAAAAGATATAGCAGCTGGTTGGATTTGGGGGTGAAGATGAGTGATGAGTTGAAAATGGCACTAAGGTTTTATACCTCTGTGACTAAAATGACTGTAATGTTCTAGGCAAATGGTTAGTTTCCTACATGTGACTGTTTCTTCCTATAAGCCAACTTCTGCCATTGGAAACTCATAGAACTGATTTATTTCTCTATGCTGCATATAACCGGACTTGACTAATTAAGGCAGGACCTCATTCATGTTAAGCAGTACTTTCTCTTGACTCTTGTATTTTAGCAGGAGCCGTGCCAATGCTAGCTCTCTCTTGTAGCCCTGTTGCCTATGCTGTGATATTACTCTCATACGTCCATATGTAGTTTTGAATAATTGATCTTGGACTCAGCTTTTAATATCTTCGATATAAATTATATCAAGTTATCCACATAGCTAAGATGCTTACACCATCTAGTTCTTTACTAATAAAGAGAAACGTCATTTTACTTGCTTTACTGTAGTATCTGTTCTTTTTTATGTTTTATTTATCTTATTTTTAATTTATGGAATAAAACAAGCATTTCTATGACAGCATAATAAAAAAAGATTGCACATGAAACTGTAAATCTATTATGTACAAATACAACATCATAAAAAATATAAAATATTATATATAATAAAAATAGAATGTAATATATAATATTGTATATTTAATTATATGATACATAACATATTACATTACAAAATATAAAATATATCCTATAATAACTAATATTATATAATAGTATATATAATCAAATATATAGTATTAAATAAGCAATGAAGTTATCATGTAAATTTTTTTCCTCCCCCCCACTCTAGAGAAGGCTACCATTAGACACAAATATGTGTGTATGTGTATGTGTGTGTGTGTGTGTGTACATATGTAAAATCATTCTATAAATACTTCTATTTATCATGCAGTTAGCACCTTCCTTCACATGTTCTTTATATTTGGGTATCTGTTCTTAAAATTAACTAGGTACTGAGAAAGGACAGGATGATTATGATATCATTATTATTATTAGAAAATTATATTTCTCATCTTGTATGAAGTTCAAGTACAGTTAGTCCTAGGTCAAGTTGTCATCCTTCTATTAATCATTTATATTTAATGTTCTGTGAACTGTTGCTCAGGGGGATAAAATAATGGCTTTTTGAGGTAGAATTAAAGTATTAGTATGTAAACTTATTAGGATATAGTCTGTCTCTGAAAGCATCTTCATTACAGCTCAAGTAACAAACAGGTTGGCAGGGATGGTGTGTCGCATCCTGTTTTCACGTGACCTTGAATTGTTTTCCTAGGTCTCTGTATTTTGAATTCTTGTATTCTATGCAGCTTGGAAATTTTGAGTATTTGGTATGGCTAATTCTGATTAAAATGTTTTTGAGTTTTTATAGATCAGTGTTATGTCTGGGCACTTATAGGCAACAGTTCTGTGATAATGCTCTGATGTAGCTAATTAGTTGAATTTTCTAGGATACTTTTAGGTCCATTTTTGAAATGGGAGAATTTGTTATAACAATTCATAAAAGAAAGCCACTTTCTGATGCGTAATTATAACCATCTAATGATATATTGGTAGGTAGGTGACACGGCTTATTGTTGTGTTGGTTTTATTTTTGTTTGTGTTGACATTGTTAACAACTGACCTTTATTTAGCACTTTAAGGTTTACAATGCATTTTACATGCAATATGAGCAGCTAGGTGACAGTGGATAGAGTAACAATCCTGAAGTCAGGAAGACTTGAGTTCAAATCCAGTCTCAGACACTTACCTGCCGGGTGACCCTGGGCAAGTTGCTTAACCTTATTTGACTTGGTTTCCTCATCTGTAAAATGAACTGGAGAAGGAAATGGCAAATCACTCCAGCATCTTTGCTAAGAAAACCACAAGTAAGGTCACAAAAGAGTCAGACACAACTGAAACAACTAAACGACAACAAAATTACATACGTCATCTCATTGGATCCTTATAAATAGCCCAGTGATGTGATATAAGTATCATTGGACCCCTTTACAGGTGAGTAAATTTAAGTCAAGAGGGTTTAAGTGATTTGATCAAAATCACAAAATTAGATACCCCTGTCTTCTGTAAGCTGGTTGATGAACCAAATTTTATTTGTTTCTGTATATTTTAGGAGATGTGAGAAGGAATGATTAAATTGCAAAATTCAAGTCAAATCCCTCAAGAGGGTCTTAGTCCCTGATACGTCAAGGAAGTTATTACATTTCTAGCAATGACACCAGAACAATTAACTGAAGCTATAGTGTCCGTGAAATGTTCAATCCAAACCAGTGGCCCACCATTTGGTCTTCCAAATAACCAATAAATTTTGTTGTCAATTTTTGTTGTTGTCAACTGACTATTGTGGCATTGAGTAGATAAAGCCCAAGTGTTTGAGTAGATAAAGCCAAAGTTTGACTACTATAAAGTCAGAGGACTTGGGTTCTAATCCCACCTCTGGCCTCACAACCACTGTGACCTTGGACAAGGATCTTCACCTTCTTGGGCCTCAATTTCCTCATCTGTCAAATAGAGGGGTTGGGGTCCCTTCCATCTGTCAAATAGAGGGGTTGGGGCCCCTTCTAGATCTGTGTCTTTTTAATGAAAAATTTTCTGCAAGAGCTAAAAGGAAAGCACATTTTATAAAACTTTATGATGCACCTCCCCACCCCCCGCCCCCCACCCCCAGCAGGAAAGTGGAAGTAGAAACACTGTGATGTTACCAAAACATTGAGCAAACTCACAGACTGCTTTGAAGATCCTTTTCAGCAGAAGAATTTCAGCCTCTGATAAATAGTACAGCTTGTGTAATCTTACCCTGGCATTTGCTATTTATTCAGAATGCTTCCAGCAGACTCATGTTTTAATTCACCCACCACCAATTGTCATCACAGACTGTTTATCTAACCTAGGCACACTCTCCATAAGTGACCGGGTCTTTTATTTTATTTTTTTTCCCTCCTGCATGAACATTTATAAAGTAAGCCACTTAACTATTCTGGCTAAGTAAGTAAATAAACGTTTCCAAACTTCCTTAGATACCTATTCTGTTTACCTTAGACAACCAAGAAAGCCCTAGAGTCATTGGTGAGAAAAAAGAGTGTTACTGTCCTGTTTGCTCTGGTCTGAGGCACCAGTCACTCCTTGGAAGAAAGAACAAGTTTCTCAAGATTTCATACTCTGACTGACATAATAAATTTTTACCTGATGAAGGGATGTTTAGTTTGTTGGAAAAATAGAAGGCAAATAACTATGAATTAAGAACAAAGGATGAGAAGTTCACCAGAGTCCTCTCAGGCATTAGAGCCCAACCTATGACTCTACGACTTTATGATAAAAACGTGGCCTTAATTTGATGGAAATTAAGAAATGCCCAGTTATGTTAGAGGTCATTCAACTCTTGTCTATATCAATATCCAATGAAAAATGCACTAGACCAGATCTAGCACAACAAGACTCTGTTTTTACTTATTATTAGCAGAAAAGGGTATACTTTGTTTTTGTTGTGCTTTTTTTCTCCAGAGTTGTTTCATCTTCCTCAAAATATGGGCTGATTTGCCACTGCAGTTGGCCATAGCTAACTCTTCATTTCTCTAGTAGCAGTCTATAGGGATGGCAGAGATAGGTGAGACTCATATATAATCCTCAGATTAGGAAAGTTCTTTGTGGTTAGTAGCCACATCATCTATTTCTTTTCAAAGATACCCTCTCTTCTTGTCTCCAAAGATATTTAGTGAAATACTCTGCTTACACTGTGAAGCTGTAGTGTCAGTGAAATGTTCAACCCAAACCAGTGGCCCATGACTAGCATAACGTTACAGATAGAGGGTCATCCTTGGAGCCAGGAATTCCTCAATTTAAGTCATGTATTTCACACAGCAATTAAATACTAGGCATTCATGAAGGAGCCCATGTCAGACTTAGCACTTATCCTTTTTTTGGCAAAGACACTGGGCTGGTAGAGCAGGAGAATGGGGTAGATGTGGTTTTCCTTGGATTTCAGCAGGGCATTTGAGAAAGTCTCTCATGATCACCCTGAGGACAAGATAGACAAAAGTTGGATAAAGAATAATAGTTAGGTAGACATGGCGCCAGTTAAATGATCTAGCCTCAAATTAGTTATTAATGAATTGATATCAGCCTAGAGGGAGGGCTTTAATGGTGTTCTAAGATGTGTCCTTGTTGAGTTCAAGATGATATTTAGTTCAATATGTCCAATAGGTGATGGGGGACTGGAGCCTAGAAAAGAAACAAGATTGGGGAATCATCTACATAGAGATGATAATCAGACACATGAGAGTTGACGAGAAAGCCAGTGAGAGAGTACAGCTACAGAAGAGAAGAGGGGAAAGGATGGAGCCTTTGAATGTATAACCATATTTAGGAAGTGCAATCTTGATGATGATTAAGCAAAACGGCTGAGGAGTGGTCAGAGAGGTCGGAGAAGAACCAGGAGAAAGCGGTGTCACAAAAATCAAAGTAGCATCCTACACAGAGTGGATATGACGGTTTTCATTTTATCTTTTTACCAACCTTGCAATAGAAAACATGCAATTAATATTGTTGAATTGAATTGAATTTACTATGGAAATTAGGTTGGTGATATATAATCAATCTCATTGAAGACCAAAGATTCTGCTCTAAAAGGGACCTGTCCATTAGACTTACAAATGAAACCTTCCGTATGTATCTCCCCCCATTAGAATGTGAGCCCCTTGAGAACAGGGATTTATCTTACTTTGGGGTTTGTAGCATACTGCTTTGCACATAGGAAGCCTTTTATAAATGCTTCATTAATTTATTCATTCATTCTTATCCTATATTAATATCAGATCATAGACTCTTAAACTATACTGCACTTTCTAGATCACCGAGACAATCCCCCACATAAAGCAGATACTCATCTACCTGGCATCACTAGGTTCATGTCTTTGTGTAGATCTGACATTTGTCACTGCCTAATTGCTGCAGGTTTGCAAAGCCAGGTGGTTTATTTCTCTCCTATATATTATGCCTGCAATTTGGAAAAGCTACCAACATGCAGAGAGGTGATGCTTGTCCAGCCAAAACAAGTGGTGAAGTGATAGTAGTAACAATGAGATTAAAAATAACATTTGGATAGCCCTTTATTATTTTCAAACTATATACATGTATCATATATGCATATATGAATATGTGTATACGTGCATATGTATTTATACACATGTGTGCGCACACATACACATGCATGTATATACACACACAAATTTGAGACAGCAGCTTGTTTAGTTTAGTTGGTATTGTAGGTATTCATGATACAGTATTTCTCTGGTAGGTTAAACGAGGATCCAAGAGGTTAAGCTACCTGCCCAAAACAGCATGGTCAGTAAATGTCACAGATTGATCAAAAGCCAAAGGTTCTTTCTCTTACTTGGTGCTTCTTCTGCTACAAACACAAAAATAGGGATAGATACAGGACCTGTGATTTCTTGGGATAGGGAACTTGCAGAGGAGCTAATTCCCTCTATCTGTCTAAGTTGGAGCCTTCTCTGCAAATTATAGACTTAGAGTATTGCCTACAGTGTAGAGAGGTTAAGTGAGTTGCCCAGAATCACACAGCCTCAACGTATCAGTAGCAGGACGTGAACCCAGTTCTTCCTGGTTTTGCAGATGTCTGCTATCCAGCGTACCACACTGTCTCTCACAGATTTAAGAATATTCCTTAAATGAGGCTTTCTGTATGTACCATGGCAAAGATTCTTAACTTGGGGTCCATAAATTTGTGATAGATCAATCTATAGATAAATTGATAGATGGATGAAAAGAAATGTATCTATGTGTGTGTATACAATATATGTACAAAGGCAATTATATATACATATATAGGTATATGTAAACATACATATGTAAATATACAACTGAAATACAGTTTTATATATAGATCAATAGATGGAAAAATGTATGTAGCTATGTATACATATACACATATATGTGCAAATATAATTAGATACATATAGGAATATACATAGATATATGTATATATAACTGAAATTGTTTTATATATACACATAGATCAATAGCTTGATAAATGGATAAAAAGAAATCTATGTAACTGTGTATACATATATGCATACATGTGCAAATATAGTTATATATACACATAAATATACACACATACGTATATAACTGAAATACAGTTTTATATATGCATAGAGGTATATAAACACAGATATATTTCAATATAATATTTCCCATTGTAATTCTCTATATTTTATTTTATACACTTAAAAATATTCTGAGGAGGTGTTCACCTGCTTCACTATACTGTCATATGAGCCTGTGATATCTATGAAAAAGGCTAAGAATGTCTGTAATATGGTGTTCATTGTGCGTCTTATTAAGGACAGTTATTTTCTATCACTACTAAGGGCAGAACAAGAGGAAGTAGGGTTGAGCTCCAGTATGATGGTTGAAGGTTATAGGTAAAAATCAATTATCTATATTTATATTCCAACTTCCTGAGGCAGACAATTAGAACTATAGGATCTCAGAATCTCTGAGGTTGTAGTGACCTCAGAGATAATCTAGTCCAATTCATATCTCTGTGAGAGTCCTCCACTGGGCATCCTCTCTACCATGTCCCCAACGAGTTCTTGTGCAGCTTAAAGACTCAAAGACCTCCAGAAATAAAGAGCTCACCATCTCCCAAAGCAGCCTATTGCATTGTTAGAGAGCTCCAACTGTTAAGAAATATTTCCTTATATTGTGCTTAAATCTTTTTTATTTGTGGTTTCTACTGATGGCCCCTTTGTTCAGCCCTATTTCTCAAGCTTTTCCTACATGACAGCCCTTCCCATAATTTAATACTGCGATCCTGTCCCCGAACCCCAAGTCTTCTCTTCTCTAAGTTAAACAGCCCCAGTTCCATCGTTCTTTCATGATGTGGTTTCCCATCCTCTAAGCCTCCTGGGAAATCTCGTCTAACTGTACTCTAATTGCCAGTCTTTCCTAATATGTGGTGTCCAGAACTAAAAACAATACTCAAGATATAATCTGGCCAGGGCAGAGTCCAGCTTGGTTATTTTTGCCTCCTTGCTATAGAAAACAGGCTGAACTAATAGAAACTGACTGTGTAGAACATGGAAGGTGACAGCTTTCCTTTGAAATCCTACAGTGAAGCTTGGCAGTAACCTTGATGTGATCCATAAATTTGTTTTTAAATATATTCATAACTGTATTTCAACATTACCACTTTTCTTGGTAATCCTGTGGATTTTATTTTTATGGACCACCTCTCTACTTTACCTCCCTCTCTTTACCGTACTCCCTCTTTTTAGCTCCCTTTAATGTTTTGTCTTCCCCTATTAGAATTTAAGCCCCTTGAGAGTAGGAGCCTTCTTGGTTTTGTTTGCCTTTTTAAAAATTGTATCCCCAGTGCTTAGCACAGTCTGGCATATAGTGTTACTTAATAAATGCTGTATGTTATGTCTATATGCATGTATCTGTCTGTCAGTCTATCTAAATGTCTCTGTGTCTATATATACATATATACATACACACATTTAAAAACATTGTTCTGAAAAGAGGTCCATAGGTTTCACCAGACTACCCAAGAAACCCATGACACACA
>CM053623.1:186059211-186098015 GCA_028646595.1 Phalanger gymnotis
TTTTTTTCCATTCTTTTGACTTTGTTTTGTTGTTTCTTGATGTCTCGTGGAGTCATTAGCTTCTAATTGCTCAATTCTCGTTGTTAAGAAATTATTTTCTTTAGTGAGATTTTGTACCATTTTTACCATTTGGCCAAATCTGTGTTTCAACAAATCCACAACAGCATATATGCAATAGAGTTGCCAGTAAGCACTAGTTATACCCAGTGCTAGCAAAAGCTACCTGGTAATCCCTTTCTGACCATTTGGCTGACCCCCTTACAGTCTCTGGGCTCAGAGTTCCCAAAGCTGCTGCTATTTTTCAGAAACAGCTGTCACTGCTGTCTATGTGGACTCCATACAGGCCTCTACTCCAATGTCACAAATTTCTCCTGCTGACCACTTAAATTTTCTTGGACTGGAAAAATGTCTCACCTTGACTTTTTGTTGGCTCTGCTGCTCCAAAGTTTAATTTGAGTCATTATTTTAAAGGTGTTTGGAGGGGAATGTTGGGAGTCTAACTGGGAGGCTACCCTTAATCTTAGCTCCTCCTCTCACTAAAGTTATTTTTAAAGTAACATTCTTCCCCTTTGATCCTGGGGTTTTCAACTCACAGGATTACTTATTTAAATACTTTATCTATTAGAGATTTCTGAACAAAATGATAGTCTATTTTAAGGGGCATCAAAGGGGTAAGCGGCACAAACAATATACACAGAGTCATAATCTCATATATCCCCTAAGGAGACAAACTTTGTTAAATAAACTCTATATGTAAACTAAGTCATGCTGCAAATCAAACTAGGACTTGTCATAGACTGATTTGAGAGGGGTGATTTACATGTCACCAAGGAAACCAAGAAATCTCAGCAAACATAAATACCATGAAACAAAAAGTCAAATGCAATACAGTAATAATCATCAAGGTTAAATAACACTTCTTGTAACAAGGTAACCCATTCTCAAAGTTCATTTAATCAGCACTTTTCATCTTGAGTCCCAAATGTTCCAGGTAGTTGTTTGGTCCCTGGAAACATCTTCCCTTGGATATTCTGGAATAGGTCTCATTCTCAGGGTAATTCTGAAGGGAGCTCCTGCTAGTAGATCTATTTGTCTGGTTCCAAGTCACTTGCACAGATTCCTAGATAATTCTGCTAGAATATACCAGTAATAAGATTCAGTACAATTTAGGACAACCTCCTAAATTTTCTTTTCTAATAAGTAGTTCAGGTGGTGAAAACCAGCTCAAGCCTTATGGTTCTGACCCTATTAACAAAAGGGCTACAAGAGGAACATCAAATTAGGAACCTATAATTCACCTTAAACTTCAGAGAATTTGTTTTTACATACCACTTGCTGTCTCTGTTTTTAAACCTGTGCCTGATGTGGATACTTGCCATAAATAGGCTGAAGGAAAGATTTTTTTTTAAATCCATGCAGTTCTGGCTAGGTAAGTAAACCCTTCTCACTGTTAAAATTATCTTACAGAAACTTTAAAATAGAAAAATAATTTTATTTTCTTTGCAATTATCAATGCAATTTTATGTGTAAAATCCTTAATCAATTTTGAGAATTTGTCACTAAAACATAATCAAAGTCTATATATCTATTCCATTAGAAACATTTAGAAACCAATAACACACATATACATACATACATATATATATGTGTGTGTGTATATACACACATATCCATATCCTAGTTCTTAGAAAAAATAGTCTGATTCTATTGCTTTCTCAAAATTTACCACTTCATCTAATATTTAATTAGAAAAATTTTACATTTTGTCTTATTCTCTCCTTTTTGAGGATATTATCCCTGTATCACCCTGAAAGAATAAGATACTTCAAGGACTTATATATGAATACATAGCTATTGGCAAGTAGATGGCAAGTCCAAGAACTCATTTGCTTTATTGCTTAACATATGGAATTGACTACAAATTCAGATTGAAAACAGTAAGATCTTTCCCACTTGCATCCTATTATGGTAACTCAGAGATTTTGATTAATCAGTGAATAGATTTAGTGTTGCAACACCAAAACTTCTACTGTTATTCTATTCTGATTATAGAAATTTTCTATGATAGGAAAAGGAGGGACATTATTATGATGATATCAAGACGGTTCCTTTAAGGGTATAGACTGACCTGACATGAGCCATAACAGGGGGAAAATTTAGATTAGTTTGATTCTAACCATTAAAGTCATCCCCTCAACTTTTCCCAGGGATAAACATCCCTGTGTAGCAGTTCTCAGGCTACACTCCCTTTGAGTAGCACAGGGCATTCCCCTTGAATGGTGGACTATTGGCTTAACAATACTTCAGACAGTCATACCTGAAGTTAAAACTTAGAACAATATAAATGTAATAGTCTCTAGAGATTTTACCTCAAATAGCAAAATTTCACTAGGTTATGATTAGTATTTATTTCCTTACGTTGTGGCAACAGTTAACAATGAATACATCTAAGGACATCTTATTCAATGAATACATGACAGCTAACTCCAAACCCCAGAAAATTGCTGACTATAGTAAGCCTCCAATCTGTGTTGCCTGCTCACCCTTAAGGCAAATTTGAAATCTTTGAACCAAATTAGGGTCTATTGTTACTAAGGTGGTTCAATATATGTTATTTATCAACAGGCAAAAGGTCATAATTTTCATAAGCAATGGTCAAATAATCCATTAGATAAAACTCACCCTTTACTATTAGCAAACCTTTAGGTCCTCCATTTTGACTGGGTGTGGTCCTAACTTCTCATGCTTCAATAATTTAGAATTTTATCACACGTTGTCAGCAGGGCCAATAAGATCTTTTGACCTCACCTAAGTAGAAAGTTCCCAAGGAACCTCAAAGATAAGGATAACTTGAAAAGGACCTTGCTACTCCCCCCCCCCCAACATTAAGTTATTATTGTTATTATTATTATTATTCATTTTAAAGAAAAATATACCCCATCGAATATTTGTTTTTTAATATTTTTCACACTTTCTTTTAACAGCTTAAGTCATAATCTAATAGCATGCAGATTAAAAGTTCCTTTCCTAACAGCATTTCTGATACAATGGTTTCACAAATATCACAATATAAGAAAAAAATTAGAAACACGGTGAGAGTATACCTAATGTCATGTACTTAAAACATTAAAGAAAATTTATTACTAGGTTGGTGACACCAATTCACCCAAATACATTTTGAAATTATCCTCCATAGAAAATCATTAATTTTATTGTTTGGGGCATTTTACACTGATTGCATTCAAGATGAATTAGAGTATTGACATTTATATAGCGCTTATCATATGTCATGCATTTTGCAAGTATGTTATCTTAACAACAACTCTGGGATGTAGGTGCTATTTTTTTTATCCTCTTCAGAGATTAGGAAACTGAGATAAAAGTAAAAGCCCCATGAGAAGATGGGACTCATTGGAGAAGATGCTGATATTGGGAAAGATTAAAGGCAGAAGGAAGAGGGGAAGACAGAGGGTGAGATGGATAGATAGTGTCATGAAAACCATGAACATGAACTTCAGAAGACAGCAGAAGATAGAAGGGCCTGGTGTGCTATGGTCCATGGCCAGGGTGGGGAACCTGTGGCCTCAAGGCCACAAGTGGCCCTCTAGGTCCTCAAGTGTGGCCCTTTGGCTGAATTAAGGCCGTGGGTTCCCACCCCTGGTCCATGGGGTCACAAAGACTTGGACAAAACTGAATGATTGAACAACAAAAATCTTGCTTAAGATCACACAGCTAATAAAATTCTGAGGTTGGATTTTAACTCAGGTCTTCCTGATTCAAGCATGTTCCCATATCATTGCCTTAAAATAGCAAACATATTTTGTATTAAGTCTGATTTACCACAATTATCCTAATGGGGGAACACACCTCACTGTAAATGAGACCACACTATGATTTCATTTCAGAGCAGATTTTAACCAAATCAAATCTGGATTTATAATCATAAAGAACAACCAACAAAGTTGCTCATATCCTTATTTCAATGAGATTTAAACATCCCCTTCCAAAATTCTAAAGCCCTTTAGTTTCAAATCCTCCATTCATACTATGTTAGCACAGACTCCAACTTTCTTTAACTTTCTACCCATTCTTTGCTCAAACCTTCTTTTTTCCTTTCTTTATATATCCGCCCAGTGGCTTTTGATTGGATCTTTCTTGTTTTCTTTTCATCTTCCAATCCAACACTTGTCTTACTCTCTTCTAATTCCTTTAGTCTTTATTTCCCAATCATATCCCAGGCTATCTATAGAACTAATCTTCACACCACTGAATCTTTCCTTTATAATTTAGTACATTTTTTACTACATAAAACCAATTAATTGCAGTGTTATTTCTTTTGGTGTTTTTTAAAGTTTGCCAACACACAATCTATTCCAATATCTTTTGTTGACTTTGCTTCTATTTTACCTAAACAATTAAGTTCTATTATACCATCTACAGAAGAAAATATGGTGGTAATATAAAACATTTTTCCAAATTAAATTTTTCCTTAAAACCAATTCTAGAGTGGTACCTCAAAGCTCACTAAGATATTTCAGCATTTATAAAAACATTTAAACCACAATTTGAAAATTTACAGTAGAGAAATTACATTTCAGTCACAAATTTAGTCTCCAGTTAGATTATAATGCCATAAATTATAATGGGTGAGATACCATCTTCTGCTTCTTGACTTAGGGAGTCCTGAGAGATTGAAAGAGTTTTCCCCTTTTTGGTAGTGACTTCTACAAAGAATGCATTTCTTAAGGGTCCCATGTTCTCTGTAACATATAGCCTAGTTGCCCAGAGCACTGAACAATTGAGGTACCTGCCCAGCGGCATAGCCAGCATGTATCAGACACAGTATGTTGTAGGCTAAAAGGTTGGAGTTTATTCCATAGGAATGGGTAGCCATTTGATGCTTTAGAACAGGAGAGTAGCATGATGAGAGAGTGCTTTGGGTAAATTAGTCTGCCAATGACATTTGATGTCCTGGAAAGAAAGGAGGTAAAAGGCAAAGAAACCAGTTAGGAGGAGGCAATTGCAATAGTCCAAGACAGAGGTAATGAGAGTCTGAACCAAGATGGCAGCAGTAAGAATTGAATGAGGGAGGAGATCTGAGAGAACTGACTGAATTTAGTAATTGAATGGATATAGGAAGCAAAGCAAAAGATACCCAAGTAGCAAAGATGTAGTTGAAACAGAAATGAAATAGATGCCAGAGAAGCCAGGTTCAAATCCCAACTCTAACATTTGCCATCTATGTTACCTGGGCTTCACTTTCCTAATAAGGAGAGAGATGGAGAAGATAATTTCTCAGGTACTTTTCAACTTAAAATCCTGCAATAGTATGAACCTGCCTGAAATACCCTACCAAGCAGCAGCTCAATTTCTTTCTTCTCAACCATCCAAATGAAATTAGCCTGTGTCACCTTCCCAGCTTATCTGAAACACCAATCATGACTAAGTTTCCATCTCCTAAGAGCAAGCAGATCATAGCAATATTAAGATGTTATAGTAAGTTCATGAGTAATCATGTTAGCTCTCTCAAGGAACATGTTTAAATTTTTAATAAATTAAATTTTAACAGATTAAATTTAACAGATAAATTTTAACACTCAAGGAGACGATGCCTTAAATTAATGAAAAGGAGAGATTCTAGTGCTAGGAACTTCTGGCTGCAGAGCACACTAATGGAGAGATATTTTAAGCTATTTCCCCTAGCTACCACACATCTGACCTTGTCAGCAGTTACCCTCTGTATTTGGAAACGATAGGATTATTGTGATTTTTTCTTTCAGTTAAGGGCAATACCATAAATATAAAGAGACGTGGCTGGGTGGGAAGCTAAAAGCCCCAAATTACGTAATTATCCATACATATTGCTGCATGTGAATCAGCACTTTATAAATATTATTTCATTTGATTCTCGCAACAACCCTGTCTAATAGGTGCTATTATTATCCCTGTTTTACAGATGAGTAAACTGAGGCTAACAGATTAAGTGACTCTCCCAGCATCACACAGCTAGTAAGTTCTACTACAGGTGCTACAGCCCCAGCTTCTGAAGACCCAGAAAACAAAATGAAACAAACAAACAAACAAATAACCCAGGTCTTGTCACCAAGATCCTTGTCACTGTCAAATAGTTCAACATCAGAAACAGATAATGGTTGAATCAGTGGGAATGGGCATTAGAATCTTCTTTGCCACTGTATTCTAGGGGACTTTTCCATCTGACTTACAGTTGAAATCTTTCATATGGGTTGTCTCCTCAATTAAAATGTCAGTTTCTTGACAGCGGGGGCTATCTTGCTTTTTTTTTTCTTGTATTCCCAGTCCTCAGCATAGTGCTGTGAACATAGTAAGCACTTAATAAACGCTATTCATTCATTCATTCAGTCAGTCAGTCAGTTGGTCAAAGGCAGAATTTGAACACGGGTCTTCCTGATTCCAAATCCACTCCTTCATTCATTATGCCACCAGTCAGTGGAGTGACCTTTGACCAACCTCTCTACACCTGTTTTTTTTTTTTTTTGCAATTCTGAAACAAAGCGGTTAAGTTAAATGATCTCCAATTTCCTTAACATAGGTAAATTTCTATGATTTTAGAATGAGAAACATTTTCGTGATAGGGAGAGTATTTCTGAGCAGCATGGTGGGTATAGTAGATAGAGAACCAGACTTAGAGTCAGGATAACCTGAATTCAAGTCCCTCACATCCTACTTTTGATATATACTAGTGTGTATATACTAGTGTAGTATACACATCCTACTAGGGTCACTAGTGTGACCCTGAGCAAGTCACTTAACTACTCATAGTTTCAGGCAACAGGCTAAGATTATAAATTGTGGCTGGATAAAGTTGTTCATGCCTGTAATCCCTGTTACTGAAGGAGACTGAAGATAGTGGATCACTTGAACATGGGAGTTTTGGGCTGTAGACAGGCTTAAGCCAATCTAGTATCCACACTAAATCTAGCAATAATAAGATGAATCCCTTGAAATGGGGACCAACAGGCTGGCCAAGCAGACTGGCCAAGCAGACCGTGTCTAAAATAGAGTGGGTGAAAGCTTCTGTGGCTCTCAACAGTGGGATCCTATGAGTGGCTGCTGCACGTCCAACCTGGGTGAAGTAGGGAGACTTTAAAACAATTATGAAGATGATAAGTTGTAGGACAGCTGCTGGTCTGCATTAATAAAGGGAGTTTTCTCATCCTGGAGTGCCATATAATGATGAAGTCTCAGTTTTGGACCCCCTCTCCCTCCTGAAAAAAAGGAGTATTCAATCTAATTTCATCTATGAGCAAACTGGCCTTGGCCATATTTGGTCTATTACAAGTTGTTGAATGAACAAATGGGGCATCTGTGGAAACCCTAGGAGAAGGAACATCTTCCAAATTAATGTCTGGGCAAAAATAAACAATCAAGGAACAGGTCTGTTCGTTCCACTGCTAAAAATAGCTGTACATAAAAATAGAGTGGAGTGTTTTACGAAGTACCCTGGCAACGAGAAGGACTGTTGCAGTGAGGTGTAAGTCCTCAGGATTTGAAGAGATAGGCAAACAGGCTAAATGGCTGAATTATAAACACAGGCTGTCCGAGAGGGAGGCATCGGTAATAATGAAATGCATGGTGGGAACCTCAACACACTGCACCATAAATCTAAATTGCTAACGTCAGCAGGACATGGAACCTCAGCTGAAACAAAAGACCTTGGATCGGCTGGGGAAAAACGGTCAGTGGGGAAATTCAAACAAACTCCAGGGCTCTCATCAGCCCTGACGATTCCTTGTACAAGACAGACACGTTGCACTTTGAAGGTGCTCAAATAAAGATGAAATACTAGAAGCTAAGGCTCTTTCTTCTTCTTTTTTTAAAGGCTCTGCATTTCCTGGAATGGTTGGCAATGTTAATCCCTTTAAACCTCAGCTTGGCATTAACACTTTGACAATCTTGCCTAGGATAGAAGGGGATCATTTTTTTCAAAGGAGTGAAATGGAAGCATAATCCTTATGTTTGTCGGTTGACTTTTTACTTGTTCTTCTCATGTAGAATCAGGACACATTTTGCAGCTAACAAGAAAATGTACTGGGATCCGGTGTACTGTAATGGGAAGTACATTGGATGTATGGTCAGAGGATTTAAGTGTGAGTCCTGGGTCCTTTAAACAACCTGTATCACCTTGGATGAGTCATTTGATCGTGATATAATGATAAGAGTGATGACGCTGAAGTAAAAAAAGTCTTAGGTTCAAGTCCTTCCTCAGACCTTTACTAGCTGAGTGACTTTGGGCAAGTCACTTAACTTCTGTATGCCTCGGTTTCCTCAACTGTAGAATGAGGATAATAATCCCTCACACAGTTGTTGAAAGGATTAATTCAATTTAATTAAATAAACATTTATTACGTACCTACTATGTGCCAGGCACTAAGTGCTAGGGATATAAATAATAAGAATAAAGACAGTCTCTGCCTCATGGAGCTTACAATTTAATGGGGGAAGACAATGTGCAAAAGGAAGCTGAAAAGCTGAGGTGGGGGTGGGAGTGGGGGAGAAGGGTTACACTCCCAGTGCCAAGCACTGTGCTAAGTGCTTTCTTTATAAGCAAGAAGGCCAATTTGGCTAAACTGTATAGTGAAGAGGAGTAATATATCTTTGTCGTTCCGTTTCAGCCATTTCCAACTCTTTGTGACCACATCTGGGGTTTTCTTGACAAAGATAATTGAGTGGTTTGCCATTTCCTTCTCCAGCTCATTTTACAGATGAGGAAACTGAGGCAAACAGGATTAAGTGACTTGCTCAGGGTCACACAGCTAGTAAATATCTGAGGCTGGATTTGAACTCAGGAAGATGAGTCTTCCTAACTCCAGGCCAGGCATTCTATCCACTGCTCCCCCTAAGTGCCCCAATAATATATTATAATATATAAAAACCTTGTGTGTTATATATGTCTCAAAATCTGGCCACAATGCACTAAGAAGAAACCAACAATACTTAGTATGTATGGTTACCCACCTCTCTGTATCTAGGTAGATGACGATGTGGCATAATGGATAGACCACTAACCTTGGAATTAAAAAAAAAAATCTGGGCTGTATTCCTATTCCTAACAGTTATTAGCTCTGGCCTTGGGTAAATTACTTAATCTGTCTAGGCCTTAGTTTTTCTCTTCTGTGAAATGGGAATAACACCATTAGTATCTCATGAGGTTGCTGTGAGGGCCCAATAAGATAATGCATAAAAAGTCCTTGGCACACTTGAAAGTTGCATATAAATAGCAGCAGCAATTATTATTCAAGGTTGGATAGTCAACTGTGAAGAGCTAAGGATAATCAATGTTCTGCTATGTCAGAAGAAGTCGGGAATATCCTCAGAGCACATGAAATTACTTTCTTCTAAAAGGGTCCAGCTCCTCCCTGCTATAAGATGAGATTTATAACAATTAGATACGTGCAAGTGTTCAATGGTCCTCTTGCCCTTATTTTCCACATCACATTTTAATAAGCACCCACCTCCAAACTCCTAACTCAGGCAAGGATTCGGTGTCTTTGTTTAACTCCTTGAAACACTTTTTCTTCATTCCTCCCTTCCCTTCACTCCCTTGAAAAATCTCCTGCTCTAGAAGGGAGATTAAGCTTCCCTTTGAGCATGCATGGTTTATGATTTGGCCCTGGTAAGAAGTACAAACATGGCTGGATCTCATTAGAAAACTCTTCTTGCCCTCCATACTTACCAAAAGAGACATCCCTAGTCTTCTGTTGTTCTTGTTGGTAGCTCTCAAGGAAAATTGTGGCAAATTGACTTCTTGCCATACTTAGCCATTGAGCTGGGGTTGGTAGGGGAAGGCTTAATTTATTTACAGGGATTTTCCGCCACATAGGTCAGCCAGTTTGATTGGGAACTGGCAGATTCCTGAAAATTTCCATCCAATTAAATCTAGCTGCCTACCTCTTCTCTCCTATTCCAGCTGCTAAGCTTATAACCTTGACCTTCCCTGGCAACAATGATATTTTTAAGAACATAATGGGGAAAACAGCAAGTATTTACCTCTAGCTCTAGCTGTCAATGACTTGGGCTCTTAAAAGATGAGATAAGGAAAGGCAGGAAGGGTCAGTTACACATTGTTCATTTTATAGTTATTGGGGCTGGCTTGGGGTAACATATACTAGCCAGTCATTACCTACTACCAGACTCCTGTCTGCACAGTAGCATCTCATCTACAAAGCTGACTAATAAAACTTGAAACACTGTTTGAAGCATTGGTGAGGGATTTCAAAAGCACATCCTATTAAGAATGGGTGAAAGAATGGGGAATGTGTTTCTCCTGTTTAGGTATCTTCAAATATTTGAGGGAATGTTTTGGGGAAGAGGGACAGATTAACTCCATGCAGCAGCAGCAGCAGAAGACCAATGAATTGACTGATCAAATCATCAACAATAAACTTATTGTCTATTATGTATCAGGCAGTGTGCTGATTAATTATTAATTAATTAATAAACTAACTAGAATTGTGTGAAAGGAATCCTGAACTTGGAGTTTTGGGATCTGAGTTTGAACTTTTTTTTCATTTCACCTCGCTGAATCTGTTTTATCTGTAAAATGATTCTGTGGGATTAGATGGTGCTTCTAACTGTAGATCCGTAACCTTAGGTTGCTAAGAAGAACTAATGGGCTAAAGTAAGAGGGAAACACATTTTGGCTCAATACAGAAGAGATCTTTCTAACAATTAGAACTGACAAAAAAAAAATGAATAGGCTGATCTTTGAAAGTCGATCTGATAATATCACCCTCCTCAATGACCTCTAGTGGCTCCCTATCAGCTCCAGGATCAAATGTAAATCCTCTGTCCGTAAACTACCCCCTTCCCACTTTCCAGTCTTCTTACATCTTACACCTCCCTACTGCCCCCAACATACCTTCAATCCGGTGACATGGTCTCTTTGCTGTTCCTCAAACAAGATGCTCCATCTCTCAACTCTGAGAATGTTCACCGGCTGTTCTCCATAGCTGGAATGCTGTTCCTCTTCATTTCTGCCTCCTGGCTTCCTTTAAGTCTCAGCTAAAATCAACCTTCCACAAGAAGCCTTTTCAATTCTTCGTGATTCTAATGCCTTCTCTCTGTGGATTATTTTCCACTTAGTTTGTCTATAGACTTGTTTATAGCCTATAGCTTGTTTGTGCATATTAGCTTACATATTGTCTCCCCAGTTGGACTATGAGCGTCCTGAGAGAAGGAACTGCCTTTTGCCTTTCTTTTTATCTTTAGCCCCTTAGCCCGTAGTAGGTGATTAATAAATGTTTATTGATTGGGCAGAAAGTGCGTTCCCTCTCATTAGGAGTATATAAGTAGAGGTTAGGAGTGGGGAACCTGCAGTGACCTTGAGGCCACATGTGCCCTTCTAGGTCTTTGGGCGCAGCCTTTTGACTGAGTCCAAGTTTTACAGAACAAATGCTTTTATGAAGGGGGTTTGTTCTGTGAAGTTTGGATTCAGTCAAGGGGCCTAGAAGGTCACAAGTGGCTTCAAGACCATTGAAGGTTCCCCACCCCTGGCAGATGAACATTTGTCAAAGATGTTACAGCAGATAGAGGGCTAGATTTGGAGTCAGGAAGACCAGGCTTTGGTTCCTAACTGGGACGCTTACTAACTTTAGTGTGACACAAAATAACTCACCTCTTTTCTGAGCTTCAGTTTTCTCATCTGCAAAATGGGTATAATAATATTAATAATGATTATAATAATAATAGCTTATAACCATTCCTTGCCTTATAGGGTTGATATAAGGATCAAGTGGCATATTGTACATAAAGTATGGCACAATCCTTAAAGAGCTATAAAAATGTGAGTTATCATCATTATTTGTGCATATAGTAAGAGGGCAATTAGGTGGTGCAGTGGATAGAGTGCCAGGCTTGGAGTTGGGAAGACTCATCTTCCTGAATTCAAATCCAGCCACCAGTCTCACTAGTTGTGAGACCCTGGACAAGTCACTTAACCCCATTTGCCTCACTTTCCCTATCTATAAAATGTGCTGGAAAAGGAACTGGCAAATTACTTCAGAATCTTTACCAAGAAAATCCTAAATGGGGTCATGGTTAGACATGACTGAAAAATGGCTGAACAGCAACAAGGAAGTTAGGCCAAAAGATCTCTTAAGTAGCTTCCAATTCTGTTATTTTTTACATATAGAGATATGATCCTGTCACATAATTAGAAGGCCATGTGTTTAGAGTTGTTTTTTGTTTGGGTTTTTTTGTTGTTCGTTTGTTTTTTAGTGATAATTCAACCCTCAGCCTTGGTATCACTGGCACTATATTCTAGCAGGTATAGTTGACTGCTTACCAACATGTACTAAGGTCACAGCTACATGAAGAATGATCCCAAGAGCTGTTTTAACTGTACCTCTATATCATCACAGCTAACTTGGTCCTCCATTAGCCAAATTATTATCAGAGCCTGAACTACAGCCAGTATTCTATACACTGCTGGGTAAAAAAGAGGAGTATAGAGGTTAGACCTGGGATTTCATTATCATAGTGAATTCCCAGAGAAAGAAACTCCATCCACCAATGCAAGTTAGCACCTGCTCTGCGAATTATAGGTTTAGAGTGTTTTCCAAAGCACTGAAAGGTTCAGTGACTTGCCCAAAGTCACACAGTCTGTATGTGTCAAAGGTCAGTCTTGAACACAGGTCTAGCTAGTTCGGAAATCCTCTCTCTATCCATTATATCACACTGCTTTCTTTTCCCTACCGTACATGATCCTAATTGGCTTGATTAAGAGTTTAAGATTGAAAAATGTACTAAACTTTGTTTTACATGGATGTGTGTGTATGTGGATATATATATATATATATGTATGTGTGTGTATATATATGTAGAGAGAGACATTATGAAAATTATTTTATCTCTGTTCTAGTTCCCATAGATTTAATTTAAATTTATAAATTAAAAACATGAAGAAGTGAGTATAGCATAGGAGAATGAAATCTAGCCTTGGAGTCAGGAAGACCTGAGTTCAAATCTATCCTCTGAAACACACTAGCTTTGTGACCCTGGCCAAGTTACTCCAGGCAACTCTAGGATTATGAATTACAGATAAGTTACTAATCTATATCAATGGAAGGAACTTCCACACCGGGAATTCCCAACCTAATGAAGTCATAGGACTGGACCAACTGAGGGAGGAAGGAAAGAAAGAAAGAAAGAAAGAAAGAGAGAAAGGAAGAAAGAAAGAAAGAGAGAAAGGAAGAAAGAAAGAAAGAGAGAAAGAAAGAAAGAAAGAAAGAAAGAAAGAAAGAAAGAAAGAAAGAAAGAAAGAAAGGAAAGAAGGAAAGAAAAAAGGAAGGAAGGATGGAAGGAAGGAAGGAAGGAAGGAAGGAAGGAAGGAAGGAAGGAAGGAAGGAAGGAAGGGAAAAAAAGGAATGAGATTAACTCGGCTTCAAAGCTTACTAAATGTATTACAAGGTAGGTACTATTTTGAACAATGTATAAAAAGAGATGATTGATATAAATCATTATATAATTATGCCGAAGTGTTCCTTTGTTTAGAAATGACATAACATCATTTTAAAATTAAAATTAAGTTCAAATTGAAGACACTTGAAAATGTAACTGAGTGGGCTATACTTTTCTTCCTTTTGAAAGCAAGGCCACAAATTAAGTTCTGGTTAATGAATTATACATGAGATAGGGCACATAGTATTATTGCTTTAAGTAGTTTTTTAGTACTATGATTCCACTCCTACATTGAACACCTTTACTGGTATGGATAATATGCACTTTAAATAGGTTCCAAAACATTTTCCTGCTCATCTTCAATATAAATGAAAGACTCTTTTTAAGGACATCATAAGGTTGAATGAATCTATACCAAATGTTGTTAACATTTCGAACCCACTTTTCAACCCAATATATTTTTCCCTCATCCTTTGTCCCTTCTCTTTGGCCTGTGCTTGGCCCTTTTTATTTTCTATCTTTTCTCTATTCTTTCAGGACTGGGTATTGTGTCTACTACTAAAAAACCACCACTGACTGTGGCTGAGAATTTATCACATGCCACCAAAGTCCATTGAAACCAGACATCAAAAAGAGCTTGTGTCTCAGGAAACCAACGTTCAGCCAAATGGTGAACTCTGACTGTTGAATCATCTACTAGTGATGGCGGGAAGTGAGAGAGGCTAGTCATTACCCCTGTAGGACACCTTAATAAGAAAAATGATAGATTGAACTCATCTGTAATTTATTCTTATCCAAGATAAGTAAAGGAATGATAATACAATATACTGACGTTAAATTAACTGGGCCAGGATGAACTATTTTCTAGAATATTCTTTCAATACTCTAGACTTATATTCTAGGCACTAATTATCTTGAGTTTCAACTGCCTATTAATTTTTTTTTCTGTCCTTTCTAGTCTGAAGTTTTTGTTAAAGAAAACAAATAAACTAAAAGCCAATAGCGCCACCTTCTCTCAGTTGTCCATTATCATGGTTCCTTCTGCCTTGAACACTTAAAACTTCTTTGATTTTTTCTCTTCTTCTATTTTTCTTCTTCTTAAGGACCTTTCTAAAATTGCTTTTTTAGCATTCATTGACAATCACAGCCTATTCTGATCTTTGGTATTTTAGAAACCATTCTCATGGAATTGGGCCATACTTTTGTATTCATCCTGTGTTATTTGTCCTTTTTCTAGCTTCTATTCATGTCTAAAATTGAAGTTGTTCAGTTAGTTCTTTAATTATTCACATCAGTCTCTTTCACCCTTTTCCTTCTTTTAAAAATGGTTTCTATTTGGATCTTTGGAATTTCATTCTTGAGGATTTGCAGTTGATCGTGGATTGACTTCCCTCATAGAATTTTAGATGCTTGGCATCCTACCTATCCTTTCTCTGAACCCTATGAGATATAGTGTTCCAATATCTAGGGTACAAGTAAAGCTATATCCAAGCTTTCCTCTCCTTCACTGTCACAACATTCTAGGATGAAGTGGTTATTCCCTACTCAAGTTTCTCATTGGTTCTGTTTCATTTCTTTCTCCAAAACATCTGTCATATATGTCTCCACTTACACAGTCAGCACCCTAGTCCAGGCCCTCATTGCCTCTTTCTTAGGCCATTGCAATGGCTTTCTAATTGACTTACCTGCCTCAATTATAATTTTACATATACATATATATGTGTGTGTGTGTGTGTGTGTGTGTGTGTGTGTGTATAATTATAATTATAATCCATCCTCTGCACAGCTGCCAAGGTGATTTCCCTAATGTGGCTCGGATACGTTAACTACTGTAACAACAATGTGGCTCTCAGCTACTGTAGGGGAGTAAGACCCATATATATATATGTGTGTGTGTGTGTGTGTGTGTATACAGATATAGATATATAGATATGGATATATACACATACACATACATACATTTTATATCTATCTATATCTTTCTATCTCTCTCTCTGTATATATATACATATATATATATACACATACATATATATGTACATATATATCATTCACTTTGTTCAGGGGGAAAAGCCAACTTCAGAGCAAATACAAATAGAAATTACAAACAGAAAATATCAACAGATCAAATAACACAATTCAACAGACAGGCTTTGTCTGATCAAGGCATCACATATATAGTTACCTTTAAAAAGAGAAGCACCAACATCTGGGTTTTCTTCAAAGCCAGGGGACTCCAGCTGCTACCCAGAGTGTTCACACCAACACTCTTCCAGTGAGTCAGAGACCATCTGAGTTTATATACCCTGTTCAGGGCCAGAAGGCTTCACAGCTAATCAGCAAAAGGGTGCACCTAGTAAGACTTAATCAAAGGCACTTGATTACTTTAGCATTCTAAAAAAGAAAACAGTTTAAAAAAAAAGTCCTACCCTAATTACCAGAACACCTACCCACTCAACATCCTTATTACTTTTTGGATTAATTATAAATGCCTTTGGCATTTAAAGCTCTACACAGTCTGGCCCTTCTCTTCCCTGTCTTCTTACACATTACTCGCCTTTCTGCTCTCTATGGGCAAGCCCTACTGGTCTACTTGCCACTTCTCAAATACTCCATCCCCTGTCTCAGTGCCTTTTTCACTGGCTATCTTTCATGCCTGGAATGTTCTCCCTCTTCATCTTTGACTCTTAGAGCTCTGGCTTCCTTCATGAGTTTACTGTTGCTCAGTCATTTCAGTTGTGTCCAACTCTTTGTGACCCCATTTGGTGTTTTCTTGGCAAAGATACTAAAATGGTTTGCCATTTCCTTCTCCAGTTTATTTTTACAGATGAAGCAAATAATGCAAACAGTGTTTCACTTGCCCAGGATTACACAGCTAGTAAGTGTCTGAGACCAGATTTGAATGCAGGAAGATGAATTTTCCTGACTCTAGGTCTGGTGCTCTATGCGCCATGGCACCACCTAGCTGTTCCTTCATGAGACTCAGTTCAAATGCCTCTGCAAGAGGTCTTTTCTGGATCTCTCTCCATACCCTCACTCCCTGCCAGCTACTACTGCCTTCCCTTCTATTCTATATGTCTTCTATCTTGGTTGGTTGGTTGGTTGTTGCCCTTCATTCTTGAAGAGGACCAAAATAACATCAATATGTTAGAGTCAAGTCATAGTGTGTCTGATGGTGGCTGATCAGACCAATATGAGCTCAAAATGCTCTATCTTCTTTTGAGCTACTTCAATTCTGCTTTGCTCATAAAGCACAGCTCCTTCTCTGATGAGGGCACACCATGCTGGGCAGTCTCCCATGTCACAGAATCAATTCCAAAGTTCTTTTAAGAAAAACCTTGAGAGTGTCCTTGTATCACTTCTTCTGACCAACACGTGAGCACTTGTCCATAAAATAGTCCTCTAGGCAAGCGTATATTTGGCATTTGAACAATGTGGCTAGCCCATTGTAGTTGTGGCCTCTGTAGGAGAGTTTGAATACTTGGCAGTTTAGTTTGAGAAAAGACCTCAATGTCTGGTATCTTACCCTGCCAGGTGATCTTCAGAATCTTTCTAAAATAATTTAAATGGAAGTGATTCAGTTTCCTGGCATGGCGCTGGTATACTGTCTAGGTTTCACAGCCATATAACAACAAGGTCAGCACAATATTTGTAGATCTGTTTTGTAGATCTGACCAAGGCCTTTGGTACAATCAGTCATGAAGGCTTATGGAAAATTGTGTCAAAATTTGGTTGCCCCGAGAAGTTCATTAGAATTGTACATCAATTTTACAACAGCAAACTTGCCTGGGTTCTGGATATTGGAAGATACTCTTGTCCTTTCCCAGTCACCAATGGAGTGAAACAAGGCTTTGTGCTTGCTCCCATGATTTTTAGCGTGATGTTTTCTGGCATGTTGTCAAATGCCTTCAATGAGGATGAACATGACACAGGTCAGCTACCACACTGATGGCAAATTCTTCAACTTGAGAAGGCTACAAGTCAAGACCAAAGTGGAGAGAGTGTTGGTATATGAATTTTGTTCAAAGATGATTGTCCACTCAATGCGGCCTCTGAAGCTGAGGTGCAACAAAGTAGGGATCGTTTCTCTGCTGCTTATGCTAATTTTGGTCTAACAATTAACACCAAGAAAACACAGGTGCTCCATCAGCCAGCACCATACCACTCATACATGGAGCCATTGGTTACAGCAAATGGAGAAGTTTTGAATGCTGTGGATAAGTTCACTTACCTTGACAGTATGTTTTCTAGGGATGTACACATCGATAACGAGGTTGATGCACACATTGCCAGAGCTAGCACAGGGTTTGGGAGTCTCCAAAGGAAAGTGTGGGAGAAAGAAATCTACCCATTTATGTATATGTTGTCTCCTTATGTTTACTTTTTTTTTCTTCTAGCAGCCAGGACTGTGTATATAGGCAGCACAATGGAAAGAATTCTGGGCCTAAAGTCAAAGTCAGGAAGGCTCAAATTCAAGTCCAGAGTCAGACACTTAGTAACTGTGTGACCCTGGGCATTATCTGCCTCAGTTTCCTCATCTGTAGAATGGGGATAGTAACAGCACCTACCTCACAGAGTTGTTGTGAGTATCAAATGAGATAATATTTGTAAAGCACTTAGTATAGTACCTGGCACATAGTAGGCACTATATAAATGCTTATTCCCTTCCTCACTTTACCTGACACATAATAAATGATTGATAAATATTTGATTGATCTCCAGTCCCCCTCATCAGCAAAGTAAATTTCCAAAAACATTGAGTGCCTTGTCCAGAGTCATAGAGTTAGTAAATGTCAGGTGGGATTAGGACCTTCTGACTCCATGTCTGTCACTGTATGCCTTCCAAACCTAAGAATCCCAAGCAAATCTAGAAACATCTGAGCTTCTGCTGAGGTGGCGTAAGATCTGCTCTTTGGGGGTACTTGACAGATGTTGTGGTGTATGTATCATATCTGGTCAGCGGGCACTTAATATGTTTTCTTATCCATTACACATAGAGGTTTATACTCTGTGGAGGATTTGGGGGGAAACAGACAAGAATCTTACAGAATGAGAAGCCCTGAAAAACCTGAGATCTGTCTCTTTGGAAGGGGTTTCCACAAGGATGGAATCACAACTTCATTAAAACATCAACTTCAATCTATTTTTAATGGCATTGTTATTTCACATTTCAAAATGTAAATGTGAGACTATGTCAAAAGGTCGTCATTTGATGGAGAAATGGATTTGGAAAATTAAGGCATTCCTCCCATCCCCGACACAAATCTTCACCGAATTTCAGAGTTTAATGTCAATCAAAAGAGCTTGGAAGTGAAAAATGCTATTAAAAACTTGCAGTCAAGAACCAAATGTGTCCATAATTATGAGCAGGGTATTACAGTTCTGTAGTCCTAGTCTGAGTTGGAAGGGCTTATTGGGGAGAGTTGCAATTAATTTTGGACACTGATGATGTGCTTGCTACATGTCCATGCATGATGATCCACTCAGTGCCTGATAGGAATACTCTGTTCATTTTGGTCATTTTCAACCCTAAATATGGCAGATGACTTAACTCGGCCTTCTTATACTTTATTCTTCTCCACATACTCTGTGAGTCAGTGACATTAGCCTCCTTGTTATTCCTCCCACAAGACACTGCATCTCTTCAGTCCCTTTGTTTTCACAGGCTGTACCCCATACTTAGGAAGCTTTGCCTCCTCATATCTTGGATTCCCTGGCTTCAACTAAAATCCCACCTTCTGAAGAAAAAAAAGAGGCCTTCCTCTTCGCCCTCAGCGCTAACACCTTGCTTCTAAGACTATCTTTAATTCACACTATATTAATTTTATATTTACATAATTGTTTTAATATTGTCTCCTTAATTAGAATGTAGACTCCTTGAGGGACTGGATTTGCATCCCCAGTGGTTAACCCAGTCCTTGGTGCAGAGTAAACAATAAATGCTTGCTTGCTTGACTTATTGGTTTGACCATGTCTAGATCATACCATACTCATCCTTCCTTGATAGAATAGGCAGGGCATAAAAACCTTTATCATCTTTGAGTACTTGGCCAAATCGGATCTAAACATATGGTTCAAATCATGTTTCATAGAGAAAGGACAAAATGAATATTGAATTCTCAGGTCAGATCATTCAGAGAGTTCATAACTGACTTGCAAATTGTACCTTAGCCCACAGACATTGGCAAGCCCCGAAGAGGGTTCACCCTCACTATTTGAAGATATGACCAGAAAACATCACCTTCTGAAACTAAAACACCCCAGAACCAATGGGAAATGAAATTAGTCAGACACAAAAGAGACCAGTTCTAAGGGATGATTTGTGAATGCGCTTCTGATAAGATTAGGGATACTGCCCATATCTCAGCAAGGGACCTAGGGTGCCTGCCTAAGAAGGAAGGCATCAATTCAAAATGTAACAAATGTCAGATAAACTTTAAAGGCTTGCTCTTGCAACACATTTGTCAGAGAGGAAGTGTTATAATGACAGAAGGTTGCTGTGACTGATAAGGGACATTGAAAAGGGAGAGTTGGATAGTAGGCATTTGTCAATATTTCTCTAGCTCTGTCCAAGGAAGATGAAATACTGTCCTTAGAATGTGGTGGTAAAGAGAGAGTGACCAGCTTTTGGGCTGCTCAAAAGTTGAGCCAGTTGGTACAAGATGGGACTTTGGAACTGGAAGGCAATGCCCTGGGAGCACCATCTCAAGTCCTATGTGTAGCTCAACATTTAACACATTCAGGAATTCTATTTTATCAGCCCACCCAAGGATAATCAACCTCTGGGGAAGTGATTCATGATAGCCAAGTTCACAAGAGATTTACTACTAAAATAGAATGACAGTTTTATTAATGTACGATAAGAAATATATTTGCCAAAGCAATGGGAATATCTTTGTTGGCAAATCAGCATGAACTAATTTAAGATCAACCGTGCTCTTGGACACTGTAACATGTTAGTCATAAGAAAGTCTTGGAATGATGGATGACTTTGCTGACCAATATTGGATGTGGAAGAAAAGCAAGCTGGACAGTAAAAGTTTGTGAATAGAAAAACTATAGTTTGACGGGGAAAGCTCTGTGCCTGAAATCAGCAGGCCTGGATTGGGCCAGTGGGCCTGGGTCAGAATCCTGGCTCTGTTAATTTACAAGAGCTCAGGGTAGGAAGGAAACTCAGTGGCCACTTAATCCAACCTTACACCTGAATAAGAATGCCCTCTACAACCAACACATGGTCATCCAGCCTTTATGGAAGGCGCTGGCAGCCAACCGCCTTCTGAAATAGCCAAATCTATGGGTGAGAACAAGCTTGTACTGGGATAGCCAATTGTTAAATATCCAGTGGGAGTATTTACACCTCAGAAATTGGCAAATGCTACAAATTAGGCTTGATTTATTCTTTTGTTGCTTGTGTAGACTTAAGAAAGGGATGAGAAAATGTTAATAATACAGATTTGACTTAAAAATGGATACTTGTGAAGTATTTACCAGCATACCCCGATAGCTCTAATTCTTGCGAAGAAGTTCCTTACATTGAACCTAAATTTCCTTTCTTGAGACTTCTATACTCTGCTCCTACTTCAGTCTGTGGGGCCCCAGACAACAAAAAGCCCTTGGAACACTTGAAAACAGGTTGTATTCTACTAAATCTTCTCTTCTCCAGGCTAAATATCCCTGGTTCATTCAACTCTGTTGACAACTCTGTTGTCTTCTTCATGTGGCAAGATCTAGAGTCCCTTTCCCATCCTGGTTGCCTTCCTGTATCCTCCCTACATCATGGCCCTTCACCATCCTGATTTCCCTCCTCTGGACATTTTCCAGGCTGTTGTTGTCCTTCCTACAATGTAGTACCCAGCAGTGGCTGTAATAACTCACATATAGTATGACCAGGGTAAAGTACAGAGGGTGGAGTCTCACCTCCCCAGTCCTGGACAGTGTGGCTGTTTTAATATAGCTCCAGATCACATTAGCTTTTTCACTTATTGTATAATGCTTCTGACTCATATCAACTTTTGTTGTGTCATTTCATTTGTCTCTGACTCTCCAAGACCCCTTTTGGGTTTTTCTTGGGAAAGATACTGGAGTATTTTGCCATTTCCTTCTCCAGCTAATTTTACAGATGAGGAAACTGAGGCAGAGTTAAGGATGAATTTTTAAAAGAAACATTTGGCCTGGGGAAAGAAAACCTTTATAGTTACTATTAAAGCTGTGATTAATAGTGGCAAGTGTGACTTTTTATTTTATAGTTGCTGCAGTGAAAAGGTGGTGTTCGAAAGAGAGAAAAGCCAACTAACTTGGGTCTCTTTGGGAGGTGGTACCTTGGTGGGGTGACCTTGGACCAGGGGTCTGGTGCTGAGACATGCAGGCTTAGGATCTTGCCCAGAGTCACACAATTAGTAAGTGTCTGAGGCCAAATCTGAGCTCATCTTCCTGACTCCAGAGCTGTTGCTCTATTCACTTCACCACCTAGCTACCTCCATAACAATCTTACACTCTAGTAAGACCTCCCAGATCTTTTTCAAGAGAACTGCTCTTTGTGGCTCCAATGTTTAGCAGTCTTGGTGTATGATAAGGGATTAATAAATGTTTATTGACCTGACTTGACTAGTTAGCCATGTTCCTGCTATTTGGTATTTGTAAAATTGATTTTTTTTTCCTTTTTAATCTCAAGTGTAAGACTTAGACCTTGTATGCTAGTCATGTCAACTCTCTAGGCCTTCCATTTGTTCAACTTTAAAATAATAAGATTGGACTAGATGGCAGCAAGGTTCTCTCCCAGTTCTAAATCCTATTACCTTAGTTTTTATCCTGCTGAATTTAGGGGAGAAGATAACTTAGCCAGTTGCAGCAAGTATTTGGAAGCTAACAGATAATATTCTCCAATATTCTTATCAACAGCTGTGCTACTTAGTCAAAAAAATTCCCTAGAGGTTTTAGCCCTTTCATCTCTGGAACTTCTGCCCTGGAGGCCTACTCTCCCAATTGGTGGCCATTTCACCTACCTCCTTAAATATCCCCTTCTCTTCCCCCAGTCTGGATGGGGCATGTCAATATACTTCCCTATGACCCCATTTACCATCTCGTAACTTTCAGGCCCACAGTGCCTTCAATTTTTTATGGGTATTGTCTCCCCCTATTAGACTATAAGCTTCTACAAAGTAAATGCTTTTATATTTTGTATCCCCAGAACCTAGCACAGTACTTGGCACATAGTAAGTGCTTATTAAATATTTTTTTTCATTTATTCAAAAGTTCCTAGAATATCTTATCCAGATCTTCCCCCCCCCAATAATCCTTGCTTTGTAGTCAATTAATTTATGTACTGTATTATACCTACTTATGCATGTATAAAGGCTAAAATAAAACCCTCCTTGCCCTCAAGGAGTTTACCTTCTACTGGGAAACCATCAACACAAGTAATCTCTGGGTGATATTACTCAATGTATATATCCCCCTTAGAGTATGAGCTCCTCGAAGACAATGACAATTTTAATTTTGTCTATTATACAGAGACATTGAATTGAGCTCCATTTATCTTGTAAAAGGAAAGATGTATCTTGAGCTACAACAATTCCTCTTAAGACACCCCAACTCCCTTTACTCTGACTAAGCATCCTTCTATTATTAATTTGTTTTTTCCAAATAGACTTTCCTACCAGAAAGAGAAGGTGCTGACATGGGTATTCTGTTTGCCTCCAAAGTTATTTTTCTCATTGTCAATTAACAAATTGGCATTCTGGATTATTAATCAGTCACTTTTCAGTCTGGTTAGCAAGAAGAAATTTCTCAGATATCAATCATTGATATAAACTGATGAAATTGTGTTCCTGAGCCTGCATAGCTGAGCACCAGACCCCTGGTCCAAGGTCACCCCATCAAGGTACCGCCTCCCAAAGAGACCCAAGTTAGTCGGCTTTCCTCTCTCTCAAACACCACCTTTTCACTGCAGCAACTATAAAATAAAAAGTCACACTTGCCACTATTAATCACAGCTTTAATAGTAACTATAAAGGTTTTCTTTCCCCAGGCCAAATGTTTCTTTTAAAAATTCACCCAGAAAAAATAACGTATCTCATCTCCTAAATCCTGATTCTGACCACTGGCTCATGGATTGATTCCATGTTTATAGAGTACTCTCCAAATGACTAATGCTCTAAAGTTTACAAACTGCTGCTCAGTGTCCATTAAGCACTCTTCTCTTTTCTCAAAGGCACAGGAGAAGCTGAATTAATATTCCTAAAATGTTCTAGATTCAATTCACTTCACTTCAACAAGATTTTATTTTTAAATTAATTTTTTTTCAAATTAAGAAGCATTTATTTTCTCTTTCTGCTATTCCATCCCCCAACTGAACAATATTTTTTAAAAATCAAACTCTAATAACAAATATGCACAGTCAAGCGAAAAAAATTCCCTCATTGGCTGTGTGGGAAAATGTATGCCACATTCTGCATTTTAAATTGCTCTTCTCTAGCCTTTCCTGTTGCCTCATTCCGGCAGGGCTTTTTTCTACTGAAGTCTTCCCTTTGGAAGTTCCCTCCAACCCTGGACTACTTCTCACATTGGAAGCATCTTCAGCTCTTGCAGCCTCTCCCTTTGATTGGTGGTTCCTCCAAGAACCTCCATTTTAAAAAGAATGCCCAGGCCAACAACGTCTCCATTCCTCTCCAGGCTGCACTCCTGACTTATCTCCAGCGGACTTTATCTACTAGGCCCCCTCATATGGTCCCTTTATCTTCCCTCTTCTCCCCCTCCCTTTTAGGTGCTGTCTTCCTCCACTAGAATGTTAGTTCCCTGAGGGCAGGTGCTATTTTTCTGCTTGTCTCTGTATTCCCATTAGGTGCAGTCTTCCCCCATTAGAATGTTAGTTCTCTGAGGGCAGGTACCAGTGCCTGTACTTAATAAAGTCTTATTGTCTGACTGCTGAATCCATCACCTCTCTGGCAAGAGGTAGAAAGCATTCTTCATCGTTAGCATTTGAAATTATGTTTTGTCACTGAATTGATCAGAGTTCTAAAATCTTACAAAGTTGTTCTTCTTTATAATGTTGTTGTTATTGTAAAAATTATTGTCTAACCTCTGCTCATTCATTTTCTGTCAGGCATCACTTGTTAAGTGCTTCCCATGTGGCAGCCACTGTGCTAATGGCTGGGGAGAGAAAGATAAAAGACAGTCCCCACCTTCGAGGAACTCATGATCTAGTGGGAAAAGCATTCTTCTTCAGTCCATAGAGATCTTCCCAGTTTCCTCTGAAATTATCCATTTCATCATTCTTAAGGTATAATAATATTCCATTACATCCATATATCATAATTTTCAACAAGCATTTATGAAGAACCTACTCTATATCAGGCATTTTATTAGGTGCTGGGAGTACAAAGGCTATAACAAAATCCTCCTTGCCCTGAAAGAGTTTACCTTCTACTGGGAAACCATCAAGACGACTAATCTCTTGGTGACATTACTCAAACTCAATTATATACTAGGACTAAATACATACAAATCAAATGTGACTACATATAAAAAGCTCTTTGCAAATTTAAAGCACTATAGGAAATGTTAGCTACTATTAATAGTATTATTAACATTAATATTATTATCAATATTATATCCATATCAATTAATATATTAATATTAATTACTGTGATTATAAGGCAGGCTAAATTAGATGAGACAAAATGACTTAAAATTTGTTGTACCTTACCAATACATCTGTGCCTCGCAATAAGGAATACATTGTATATATAAAATGTATTTTCTGATATGAGGAGAAAGAAATGAAAATAGAAAACTTATTGTAGAAGCTTTCTATGTCTGTCTACTGCCTAGGGCCTGGAAGCTACATAAGCTGAACTTTAATTATCTGGTTAATTCCAGAAAAAAAAGTTTTGATTGAATACGAAATGAAAAATTGTCCATTAATAGATTCTCTTTCTGTATTAAAAAACAACTCTATTTAATTATCATAGACTAGTTTGTTTTTGTCGCTGGGGTAAATCTGTTCACCTGATCTATATATCTTGCAACTAAGTCAACAGCCCCAAATGAAGAATGATTACGGAAATTATTCAAATGACTACTTTGAGCATGCCATAGTCAGTCCACTTAGTTGGCCATACATAACCAGGGCCAGAGGTGTGGAAGGCTGGCATGAGCAAGAGGGATCAATTTTTTATGTTTAGCCCTAGAAATCAGAATATGAACCAAAAGCTAAAGTTACATAGGGGAAGATATTGACCTTAATTAAAGAAGATTTCCTTAATTCAAGATGCTTAAGAATAAAATGGACTGACTTTGGGTTAGTGAGTTTACTGTCACTGGAGCCATTTAGGGAGAGGCTAGATTGTGGTTTGTCAAGTAAGCTGGAGACTAGATGTATGGAGAGGAAGAGTGTTGTACTGGGTGAGTTCTGGGGTCCCTTCCACTTCTAAGATGTTATGATTCAATGATTGCCATGAAGACCAAATCAGGGCAAATTACTTTTGTAAGGCAGAGAGGGATCCTGTTTAGTAGAAAGATGACATTTAATGTCAGATAGCCCAGGTTCTTATTTCAGTTCTGCCACATACTAACTATGGGACTTTGGGCAAACCAGTTGAACGTTTCTGATGTTTCCTCGTCTGTAACGAATATAGATGTATATACATGCACATACATATACACATATATAAATGTACAATATATATACATATATATAACATATATAGATGAGTAGAACGTCTTCCTTTTGTTCATTATTTCCTATTTGTCCTGTATATAGCTTGCCTTGTATATATTTGTTTGCATATTGTCTCCTTCATTAGACTGTAAGCTCCATGAGGTCAGGAACTGTCTTTTGTCTCTTTTTGTATTCCTGGTACTTATTAGCGCAGTACCTGGCACATAGTAGGTGCTTAACAAATATTGATTAATTGATTGTGTATATATGTATTTTGTATGTGTGTGTTTTATGTGTGCATATATATGTAAAATATATATATATTACACATATATAGTATACATTGCTCTCCCCAAATTCACTACACCCAAGTTAGCCGATTTCATTTTTTTTGACATCTCTAATTATTGTGAAATTTTTCTTACTTTGAGTCTATACATATGTATGTGTTCATGCATATACCTGTGTATCACCCCTCTGGGCTACTTCCTCAAATCAGTACACACTCTGGGTTTCAAGAGGAATCTTGTGGGTACTTAAAAGTGTAATACACAAGCTCTGCATGTGGGCTTCCTATTAATGGTCAGCTAGTGACACAATTACCTTGATGTAGCAGCATTTACCAAGGTGATATAGTAAGAACAGTAAAAACTTCTCCCTATAAACCTGGGGTACATTCTTCCATAAATAAAGTGTCCATAGAAAGAGTAGGTACAAATTAGAGTATAATGGTAGGGAGGATCACATGTAGGAAACATTTGTGGCTGAGGGCAACTCAATCCTCTGGTACAACAGGGACCCAATGCTACTTCCCCTCCTTGTGAAGTCCATACATAGCTTCCCCTTGGGATTTTGTCTCTGCCAGGTAGGTGGCTCAACGGAAGTTCCAGAGTCTGCTCCTCTCCACAACTCAATTCTTGACTGCCAGAGCTAGTTATTTGAGTCTTCTTTCCTGCCAGAGGTCCTTTTCCTGGAAACTACACAAACACTTTCTGTGTCTATATCAGTGTCTGTGTCTGTGTCTGTATGTAGAGTGTGTCTCTGCTCCTTGCTGGATCCATCTCAACTATGGTTTTGATTTTGTTTTTTAAACTGAGTAGCTCCGCTACAAAATGCCATGGCTGATGAGGAGGAGGGAAGAAAGAGAGGTCCTCTCTCACCTACCCATACAGACGGTGAAATACAAAAGGGACTGGTTACTTCCTGGACTTCTGACTTTTGCCTGTTGTCGCTGAGGAGCTGGTGAACTCTGCCTTTAAAAAGACCATCAGGATTTAAAATAAGAGATATGAGAGGATGCTCCCAATGCACCCTTTCATGGATATGGGAGGTCCACAGGTGTTGTGCATTGCTTATGTTTGGGAACTTTATCAATGTATTGGTTGGTTATATTGATTTTTTCACTCATCTTTTTCTTTTCTTTTTTTCTCAAAAAAAATACTATTTGTTATATGGAATGAATTCTGGAAGCAGGAAAGGGAGGAATTATAGGAAGAGGTAGAAATATGTGATGATGCAAAACACAAAAGATAACAATAAATACTTATTTTAAACAAAAGGTTACCAGGAATATGGGAAATTGTCATCCAGCCAATGCCATTGCCCTTTCTATTTCTCCTTCATACTTCGTAAATGTATATAGGGCATTTATGCATGTTTACGGATACTTGAACACCTTATCTTTTTCTTACATTCCTTGATTTTATCTTTGACTTCCTGAATTGGGACATTGGTTGGAAACCAGCTCCCATACATACATACATACATAGATACATAAATATATATATATGCATACATACATATTTGAATCTATGTATATGTATATATATATGTATGTGCATATGTATACCTGTGTATATGTATTTGGACTAGAAATGTGATTTCATTTGTACGGGGAATTGTCAACCAACAACAATCTACCAATGATGATCAGCTCCTTCTTTGCCAATGTCAATAAGTAAATGTTTATTTAGGAGCTGGTATGTTTCAGGCATTGTGCTAAGCACTGGGGATGCAAAGAAAGGTTAAAACAAACAAACAAACAAACAAACAGTATCTTCCCAGAAGGAACTCATCATCTAATGGGAGAGACAACATGCAAACAACCATGTTTACAACATGAATTGTAAACAAGATAAATTGGAAATAGTCAAGATAAGGAAGGTGCAAGAATTTCCTGTAGAAGGTAGGATTTTAGCAGGGACTTGAAGGAAGTCAGAGAATCCAAGAAGTGATGATGAGAATGGAGAGAGGTCCAGGTATGGGGGACAGCCATTTATAGTCTTAGAGAGTTTCCCAGAACACAGAGTGTTTGAATGATTTGCCCAGAATATTAAAGCCCGTCCTTATCAGAGGCAGGACTTGACACAAGTGATTTTGACTTCAAAGCTAACTGTCTAACCACTGAATAACACTGTCACCTTTAGTATAAGTGATAATAATAATACCTACCCTCTTACCTTATGGAATAGCATGAAATATGTAAAATCACATTGCTTAATTCAATTCAATAAATATTTATTAAGCACCAACTATGTACCAGGCACTCTGCTAAATGCTAGGGATACAAAAAAGAGAAAAAAGACAGTCCCTGCCCTCAAGGAGCTAACAATCTAATGGAGTAATATATAGGTGTCAAGAACACATCAAGGAAGGAAAGAAGGCAAGAAGGAGGGAGGGAAGGAAGGAGGAAGGGAAGGAAAGAGGGAAGGAGGAAGGGAAGGAAGGAAGGAAAGAAAGGAAAGAAGGAAGGAGGGAGGGAGGGATGGAAAGAAGGAGGGAAGGGGGAAAGGATGGAAAAGAGAGAAAGAGAGAGAGAGAGAGCGAAAGGAATGGAGGGAGGAAAAGGAAGGGAAGGAAGAGACAGGGAAAGAGAGGAAGGAAGGAATTTCACCAATGGGAGAACTCCCTCCATTGTCAAAGATTACAATCTATCACTATGGTCCTAGAGAATTGCCCAAGTCTCAGAGAGGTTAAATCCCTTGCCCAGGGTCAGCCCAGCTGGTAAGTATCAGAGGCAGAATTTGAACCCATGTCTTCTTGACTTCAGCAATCAAGCTTCCCCGACTATTAGGAATATTATAGCTGGGGCCTGTCTATCTATCTATCCATCCATCCATCTATCTATCCATCTATCTACCTACCATCTATCCACACATACAATATTACATATAAATGTAACATATAATATATAATAGCTATTATAAAGCGATCAATAGCTTTCTTCTAAATTACCTAACTGATTCATTGACTTTCACCTCTTCATTCTCATTACAGGCAGTTAGGTGGTATAGTAGCAGATAGAACACTAGGACTAGCGCCAAGAAGATCTGAGTTCAAATCACAGCCTACTAACTGTGTGACCCTGGTAATTTGACTACTTAACCTTGCCAATTTAGAACAACCCACTTAACCTCAGTCTGCCTCAGTTTTTTTTTAACTGTTAAACAGATATAATAATAGCATCTACCTTCTGGGATTGCTATCAATATCAAACGAGATATTTGCAAAGTGCTTGGCACATAGTAGGTGTTTAGTAAATGTTTGTTTCCTCTTTCCCCCTTATTAGTCCCAATGTGATTCCTTTTGTATCTACTACTTTTTTCCTTGTATTTCTTGTATTCCTTTTTTTCTTGTATTTTTGTATTTGTATTCTTTGTATTTTAAAATTTTTGTTGTATTTTTTTTTAAAAAAACTAGATTTGTTACTATATTGTTAAACAGAACTTTCATGGAGGAAATTGCCCCTCTACATACAGATTATCACCTGCCTTTTAATTTATATTCTTAGAAATTTGCCTGGGCCACTAATAAGTTAAGACTCTCACCCAAGGTCACATGGCCAGCATGGATCAGTCAGGTCTTTCTGGCCCTTGAAGTTAGCTCCCTACCCACAATACCTCTCACTAGTTTAAATAACCTGCTAATAAACCCTTTAAGGACTGTTTGAGGAAAAATCCCATCAACTTTCAGTGAAATGCAATGCAGCAATGCAACTGAAGTCACTAATGAGTTTTTGAAAGTTATAGCAATTTGGTAGTACATAAAGTAATCATAACAGGACTTTAAAGAAAACAAAAGTGTTTACAAACCACAGAGATTAATGTCTAAAAAAAAATTAATGATGAGAGCTCCAACATCTTTTCTGGGCTAGTACCAGGACTATTACAAAGCACTGTAATTACCTGAGGACCTCAGGGTGGGTTGAAGTCTATTTTGTAAAAATTAGCCAGGTAGCTGCAACAAGAAGGTGCATGTCACCCTTGTAGGGATATCTGGAGGGTAAAAAAAAAAAGTATTTGCAAATCATGTTGAAATCTCTACTAGAAAGGCTCAGGAAGTATGAAAGGCTACCACTCATAATTTAGGTGAGCCTGTGCTATATTTACTTAAAATATTATTGTGTGCATTACTATCCTTAAATTAGACTATGAAAAAGTGACTAGTCTGTTTTCAATTAATTTGTACATAAACTAATAAATCACTTGTAAGTGGAAAGATGTCCATAAGGGGAAGGGAGGAAGGAAGGAAGGAAGTGGGGGAGGAAGGAAGAAAGGAAGGGAGGAAGGAAGAAAGGAAGGAAGATGGGAGAGAGGAAAGGAGGGAGAGAGAGAAGAGGGAGAGAGGCAAGGAAGGAAGGAGGGAGGAAAAGAGGGAGGGAGATGTTAACAATCAGTTTGGACAAAACGTCAATGGCATTCTCTGGAGTAGGAAATATGAAGTGATTTTCAGGAGTTTCTTTATAAGATACTCATTTCTAGGCTAATTAGCAAATTCCAAATGACTTAATTAACTGCTTTTGCTATATGGTCCATGGATAAACCACACACACACACACATACACACACATACACAAGCACACCCATACACACGCACACACAGACTAGCACCATAACTTAACTAGTAATTTTCATGCCAGAGGCTAGCCTCATACCTTAAGTTGGGAAGAGGAGGAAGGAGACCTAGAGATATGGATTGGAATACAGTCCAGGGTATGAAAGGAAGATGGGGCCATGAAAAGTATACCTGGATATGGAGAGAGGGAAAGGGAGGGGGTGGAAACTACACCATTTACTAACCTCAAATTTAATTAATTATCCTTGCTAGCTGCATGCTAAGCTTAGTTATTTCTCTGCAAAGTAAGAGCTACTGATATCCTCTAAATTTTGTTACCCTGGCACAAAGCCCTGAACCTCCCACCCTAGTTGCATCTCTGGATGAGCAAAAGAAACTTTTGATTTTAAATAAGTGTCCAGGAGCCTAAATACTTACCAGGACTACTTCAAAGTAAAATGTTGCGCTACTAATACTGAATAAAATACTGACTAAAATGTCAGTTCTGGATTGAGCTTTAATTTCATCCCAGTGTTTTTGGGGGTAAGAAATAGTCTCTGAAGCTTGCTGCTTTGTTTCACCTTTTGTATGGTGGTAGGTAGATAATGGAAATAAGGATAATATGAATTTCACAGATTTAAAGTTGGAAGAGACCTTACAGCCACTGAGCCATCCTTCCTTCCCATTTTATAGATGAAAACCTGTGACCAGAGAGGCAACTAGGTGGTGCAGTCAATAGAGAGTCAGGAAGACTTAAGTTCAAATCCAGCCTCAAACATTTACTAGCTGCGTGACCCTGGGAAAGTCATTTAACCATTCTGTGCCTCTACTTCCTCATCTATATAATGGGGATGATATAAAATCTGTCACCTCCCTCCCTCCTGTTATTGGGAGGATTGAATGAGATAATGTTTGTAAAGCACTTAGCAAATCTTAAAGCACTTTATTAATGCTCTAGCTATTAAATGGTTATTTCCAAGGTCACACAGCCAGAATCATAGAATCAATTGGTAGAGCTGTAAGCTATAAGCCAAGATTTGAACCTAAGCCCTCTGATTCCCAATCCAATGTACTTTCTGGTATGGTTTTTTTTTTTTGGAGGGGGGTAGGCAGGGCAATTGGGGTTAAGTGACTTGCCCAAGGTCACACGGCTAGTAAGTATGTCAAGTGTCCAAGGCACGATCTGAACTCAGGTCCTCCTGGCTCCAGGGCTGGTGTTCTACTCACTGCTCCATCTAGCTGCCCCTCTAATGTACTTTCTACACAAAGCCTCCATAGTACAGGCAAGAAGGCAGAAAGTTGTAATAATGAACAAGAGGCAATCATTTCCCATCTTTTATTCCTCCAGTGTTAAACAGTGCTCCAGCTTATTTGAACTTCAAAATCACATATTCTCTAGTATATATTATAATTTCCATTTCTGCTAATAGGCATGTGTGTAATTTAACACCAATTCTGCAATGCACTGAAAAGACTTGGTCCATTCTGATTGAGAAAGCAAAAAAAAAACCAACAACAAAACTTCATTATAAAAGGTAAACGGAAAACATGAAGGTTTCTGATTTCTCCAGCAATAGCTTAAAATGGTTACAAATCCTATTTGGGGAGAGGGGGGACTAAAGTCTTTGAACTAATAAGTCCTTTAAGATGGGAGCAAGAAAAAAAGATACCAGTTTATTTCTAAAGATTTATAGTACTGTTTTCTATGAGAAAATTGCAAATCTTTGAAAGGCCAAGACTTAAGAAAATGCTCTCACATTTTTTAATTGATGATAAATGCTCAAAAGGACTTAGATATTTGTCTTGATTACAATAACGTCCCTCTTTTAGTGGGTTTGCTGCAGAATGCAACTAATATTCAAGATGAATTCCCAAAAAAAATGAATAGCAGGCTTCAGATTTTGAGCTAAAAATACCTTTTCCTTCCTCCTGACAATGGCAAAGTAGTTGGGCCTATAAAGCAATCAATTTAGAGGACAAGGAAATTGATTTTTCCTTGTTCTGTTGAAAAGGGTACATATAAACCTCAGGCAAGACAAACATCTGCATTCCCTCTTTGATTCTGGCTTGGCCCTGGGAGTGTCAGTTCCAGCTAGAATGGGCCAAGAGAATCTGCTGTGGTCTAGAGCTGGCCTGACTCCAAGTCAGCCCCAGTCTGGTAATCCTAAACTTAATGTAGGGATTTAGGACCACTTTATATTAAACTAGGATTTTTTTTTCCCTCTAAACTGGACATGTGATTTCATTGTTGTAAGGATCAACTAGTGAGCTGCCCAGGGAGAAGGCTGGGGAAATGGGGAGTGGGAATTAGAATTTAAGCGACTTACACAGGGTCACCTAGCCAGTATATGACAGAGTCAAGATTTCTACCTAGGTTTTTCTGACTCCCAAGTTCAGTTCTTAAGCCACTACGCCACACTGTCTCTCAAACTAGATAATGGGATCAAAAGATAGAGGTGGAAAGTCCTTAGAGACCATCTAGTTGACTTAACCCTGTTTGCCTCAGTTTCCTCATCGGTAAAATGAGCTAGAGAAGGAAATGGCAAACTGCTCCAGTATCTTTGCCAAGAAAGATCCAAGTGGGATCACAGAGATTCAGATACAACTGAAATGACTGAAAAATGACAACAGCAATGGCTTAGTCACACTAATTTATGGATAAGGAAACCGAGGCTGAGACAAGTGAAGTCAGTTGTCTAAGGTCACACTGGGGACAGAACCAAACAAACTCAGGTCTTCTGACTCCAAACCCAATCTCTGTATACAATAGCATATCGCTTCTCGTACTTTATCTCATCTTGCTGTTATCCTAACATAGCTATTGTATAAGCAGCTGTCCTAAGACAATTTAGACATTACTTTTCTTTATCGCATTTGCTTAGATAGGAAAGATGTCTGACTAAAAAGGTCTAACTCAGAAGCATTTTGTTTTACGCAGTCTGGGCACACTAAAGGAGAAGTAATTAATGTCCTTTTTTTGTTCATAATAGTTAAGCCCATAGCTCTTCAGATTGGGAAATTTGAGCCCAGATCGGCTTTCGAGCATCATTGGAAGGGAATAATATCCAGGTTTTAGGACAGAGGTTCTTAATCTATTTTGTATCATGGAACTCTTTGACAGGCTAGTCATGGAAACCAATTTTTCCCTATCCAAATTCATGGGCCCTCTGAAACCTATCCTTGGAGCACTTGGGAGTCCATCGATCCCATTTGAAGAAATTCTGAAATGTTCTTCTCCAAACATAATGTATTTACTTTTCACCTCTCCCTCTGCTTTTCCATTTGTAACCCTACTCATTACTCATACCATGACCTCTAATCTCTTTTCCCCTTACTTCTCTGCCAGCTCATCTCCCCTAAAGTAGCTACTCTCTCTTCTTCTCCCCATCTTGAGTCCTTGGTGAACCAATTCAATGCTATACTGTCTTCCTCTGTTGAACCACTTACACCTTTAAAGATTTATGATCCCTTCATTTTACAGATGAGGAAACTGATAGCCAGAGAGTTCACATGACTTGACCAAAGAAGTTGCATAGAGCCAATATTTGAAGCAAGTTCTTCTGCCTCCAAATGTAGTATTCTTTCCACTGTACTGTGCTCTACTAATCAATAAACATTTATTTAAAACCTGCAGTGTGCCAAACACTGTGCTAAGTACTAGGGATATAAAAAGAGGTAAAAGATAGCCCCTGCCCTCAAGGGGCTTGCAGTCTAATGGATGAGCCAGATTGCAAACAAATATATACAAAACAAACTACATACAGGATAAAAAGGAAATAATTAACAGCTACAGTTGAGGGGTTGAGGTGTAAGAGGCATATAGGTCATCTAATCTAATTTCCTTATTTTACACTTGAAGAACTGGGGCTCAGAAAACTAAGCAATCTGCCCAAGGTCACACAGGAAGTAAATAACAGAAAGGTCATTTGAATCCGTATTCTCTGACTCCAAATTCAGTACTTATTCTATTGGAACACACAATCAGCTAGATTAATTGGCTTATAATGTTCCTTCTAACTTAGTCTATATAGACTCTAGAGAAAGCAATCAATTCTGAGGTCAATTAAATTGAACAAACATTTACAAAGTGCATTTGTCTTCACGTTGCCCAGCAATACCGCTATTCAGCATATACCCTAAATAGTCAAAAGAAAGGACTCATTGGTACAAAAATATTTAGAGCAGAGCCCTTTGTTAGAGCAAAGAGGTAGAAATAAATTACATGCCCCCCAGTTGGGGATGACAAATTGGGGATACCAGACAAATCGTATATGAAAGTAATGTGATATTATTGCATTTGTAACACATACACACCCATATTATACACACACAAACAGAGGAAAGATTCAGAGAAACTTAGGAAGACTGGTATAGAGTCAAATGAGCAGAACTAGGAGAACAGTAGATATGATGCCCACCACAACAAGAAGGACCAGAATTTGAGTACCTTGAAGAACCAAGCTGGGTCAGTTGATGCAATGCATTTTTTTTATTCATAAGGCAAAGAAAATAGAGATAAAGCATCGATTGACACACCTAGTCCTTCTTAATAAAAACAACTAAGAAAGTCTTTAGAATTCTGATCCATATAGTGACCAAACATGCCTTCAAAAAACTAATGATGTGGTTAATTTCATTGGTTATAATCCTTCTTTACAACTTGATTATTGGGAAAATAAGTTTAATGTGAAGATATATATAGAACCTATATCAGATTATATACTGTCTTGGGGGGTTGGGGGGAGGAGAAAGGGGCAGAACATCTGGAACTCAAAAACTTGTGGAACTGAGTATTGCTAACTAAAAAAAATTAACTAATTAATTTAAAAAAAGACTAATTATGAAGCATCCTTTCTATCTCTTGGCAGAGAGGGGATGGACTAGAGACTGAGAATGAAACAGGCACTATCAAATCCAGCTAATGTGCTAATTTGTTTGCCTGACTCTACTTACCTTTTACAAAAGATGGGGGAGGGAGGGGCAATCGATTAACAGGTTGTGATAGATTCAGAAAAGGAAAAGGAAGAAAGGAGCATCGATGGCACATTAAAGCATATAAAGAAAAACAAAAAGAAGCATATTTATTTAAATAAATAGAGCAATTTTGTTACTATCTTGTCAATTTTAATATACAATTTCAAAAATAAACAGGAAGTCATTGTTTCATACTCATTTGTTCCTTTTGTTCACTGTATGTTGAAATGTTTGCATTTTTGAAGTTTAAATTCGTAATATAAAGTGAAAATTTTTAATTCATTTTTTAACTAATCAAGTAAAGCTTGATGTCTTTTACATGTATTACATGCAAATGATCATTGATAACAGCGTCATTATAACCCCTTAGCCCCCATTCCTTGCATCTCTTTAACAGCTTCTCTTTTTGATTCTTCAGTCATGACTTGCATCAATACAGCACGACTAGAAGAAAAATCATGTTGAAAAAATTTACTTTTGTGTCATGGCATAAATTTTGATCATTAAAAGATGCACATAATCTCCCAAATTAAATTCAGCCATCTTTTGCTTGTAGGCGCTACCCTGAGTTCCATTCTTGGGAACTGTTCAAGATAAATGTTTTGTTGGACTAACTCAAGAGCAACTCATCCAACTACATATCATAATCCAGGAAACATACATACATCTGCATTTTATAAATGTTTATTCAATTGAATTCACCTCAGAATTGACTGTTTTTTCTACGTTTGCTAGATAGATCAAAGGTCCTTCCTACTATAAATTTGTAAGAGCAGAAACCCAGGAAGTCCCTTGATTTTTCTTTCACTTTAAATTTTGTCATGGAATCTTAGCATATAATTAGATGTCTTAATTTTTTGAAAAAGGAGTCTCTAGAAAGAAGCTATAGACATATGAGTAGGGGAAGAGAACAAAGGAGGACAAGAGAAAATGCATTCCTGAGATATAGTACCCTTAAGGCAGACAATCAAGTCAGAGGATGTGGCTAAGGCTACAGAGTACATGCTAATGAATGTTTAACTTTTCAAAGGATGACCACTTTATGAGGGCACAAGTTGTTCCGGGCTCCTGGCATGCCAGAGCCTGAAGGTAGAGAGGCAATAATAGGTAGGTCAGTAGGTGGAGGCATTAGACTCCATTGGTTTTTTCTCAGCTCCTTTGGAACTGAGGTAATTTACCCAAGAATTTGGAAACAAATCCCCATATGTTTCAGAATATGACCACATGTTAAAACACACACAAGAACACAATAATACTCACCTTATCATAAAGAGTGCTATACATTAGAAATAACCAGTTTCATCTAGGCCAGGGGTTCCTAATCTTTTTGTGTGTCATGGATAACTTTGCAAGTCTGGTGAAATCTATGGGCCCCTTTCTAAAAATTAGGTTTTTAAATACATAAAATAAAATAGGTAGGCTTGCAAAGGAAAAAATCATATTAAAATAAAGATATAATTTTTCCCATCCAAGTCCAACAACTACCATAAATCTATCCTCAATAATTTGGGGGTCTGTGAACTGCAGGATAGCAACCCTTGCTCTAGTCTAGAATATTGCTAAACCAATAGCAAAAGCCTCTTTTTCTGTATATGCCCCCAACTTCCCTTCACCTCCTCTTTTTGTGCACTGAAACTGCAAGAAAGAATCATCATATCATATTGTAGGCTTACAAAGCACTTTACATATGTTATTTTATCAGGTACTACAAATATTATTGTCATTTTACAGATAAGGAAACTGAGGCTTAGAGAGGATAAGTGACTTGCTAAGGCTACATGGCTAATGGCAAAGGTAGAATTTGAACCCCAATCTTCCCTCACTTTATACCAAATTATTTTCCTAATTAAGGAAGTTATCTTAGTAGTTTTTTAATCTGGACCATCAATAGTGGTGGCGGGGAAGAGGATTTCTCAGTTTGGAAAATCTCTTCACTAATGTAGATCAGCAAATCATATGAAATTTATAATTTAAAATTATAATTTAATTTTTAAAGAAATTTATAATTTTAAGATATAATTTAATTTTTGTGAATTTTTAAGAAATTTATCGTTTTAAATTATAATTTAATTTTTACAAATTTTAAAGAAATTTATCATTTTAAAATTATAAATTTAAAGTATCAAAGGTCCCTGAAAGATTGAGTCACTTGTCCATGGTCACACAGCTAGTGTATATGTTAGAAACAAGACAGACTCTCATTTCCTTGTCTCCAAGGCCAGCCTGCTGTCTGCATTGCAACACCTAAAAGGATCACTGGAGCATAGGTCTAGAATTTGGGGGACTTCAGAGGCTTTTTATTCCATCACTCTAAAGGTCAAATGACTTGCCCAGGGTTCCTAAGGTAGCAAGTCCTGTTGGTGAGATTTGAACTCAGCCAAACCTATCAGTTGGTGCTCATTTCATTTGTCACCCTGGCTTCTTTGACCAGTAATTAGATTAAAATGATAACAACCACACACCAAAAAAGAAAAAAAAAGGATCTCACTTGAAATATTTTATTCATGGAAGCAGGAATTTTGTTGTCAGCTATGTGGATAATTGCCTGAAGTCTCCACTTCTCTTTGTCGGTAAAAACAGATGTAGTTCATAAATACATATTATCCAGACAGACCTCTGGGAGAAAAAAGAAAAACACAACTATTAATAAAGGGTAACATCAGGTATATAAAAATTGGCCTGAATACAAATGTTTCATAAAACATTCCTGTTTTCAAAGGAAGTTTTTCATTATACATAATAAATATTTGCCATTAATTTAATTAGATTGCTTTAAATTTTGTAATCACAAAAATGAAACAAATGTCCCATTTATAATCCTATTGAAAGTACTGGTCTCCATGGATAAATCCTAATAATAACTCATTTTAGCCCACATGTTTTCTCTTCTTTTTTTTTT
>CM053623.1:186098515-186124732 GCA_028646595.1 Phalanger gymnotis
CTCAGCTGGGGGCTGGGAGTTCCGTTTGGGACAGACCTTACCCCGAGACCATCCAGGCTGTCCTGGGCTGGAGCCCTGCTTCCCTCTGCCACTTTGTGGGTTCTGCAGTTCTAGAATTGGTTCAGAGCCATTTTTTTATAGGTTTTTGGAGGGACTTGGTGGGGAGCTCACGCCAGTTACTGCTTTCCAGTCGCCATCTCGGCTCCGCCCATTTCTCTTCTTTTTTAATCTCAAAGTAGCAAGAAGACAGAATGTGGGGGGCTGAAATAGGAATCATTGGGTATAATTTGGAATCCCAACTCTGCTACTTTCTACCCGTGTGACCATAAGTAAATCACTAAATCCACTGGGCCTCATTTTTCTCGTCTGCAAAATGAATATATTTTGTTTGATGACCTCTACAGTCCCTTTCAGATCTAACTCTCTGATCCTTTCACCTTCCTTTTTCTCTGAATATACTTTCTCTTCCATTTTCTATGGGAAACTTATCAAGATAATGTTGAAGGCAGTTACCAGAATTCACTTCCTACATTCTCTTATTTTCAATGAGTAGCAAAGCAAGAGATGTATCTGGCTCCTGATCCTGAAGGATCTCAAGGGGAAAAAAGATTCCTCAATTTGACTTGGCACTCAGTTTCATGGTTAAGAAACTCTGAGATGATAAAGAATTCAGTTAAAATTCCTCTTACTGTTGTTATTGAGGGGCTGATCACATCAAAGGTGATGCTGGATTAGATCACTTCCCATGGAGCTGATATACACCTGAGCCACATTTAGTGGACACTGGGTTCTTGCTAAAGGCAAATGCATGACCCAATGCTCTTGATTGGTTCCTTGATCCAGGTGATGGAGTATTGCTCAGACAATTATTTTAACTCAGCATCCTAATCCCTATCATGGGGACCAAGGGACCAACCCATAGACTCTGAAGGCATAAGAGGAAGTAACCCAAGTACATGCCCAGTTCTGCAGAGTGCACCAATCCAATCTCACACTACACATGTCTTTGTTCACACTACTCTCAACTGTAATGCCCTCATGACCTGCTTTACCTGTGCTAATCCTACATATCTTCCAAAGTCCAATTCAATCCTGTTTCCTCCAAGCATCATTCTTAAACCACTCCAGGGATATCACCCTCTCCTAAACTCCCATGGAGCTTATTGCCTATGCCACTTATTTGTTACTCAATAGACATTGCCTTGTATTGTTAGTTTTATGTATAATTATAGAATCATGGATTTAGAACTGGTCAACTCATCAACTCAAAAAGCAACTCATCCAAAACCATTCTTTTGAAGTGAGCAAATGAGACTCAGAAATGTTATTTCTTGCTGAAGGTCACAGAGGTAGAAAGTAGATCATAGACTTAATGTTCAAAGATCATCCAATCCCTTCAATTTATAAATGAAGAAACTTGAACCCAAGAGAGATTAAGTGATTTGGCCAAGGCCACATAGGCAGTAAGTAGGAGAGCTGAGACTGGACCCCAGTTCCTCTTACTCAGGAACACTCTTGCCATTGTATAACTAGGCTTTAGCAGAGGAGACTTTGAATTCAGGTGTTCTGACTCCAAATCCAGAACGCTCTCTATTTCATCACCCTGTACCTGTCTCTTTCCTGAGATAAATTACAAGTCATTTTGTTTGAGGTGGAAATAAAGAGGAGGCTAGACCTGTGATTTCATTGTCATGGGAATTTCTTGTATGGAAACTACTCTCTACGTCCAGGCATGTTGGTAACTCTTCTCTAACTTAGCCTTAAATATCTTCCTGAAATGCTGAGTTGTCCATGGCTACAAAGCTATTATTTATCAAAGATGGCACTTGAATCAAAGACTTCCTGATTCCAAGGCCAACCATCTATCCACTCTGCAACACTACTTCTCCTAAATTAATATATAAACTAATAACTTCTTTGCATCACCACTAAACACATATACACACACACACAGAAAATAACACAATTCTATACATGTTACAGCAAGCGCTCAATACATATTTTTAACTGACTTATAGTCCAATGAATCCAGACAGAAACAAAATAGTCAAGAGCCACTTCATATTTAATCTTTACACATATGAAAGGTTTATGTATTCACAACTATCTAAAAAGGAAGGAAAGCAAGTGCTGATTGTTTTAGATTACCAGAATACTTCTATACTTTTATTGTTTGGACAAAGGTTCTTAATTTTTATGTATATGTCATGGAACCCCTTTAGCATGCTGATGAAGGCTATGAAACTCCTCTCAGAATAATGTAATAAAATAAAATGTATATGATTACAAAGAAAATCAATTATACTGAATTACTGTTATCAAAATACATATTTTTTTAAAGTTCAAAGACTCCAGGTTAATGATCTCTGCTTTAAGGGATCTGTGGTCATCAATGTGGGCAGTCCCTCCAAGCAAATAGAATGCAACTCATTTGTTTCCTCTCATTCTGGACAATTGCTTACATCCTCCCAAAATGGGATTGGGGGTAGAGGAAGAGAGCTCAATTCATCCAACCTGTCTATGTGCCTGGGGATATCCTATAGTTTTCTTGGCATTAGATGAACACCAATGAAGCAAGGGACCCGATCGAAAAGGCTGAACAACAAAAACACATGAAGCATGGGAGCTGTCCATGGTTCTCACCTCATGACTGGCCCACCCTTCTTTTCTGATGGCATCCTTGGCGAAATTCTTGCTTGACAATTGTGTTGCAGCCCATACATACCCACCATTGTCCTCTTTCATTGACCTCTGAATAAGCATCAAGCTGTGTGGCTGCGAATCATGGAATCATGGACACAACCTTCAAAGATTAGTAGGGGAATTTTGAAAAGAGATACAAAATTTAGATAGATTTTATGGTGTAATCTTAAAAATCAAATACATCAAATGAAATAAATATTCCTATTCCTCTCTTCCTATGTTTAGGCTGTCTATGCAATGTCAAATATTCAAATGAAGTCTGAGATCAGAAAACCTTGATTAAAGATCAAATTTTTCACTTTCGTCTACATATTTTGCAATATATACCTTATAGATTATTCTTATAGATTAGAACCAAAAGAGGGCTTAGGGGTTCTTAGTGTGGTTCTATAGACCCCCCAAAAATTTGTAGGTAGATTTTAAGGAGTCTTTAAAAACTTGGATGGGAAGATTACAACTTAATATCAATTGGTTTCCTTTGTAATTCTATGTGTTTTATCTTATGCATTTAAAAACATTATTCTGAAAAAGGATCCATAGGCTTCCTGAGATGGCTAAAGGGATCCATGACATCAGTATGATTAAGAATTCCCAATCAAGTTCAACCCCTCTCATTTTACAGATGAGAAAACTGAAGCTCATAGATGTGAAGCAAATTTGCTAAAATCACAAAATAAGTGATGAAGCTAGGCACTGGACCCAGGCACTCATTCCTATCTCTCCAAAGTGGCAAGATATAGCTGAGGGAAAGATCATTCCTTTCCTGTTGAACAAAGCAATGAGAGCCAGTGCAGTACAGGGAGCCCACACATGTACTTAACACAGTACCCAGCGCATTGGAGGTGATTAAAATGCATATTGATTGACTGATATGTTGCAGCTGATCAAAAAAGCCCTGTGCCCAGCTTGGTACTGTCCCACTGCCTTGGGACTGTGATGATCCCTTGTGCCTGCCTTTGGTCACCTGTTACCTTTGCAAGTATTGCAGCTGACTGTGATTCCTCTCCTCTATGCCTACAGTGACAGGAGATGAGAAGTTTATATTGAGCAAGTAAATTTCTTGATTTCTCCCCTGTCACTCCAGAGGCACAGAGAAGGGAGCAAAGAGTGAGGCTACCTCCTGGGTGAGTATAGAGTGAAATTTGCTATTGATTGAGATTCTGCTACTGGGCTGCAGCTGCTACTGCTATGACCACACGTGCTGATTAACCCCACCTGCTTTGGACTAGAGGTGTAAGTGATTTGTTGGCAGTGACATCTCAAAAAACACAGGAATTTGTTTTTCATAATCAGACATATGTTTTTGTAAGGGTTTTGTTTGCCTTTTATTTAATTGAGGAAAGTAGTGGGAGAAAAAAATAGATTTTTTATGAGTTGGAAAAATTTTTAGTTTCATTAAAAATGTTTTTTAAACATTGTCTGTAAGTGTGTGTGTGGAAGGGGTGAAAAATGAACCAAAAAGAATATTCGAAAATGGAACTGTTACCCACCATCAGCCATCCTTTGAAGTCCCAAATCATATCATCCTATGATGGAAAGAGAGCAAAAACTGAAAGAAGGAACCACAGATTTCACGAGTTAAAGGGATGTCGGTGACCAGCTAGTCCAAAACCCACCTGAAAAATATCCCCTTCCACAGCGTACACAGACATCAATCCCAAAACAACATAAAGCCTGCAAAGTGATGTAACAGGCTTAGGGCTGGTAAAGGAATGCGTGTCCTCACATGAACTTCCCGTGTGCCAAAAAGACTTAACTTGTAGTTGTTAGGCATGTTACAAAAAAAAGTTCCAGCTGTCTAGGCAGAGGAGCCCAATTTCTGCACCATAATTCTTATGGGTTTATTTATTTTTTTGTTTGCTCAGAGCTGTGATTTCATCAATATGGGGAACTCCAGTTGAGAAAGCTTCTTCTAGCAATGCAGATGCTGTAACCCCAAACCCTAGAGATTTTCCTGGAGTGCTGAGACATTAAGTATCTTGCTCAGACTCACACAGCTAGTGTGTGTCCAAAGCAGGTCTTGAACTCACGTCATTTTGACACTGAGCTTTCTGTCTACCAAACTACATTGCCTCTCATCAGGTACAGAGCATTCCAGTAATAGCCAAAAACCAGTGTGTCTATAAAACCAAAAAATCCAAATGGCAACACATTTTATATTTATAAAATGCCTTTTTCTGAGGTGCTCCTAGCAATCTTTGGGGATAATAATATCACCTAACTCCAGGATTATTGTGAATATTAAATGAAATTATATAATATATACATATATGTATGTGTGTATGTATATGTATATACATACATATGCTTACATATAGTGGTTGGCACAGTGCTGGCACATAGGCACTATGTAAATGTTAGCTATTATTATTATTATGTTTGTCAAGAATAAAAATGCATGTGAAGAAGTGTGGCATAGAGTGTATAGTTAACCTCAGAGTCAGGAAGAACTGGGTTCAAATCTTGCCTCTGACAAATATTGACTATGTGAGCCTTAGTAAGTCACTCAAACTCTCAGTGCCACAGAAAAGTCTATAAGATTCTGAACATTTGCCAGTAAGCATTAGTAAAGGGAGTTTGATTGCATGAATATCCCTACACCAATGAAATAAGCTCTGAATAGCTCTAAATCTATTCTCCTATAATTCTATATACAATAAATACATGTATGATAAATATATTAATTATAATATGTATATTATATATGAATATATACAATATACGTGATCATATATGTATACTGTGTATGTATATAATCATATGTGTGTGTAAATGCACACATATGTACACACATTCATGAAGGCAGCTAGGTCACACAGTGGATAGAGCACCAGGTCTTGAGTCAGGAAGACCTAAGTTCAAATCTAGCCTTAGATGCTAGCCGTGTGACCCTGGGCAAGTCACTTCACCCTGTTTGCCTCAGTTTCCTTATCTATAAAATGAGTTGGAGAAGGAAATAGCAAACCACTCTCGTATCTTTGCCAAGAAAACAGCAAATAAGGTCAGACAGAGTCGGACACAACTGAAACAACTGAACAAACATACGCATATCTGTAGACAGTATCAACTACCCAGTACCCACCTCCCCAGGGCATGCTCCCTTAACTCAGCACTGACAGTACAAGGTTGAGCGCCTAAAGGAGCAGCTACAACTTTGAATGGTGGGTGGCTATCCTCCTAACACTGTAGCTCAGCAACCCCACCTCCCACCCCCAGGTGTGTTTCCGCATAACAGTCACCCAGGATATTCAATTGGAATACTAACTCTGGTCTTTACTAGCTGTGTGATCCTGGACAAGTTTTTTTGTTTGTTTGTTTGTTTTCCCCTCCCCCTCAATTCCCACATCTGTAAAATGGGGATAATAATAGCACCTGCCTTAAAGGGTTGTTGTAAAGATCAAATGAGCTAACATGTAAAGCACTTTGCAAACTTTAAAGCCCTATATAAATGATAATTATTATTATTAGCTTTTTTTTAAAAAAAGGCATTTCCTCAGTTGTAAAGTTATATGCAAAAATCTGTCTTTTCCTTGAGCTTCCAAGACCTCAGTGTTCTCATCTGTGGAAAAAAAAAGGTGGGGGGGATGGGGGAAGAGTTAGGCTAGATGACCCCTAAGGTCCTGACTAGCTCTGAATCTTTTCTTCTATAATTCTAAGGCTTGTCTTTTTCAGCCTTTCTGCCCCCATCATGACCCAGTAAGCTTTATGAGACTCAAAACCTTTCACTGGAAGGGTATTCTAACATAAACTGCCAGAATTCTTGTTACATGAAAAGAGCCCTGGATTCTAGAGTCAGAGGCCGTGGGTTTCAATCTCACCTCCAACCTTTACTACATATGTAACCTTAGACGAGTCACTTGACCCGTGCCTCGGTTTCCTCAACTGTGAAATAAGAGGGTTCCATTTACAGATGGCTCTTTCCAGCTCTTAATCAATGATCCTATATTTATCTCTCCAGTCATGGCTGAATTATACAAACTCATTAAAATCTGACCATGACCTATTAGCCATACTTAATTTACTTAGCATAATGAATGATAGATTTAGAGCTAAGAAAGGACCGAGAGATCTCAGGGGTGGGGAATGTGCGGCCTCGAGGCCACATGTGGCCGTCTAGGTCTTCAAGTGCTGCCTTTTGACTATATCCACACTTCACAGAACCAACCCCCTAATAAAAGAATTCATTCTGTAAAACTTGGACTCAATCAAAAGGCTGCACCCAAGGACCTAGAACACCACACGTGGCCTCGAGGCCTCAGGTCCCCTACCCCTAATCTAGCCCAACCTCCTCATTTTACAGATGAGGATACTGAAGCCTACAGAGGTCACACAGGAAGTTCACAGGGGTAAGATTTGAATACAAATCCCGTGACCCCAAATCCAGTAAGCACTCTGGTTCTGGGTTAGAGCTTTCCTCATGTCTCCCTGGGAGCTAGGTGTATCAGACGATGCTTGAACTTCACCATCTGATATCATTTCTTCTCTAGTAGCCAGTGTATTTTTTTTTAGTAAAACTCCCACCATGTGAATTCATGCAAGGAAACACTCTCCTCTACTGATAATTATGAGCATTGTCTCATTTTCCAGGCCACTTGTACTTATATTCCACCCAATAGTTTAACCACAAACTCCTTTGATGCATTGCAGAACTCATATTAACTATTTTGCAATACACACATACCCCATCTCTAGATGGCTAGACTCTGGCAATTAGTTACTTGGTTTGACTGTTCACAGCAGTTTTCTAAGATCCTCCATCTATTTCATGATTGCCAAAGGGGCCTCAAAGCTGAGAAAACCTAGATTCAAATCCTGCCTTTGACAAATACTGGTTGTATGACCCAGGCTGTCACCCCCTCTAGCTTTAGGCTAGAGATGCCAACCACAGATGCAGGCATACAACACTCCCAAATGTGACTCCGACCAGATTAAAGTGTTAGTGAGAAATATTTAACAAAATAATAAAACATTACATTTTAAAACTAAGTCAGTATGTGGTCCACTGGGATCCTCATGTATAGAATGTTGTTATTCATTCATTTTTCAGTCACGCCCAACTCTTCATGAACCCATTTTCTTGGCAAAAAAAAAAATTAGAGTGGTTTGCCTTTTTCTTCTCCTTTTCTTTTTACACATGAGGAAGCTGAGGCAAACAGGGTTGAGTGACTTGCCCAGGGTCACACAGCTAGTAAGTATCTGAGACTGGATTTGAACTCAGGAAAATGAGTCTTCCTGACTCTAGGCCTGGCACTTTACCCACTGTGCCACCTAGCTGCCCCATGTACAGATTAGTGGCCCCCATTTGCACTTGAGTTTGACATCTCTTGCCATAGACTATAAGTTTCAGAGAAATTGCTGACCTACATTGATTAGGGGAGTTTCATTACCTGAAAGTTCAGATCAATGAAATCACTATCCTTTTATCTTTATTATGGCTGATTCCAGAACTTCTGATACTATGTTGCTAATCTATTTCATATTAATAGCAGAATAAGCTTCTTGAGGGCAGGGACTGTCTTTTGATTCTTTTTTTATCCCCAAAGTTTAGCACCATGCCTGACACATAGTAAGCACTTAATAAATGTTTATCGATTAATTGAAAGAATGAATCATGTGATAAAACAGAATGATAAGACCATAGCTGAAAAGAACCTTAGGAGTCATCGGTCCCAATTTCTGTTGTTTTAATGAAGATTAATAGTTTATTAGTGAGTAGTTAATAATAATTAAGAGTTAATAATTAATAATATTTAATAATTAACTAATAGTTAATAGTGAAGGAGATTAAAAGTTTAAATGATTTGTCCAAAGACAGAGATAAGCATTAGAGACAAGATTTGAACCCAGGTCCTTTCCACTGAACTGGCTGCTTCCCATTTGAAAAATCCTGTTTTATTATCTGTACCAGAAAGTAACAATTACTTAGAACTCACCATGTGTTGAGTACACACTTAATCTATGTATTTCAATCAATAACAATTGACTGCTACAGGCTGCAAATCATGCTAAGAGTCTATGCTGTCTAACTGTATGAATTCTGTAGGATTTGTGGTATGTGTCATCTGTATATGTGCTCCAAAGACACCTTGTTGGAGGAGAGCCTTATGGCTACCTTTGGCCCTGCTGAGTCAAATGCTTTTAAAAACAGCAACTAATAAGCAATGATAAATCATCAATTATCTCTGAAGTTAAAATCATAGGCTATTATATTCTGTGCACCTTTCAGCCAACTGTGTAAATGGAAAGATTTGATTTGTTGTAGAAAATCACCTGCAAAGGTATGAAGAGACAGAAAAACAATATGTGTAATGACTAAAACTAGACATGGAAAGCACAATAACAAAGTCCAATTGAACTGAACTTTAAGCAACTATCAAAACCAAGATTGTCCCTGAAGAAGATTTGGAAGCAAGCAACTCCCTCCAATTTTTTTAAGAAGTGGGGGGTTGTGGGTGGGGAATATTGTATATGTGTCAGAATCTTGAAGTGTTGTTAGTTTTGATGGATGACCTTCCCTTCCCCACCCCACCCCTTTATTTTTAGTTTCTGTTACAAGAATTGGTTCACTGGGGAGGTGGGAACAGAAAGGAAGGGAGGGTGATAAAAGAGAAGGATTTCATTATATATTCAAGTTCATGGCCTCCATGAAGTCTATCCACAGAAAGATCTGTGGACCCCAAGTTATTGTGTTAAGTCTTATAGTGGAGGGCTTTATGGTAGATCTGCACTAGCGCCCCCCCCTTTCCCCCATGTCTCCTATGTCCTCAAAGCTCTCTGAGGGAGATCAAACTGTTTTTTTCTTGCAAGATGCAGAGTCCATAACTAATCCATTATCTGCACAATGATTTTTTTTAATTCATAAACTGGTTTTAATTATATTATGTAATAATATCACAGTCTATTTTACAAGTGTATGAAGACATAGGAAACAATGAAAACTAAACATGGGTTTGGAAAATGAACTTTATCCAAAAGCAGGGGCTGAGAAAGAAGTGGCACCGGTGGGGCTGAGGGGAGCAGGAGTGGGAGGATGCCATTCACAAGGCGGGTTCCTGGTCAGTGTTCATCCAACTGTATTTACAACTGGACAGGGCTCTTGGCTCCCCTCCTTGTCCTGTTCTGGGGTGGGGAAAGTTGGGCTGGTCAGTGGAGGCTGAGCACATGTGGGAAGAGACCAGCTGGCTGCCTCTACAGCGCTGGTCAGCTGGGGGATGCAGTTCTTATTGGCCAGAGGGAGTCAGAAGTGGTGGTGGTGCCAAAAAAAGGGGGTATGGAGGAAAGTAAAACAGCTCCCTTCCCCACCCCAAAAACCCAAAATCCAGATCCTGGAAATATGCACGCACACACACACACACACACACACACACATACACACACACACACACACACACACACACCCTTCTCTCAAACGTAGAAAAGTCTCACTCTGGACGTGCTGACGAGCATCCTGAAAATATTTCCTCCCCAAACACCTTGCCATGCAACTCAAGACTGCTTTACCTTATTATAAGAACCCCACCTACTAAAGACTGAGTGGGTCATCCACGCAACTGTGTGGCAAGATACTGCCTGTTGGTAGCTGAAGGGAACAGTTAGGGACACATCATAAGACAATGGCATCTTAAAGCCCATAAGGAAAATTATGCCACTGACTCCCAATGCTCTGTTCTTTTCATTCATAAAAGTGTCAGCCAGTCTTAGAATAAAGATAAATATTAAATAAATATTTATGAACTTAACTGTCTATGTATGTCTGAGTGTAATATCTTAGCAACCCAAGTAGGGAAGTATTCCACCTGGAATAAATGTCCATGTCTATCACGTTAACAAGACATTTGCTGTTGATTTATTTTTGAGATCCACACTGCAGACAGGTGATGAATTGTTCTTAGATTTGAATAAGATGAGAATAAATTGGGCTGTGTTTGGAAAATTACATGGTAATGTTAACAGTAATAAGCTACCTCCTAGTGTATAGCTCCATTTTTTTTTCAACACAAATGTTCTTCTACTGATACTGCATACTGTAAATTTTGAAATACTGTAATTTCCAAGGAAACAAAGTTATGGATGAACCAATAGACAATAAAAAGTAGGTTGGAAACAAGTAAGCTATAGCATGTTTTCAGTGATGGCCTATACCTAAGTAAAAACTTTGAAATATCGTCAAGAAATATGATTGAAAAATTAGGTAGGCTGGGGGGGGCAGCAGGTAGAGGGGAGAGAAACATAACAGCACATAAATTCACATATTTGTATGTGTCTATGTGTACACAAACCCTCCACTAAAGCAAAAGTTCTTCATCGTGTGTGTGCGTGTGTGTGTGTGTGCGCGTAATGGGCTCTTTGACAATTAACAACTTTTTAAATGCATAAAATAAAATTACGAAGGAATAAAAAAGAAACCAGTTATATTGCCATAGTTATAAAGTTGTTTTAAAGAATGTCATGGATGCCTAGTTAAGAACCCTACCAGAGTCTTCTGTTGATTCATCATGACAAATAAGTGGCTCTTGCAAACTAAAAAGAGTTGCAGTACAGGCTGAATAATGAGCAAAGACCAGTTTTAGCTAAGTTCAGAGAAGCTCATCTCTAGATTGACCATAGGGTGATGCATTTTTTAACCATTGCAACTCTCAGCAATCACCTATTAAGTTGCAGAAGATTATGAGCCACATTTGTAGAAGGCAGACCTGTACTGAGAACATTGCAGAGCCTTGTAGTACAAATAGGTCCCAACTGGTGTGAATTATGAATAATTGGAAGTGGCTGTGTGTATTTGAATTTACTTTATTTAAAGTAATAATTATGTAAACTATGGTCATTGGTTCCAGTCTAATGTAAATACGCAGTGTGAATTCAAATAATGCTACCGCTTCAGAGAATTTATTATCCACACTAATTGAGACCTACCTATACTGAAGTGAAAAGTACAAACTGATTTACGAGCATAACTCATGGTCCTGGAGGACAGGAGCCATGGGTTATACTTCTTTGTAGCTTCCACAGGACTTGGGCCAGGGGTTCTCAACTTTTGTTGTATTATGGGTCCCTTTAGCAATCTGGTGACATCTCTGGAACTCTTCTCAGAATCATGGTAGATGGATGGGTGGATGGATAGATGGAGAGAGAGAGACAGAGAGACAGACAGACAGACGGAGACAGAGAGATGGGAGAGAGAAAGAGAGAGAGATGGGGGAGACAGAGAGAGAGAGACAGAGACAGAGAGACAGACAGACAGACAGACACATAGAGATAGAGAGAAAGTTTAAATAAATGCTAAATTTTACTTAGAGGTTAGTAAAAAATAAAGGTATAATTTTTTTTCCAATTCAAGTTCATGGAGCCCCTGAAATCTGTCCAGGGATTCCCAGGTTAAGAACCCCTGGCTTAAAAGAATAGTAATCACATACTATCTATTCAATAAATACTTGTTGAATGAAGGAAGGAATTTCTTAGTTGACAGCCTAAATTGAATGATTTTCTACTTTTCAGAGGTTTGTTTCAACACAAAGCTTTTATTTTTTTTCATCCTGGTTGAAATCTAATTCAAGAATCTCCATATGAGGAAAAAAAACCCAGGGTATTATTTTTGTGAAATCTGACCAGGTTTTTGTTTTTTTTTTAAACCAACACAGGCATTCAATCCTCTAGGAGCTTTTTTTTTTCCTTTGAGCTTTTCACTTGTTAGTAAAGATTAAGGACATTGCAATGAAAAATGAAAAATCAACTCTTTTACAATCCAAAGTTCATTCTAAGTTTTACTTCCAGGACTAGTCTTTATGTTACATTAGTCAGGTCAAGAAATTTCTAATAAGTAGTTAACCTGTACCTATGATTGTTGATGCCACTGTTAAGAAATAAAAAAGACCATTAAAGGAGGAAAGCCTAGAGTCTCGAGTATTTCAGGAAGCAGGGAGAAATCTACATAATGAAAAAAAAGAGAGAGAACAAAAGTAAATGCTAGATTTTTTATAATGTAGGCTGAGAAGCTCTAGGAATTCAGAAGAGGGAGAGGGGACTATGGGCTTGGAGAGTCTCAGAAGTCTTCATGAAATTAATCAGTAGGCTGGGGATACAACAGCAAAAATGGGTTAATCTCAGCCTTCCAGGCTTACGTATTATACGGGATACAACATGTGTACATATGTAGACAAAATAAATACAAGATAATTTGGGGGGCAGCCACTGACAGTTGGAGGATGAGTAAAGATTTCATATAGGAGATATCCTTGGGGGAAGCTCTGAAGTAAACTAGGGATTCTGAGAAGGAGATGTGAGGAAGGAGTGTATTCTGGGAATGAGGCATAGCCTGTGTAAAAGCATGGCACTGGGTGACTGAGAATTGTGTGTAAGGAAAAGCAAGCTTACCAATTTAGACTGAACATCATATGAAGGAGAGTAATGTGTTAGAGTGGAATGGTAAATTGGAGGCAAGGGAATGGAACAAGCATTTATTAAGCACCTGCTGCGTGCAAGGAACTATTATAGGCACTTTACAAATATCTCATTTGATCCTCACAATAACCCTAGATGGTAGGTGCTATTTTTATTTCTATTTTACAAATGAGGAACTGAAGCAAACAAGTGAAGTGACTTGTGCGGGATCATACTCCTGATTTGAACTCAAATTATTTCTGAGTCCAGGTCAAGCGTTCTGTCCACTGGACCACCCAGGCACCTGTGAAGGCATTTAAACATCAGACAGAGGGGTTTGCGTTTGATCCTATAGGTGATAGGGAGTCAGTGGAATTTCTTGAGCAGGGCCATGACATTGTCAGAGCTGTGCTTTAGGAGTATCACATTAGTCGCTCTGTGTGGAATGGATTGGAAAGAGAAGAGATATGAAAAAGATGAAACTTAAATTCCTTTTAGAGAAAAGAAATTTGCCTTTATCTAATAAACAAGAAGAAATCACTTATAGGTTCTGAAGACGGGCAGTTGTATGATAAGATTTTCAGAAGATTCACTAGGCAGTGGTTCACAGAATGTATTGGAGGCAAGAGAAATATTAGTGCCACCTCAATAATTAGGAACCATTATAGAACCTATGCATGATATGGAGGAGTGAAGAATGTGAGTTTGTGTAGAGGGGAGAGAGAGAGACAGAGACAGAGAGAGACAGAGAGAGAGAGAGAAAGAGAGAGAGACAGAGAGAGAAAGAGAGAGACAGAGAGAGAGAGAAAGAGAGAGACAGAGAGAGAGAGATGGAGAAGAGAGAAGAGGGAGGAGGAGAAGCTAAACTGAGCTGATAATTAAGCTACATCACACAGAGGGGTCCAGAGAAGTCCAGAGAAAGTGAAGAAGAGAGGCTAAAAGGGAATAAAGGAAGGCTGGCCTGGGCCTCTCCACAAAATCGAGGCTCCAAGAGGATCTCACTGATGGGAAGAGGGAGATGAGTTTTGTGGAAGATGTCAGGATGAGTAGCAGGTCATGGGAGTTGTAGGCCGTTCCAAGGTGAGGAAGCTATAGACATTGAAGAAGAAACAGCAGTAAAGGAAGAATGGTTTTGAAATCAAGGGAAAGTCAGAAACGGGGCTAGGAGAGGAATGGAGGCAGGCCAGCCGGGTTCCTCCAAAACACGTGGTTTATTTTTTCTCTAGGCTGCACTCTTAAGTCTCCCTGGTCTTTCTCTACAGTGACCTAGGAACTATTTCACCTGTAAAGTTCACTTCACCCAGAGACTTCACCTTTGGACTTCACATATTGGAAGTACCCTCTCCTTCTTACCACCCGATTCTTCCCAGAACCCCCCTTTCTTTTAAAAAGAGGGTCCAGGGCAGTCATATCTTTATTGCTCTCCAGAATGCATTCCTCACTGTCCTTGACTTTCTCTACAATGCCCTGGCATTGGACATCTTCATTCCCACTCATGATTTTCAAGACCTTTTTACATATTATCTTCATCCTTAAAAGTATAAGCTTCTTGATGGCAGGAATTATAGAAGGAGTAGGAGATGGAGCTAATTTTCTGCTGATCTTGTGAGATACACAGGAAAACTACTTTTTAATGAAATACAGGCTGATTATACAATTTGCTTCTTTCTTTTAAAAATTCAGGGCAGAAAAATATTCTTGATACAAGCTGATTATACAATTTTCTTCTTTCTTCTAAAAGTTCAGGGCAGAAAAAATTCTCCTAGATTTCTAGGATGTTAGGTGAGGAAGCTGGCTTTGAGGAGCTTGGCTCCATAAGGATTTGCTTAGTTGTCTTGGATCATTTGAGGTTTCACCAAACACGAAAAGCAATGTGAAGTCAAAAATGAACTCTTCTGAGTGCATGATTTGTGATCCAAAGTAAATTTGTGCTTTCTGCCCTCCTACAAAGGAGGGCAGACCTACACTAACACAAAATCTCCTCTGTCTAACTTGGACTTTAAAGAAGATATCAGATGGTATATTTTGAAAGCCTTTTAAAACTTACCTTCCCTTTTCCTTATTCATCCTCTATGCAGTCTGCCTCAGGAGAGGATAATGATTCTGTTTTGGACATGCTGACTATGAAATGTCTATAGGACATGCAGTTTAAAATGTCCAATTGTTCATGAGGTAAGACTAGAGGTCAGAAATGTTGTTAGGGCTTGATCGTTGTAATGGAACACTTGGGAGTGATGGCAAGATCAAGTATGACCATCCTCCATGTGTAGGTAAGGTGGGTAGAGGACCAAACAGGTAATGAGAATTGGGTAGACTGAAGAACTGGAAGGTTAGAGTGTTTGAGGAAACATCAATATGTATGCTGGTGTCCCTATTATAAGCCTAGCGAGAGGAAGAAAATAAGACAGGAACTGAACTCATTGATAAAGGAAGGAGGGAGAATGTCCTAGGAACCAGTAGAGGATAGCCACCAGGATGTGGATTAGGTGATAGTTCTAGATTGGGTGACTGATTTAGATTGGATGGTAGATCTAGATTGGGTGATAGTGCTAGATTGAGTGACAGAACTAGATTGGGTGATACATCTAGAAAATGGCTGACAGATCTAGATTGGGTGACATAGCTAGATTGGGTGATGTAGCTAGATACACGTTGGCTTCTCCATATAAGATCTAGATTGGGTGACATATCTAGATTGGGTGACAGATCTAGATTGGGTGATATGTCTAGATAAAGGGTGATAGATCTAGATTGAGTGACATAGCTAGACTGGGTGACAGATCTAGATTGGGTGATATATCTAGATAAAGGGTGACAGATCTAGATTGAGTGACATAGATTGAGTGATATAGCTAGATTGGGTGACAGATCTAGATTGGGTGATATATCTAGATAAAGGGTGACAGATCTAGATTGAGTGACATAGATTGAGTGATATAGCTAGATTGGGTGACTGATTTAGATTGGATGGTAGATCTAGATTGGGTGATAGTGCTAGATTGAGTGACAGAACTAGATTGGGTGATGCATCTAGAAAATGGCTGACAGATCTAGATTGGGTGACATAGCTAGATTGGGTGACAGATCTAGATTGGGTGATATATCTAGATAAAGGGTGACAGATCTAGATTGAGTGACATAGCTAGACTGGGTGACAGATCTAGATTGGGTGATATATCTAGATAAAGGGGACAGATCTAGATATACAAAGAATAAACATCACCCCCATTTGGAGATCATGTCTTGTAAATAAGGCATTGACCCTGAAGTCAAAAGATATTGAGTCCTGGTTCCACTACTTAGGTAGCCATACAAAGTTGGCAAGTCATTTGTCATTTACAGTTCTCAGTTCCCTCATCTGCAAATGTTGTGATGTTGGTGGAAAGAACATTAGCTCCAAACATATAGATTCAAGTCTAGCTTTGCTATTGACTCATTGTGTAACCTTGTCCTGGTCATCTCTAGTCATCTTGACCTTTGTCTCGCTACTGGACTCTTATGACTCTGGAGGAGAGAATGAGGCTGATAACTTTGTGAAACTCTACCTCACTTAAATCCAATTCACTGGAAAGTCAAGACATTACTTTGTAATGTCATTGCTCCTCTTTGAGAATAAAGGATCAACAACCACAAACACAACAAAGACCCCTTTGGTCTGTTCCATGTCCCCTCTCTAGATCTAGGTTTTCTCAGCTACGGAATGAGAAGGTTGAACTCAAAGTTGGTTCTGACTTTCCTTACCTCTGAAGATATAAACTACTTACCTCAAATAGTTCTTAGGAAAATCAGATAATGCACATGAGCTTCTTTGTAAATGTATAGTGCTCTGGAGAGGTCAACTATTATTAGAATAGAGACTGCATGGGGGAAGAATAAGGGAAAACGAAGGTAAGATTTAAAAGGCATTTAAGGTAAGCCATCTGGTGTCCCCCTTAAAGTCCAAGTTAGACAGAGGACAGCTTCTGTTAGTGTGGGTCTGCTCTGCTTAGTAGGAGGGCAGGAAGAAAGCCTGGCATGTATTTATTTCAGATCGCAAATCATGCACTCACAAGAGGAGTCCATTTCTGACTTCCCTTTGCTTTTCATGTATGGTGAAACCTCAAATAACCCAAGACAACTAAATAAATCCTTAAGGAGTCAAGGCCATTTTCCTCATCTAACATCCTGTGAGTCTAGGAGAACTTTTTCTGCCCCGAACTTGTAGAAGAAAGGGGCAGATTGCATAATCAGCCTGGATTGTATTAAAAAGTAGTTTTCTGTGAATGTCACAGGATCAACAGAAAATCAGCCCCATCTCCTACTCCTTCTATATCCACTGTAAATAATCTGTATTGACCAGTCAATCAAACAGCATTTATTAGGTTCCTACTGTTTGACAGTCACTATTTTGGATTTCGAGTATACAGAGACAAAAGTGAAACAGTTCCTAGGTCAAGTTTATTCTTATATGGGGAAGCCAACATGTAAATATAGGTGCATTTAAAAAAAAAAAAGGGATACATGTCGACAAATATTTATTAAGTACCTACTTTGTGCTCTGTGCTGAGTTTTAGGGATACAAAGAAAGGCATGTCAGTCCCAGCTCTCGAGGAGCTCACAGTCTATTGGGAGAGACAACATGCGAAGAACTAGGTACAAACAAGATATATCTAGGATGAAGATAGAGTTAGCACTACTCTCAGAGGAAAAGCACTAGCACAAAAGAGAAGATGGTGATTTTGCATGGGCGAGTACTTCGTTGGGTCTTCATAAAAGAGCACAAGGATAAGGTGGCACATGAGCTGAGTCCTGAAGGGAACTAGTCATTCTAAAAGAGATAAATGTGGACCGAATGCTTACCAGGCATGAAGGAGCCAAGAAAGGTACAGAGGTGGGTAATAACTGGAATGGTTTGGCTCAACCATACACAGAGGATGGGCGGGGAAGAAGAGGTAATTTGTAATAAAGCTGGAAAAGTATGTTGAGACCAGGCTGAAATGAGCTTTAAATACCAAACAGGAGAGTTTGGTTTTGATCCAAGAGGTAAGAGGGAGCCGTGGGGGTTCATTGAGTAGGAGAGTGACATAGTCTGATATACGAAAGTGCTTCATAAATTTGATTTTAAGATTTTTTTTTTAAAAAAAATTCTTCCAAGGGCATTCAGCAAGCAAGCAGTATCTACCACTGTTCACAATCCCAACAGTCTTCATAAATTTTAGAGCATATAAGGATGTCATAAATTCTTGTTCATCATCATTATTAGCAGTGGCAGCAACAAAGCAAATTTTGTGCCCAGAGTGAGTATCTGTATCAACAATCCGGCTAGCAGCTGTTGTGAGGGTGTAAAACCAACAACAACTAGCTCACAGAATACTGCTAGCCTAGGTCCTTTTGATCTGCTTTACATTAAGGGGTTAACAATTTTACTTTAATCCAGCATACAAATAACATCCACCTAGTTCAGGGGGAAAAGCCAGCTCCCTGAATTACAGACCAAATACAATTCGTAGTTATCAACATCTGAGTCTTCAACTGGGAAACTCATTACAACGGCTGACCCAGAGTCACGCGCCACTCTTGTGGCTAAGAGCTCCAAGAGAGAACCCCAACCTCTGCACTTATATATCTCGTTCAGGGCCCCAGGGGCCCTGACCTTACCCAGGCTGGGCCTGGAGAAGTTCCCCACCCCCAATATCACATCAGATACAAATCAATGACTCCCAATTGTCTCAGTGCTGAGAAATACAGAAACATCCCACTTTATCTGCCCCATTCAAACAAAGGCCAGAATCATTAAAGGTCAACAGTAAAAAGTCCCGCCTTAATTACTATTACAGTATCATAAAACATACCAGGCTGATAGGACAGAGAGAAACTTTTCTGTGAGTCTATCTACCACAGCTTCCTATTTTTAAATTAATCATTCTTTTTAACTAAATGCTAAGTACAATTTTTTTTTCCTGTTCTACTGGCCTGCAAATACTGCTAGTACCAGCTGAATGTTGGCACCCTGGGGAAAAGCCCCAGTCTCTTTGCCCTAGTTACAGTTCTGATCATCACTGAATTTTAGGAAAGGTTCTTGGAGGGAGTGTTTATCTTTCCATCTAATCTATTACCTCAGTGAGGATTGACCCCAAGGTGTTTTTTTTAAAGATTCTTTATCACTGAAGAAGATGTTATGAACCTATAAATTTATGTTTCTTAATATTTTGATAACTGCATTTCAATATAATTGATTTCCTTTGTAATCCTGTTTATTTTGTTTTATGCATTGAAAAACTTTATTCTGCGAAGGGGTCTATAGGCTCCAACATATTGTCAATGAGGGGTCATGGCATGCAAAAAAGATTAAAAATATTTACATTAAAGAATAATCTAACCATTTGGGATATCATATTTGTGGGAAAAAAATCACTTTAAACTCTATGAACCTCAGTTTTCTCATCTATAAAATTGAGATAATAAGATGCCCACCACATATTTGAGTGTCATTGGGAGAAAAGCATCTTAAAGATTGTAAGCTCCGTGTAAACATGAATCATGACAATTATTTAATTTAGCTGATGGGGGAACTAATATTCAGAGATGTTAAGTGATTGATCCAAGGTCTCAGATGTAGCAAGTGACAAAACTGAGCCTTGATCCTGGGTGCCATGATTCCCAGAGCATAGCTTTTCACCTGTACCATACTGCCTCAATGACAGTCAAGCCTAACACCCTATAATATCTCCTACTATTAAAGAATAATTCCTTTGTATTGAGATAATGGACTTACCAAAGGAGAACGGTGATTAATATATTTTATGAAGATTGAAACAAAACAGGTGCTCTGAGTTAATCCTCAACTAACAAGGATATTTAATTAACTACACAGCCATTAGTTGTTTGGGTTTTATTGTACTATGCCTCACTGAAAGAGAAATAGTATACCTTAGTGGAGAAGAGGGCTAGACTTGAAGTCAGGAAGACCTGGGTTTGAATCCACTTCGGATCCACACAAACTATGTAGCTCTGAGTAAGCCCCTCAACCTCTCAATGCTTCAGATATCCCTCTACAACTATACATTACAAAACAGTTGCCAGTCTGAACCAGTGGAGGCAGTTTCCACACTGGGAGCTCTCCATATGAATAGAATCACTGGTCTGGACCCCCACAACTCCCATAAAAACCTAACTGAGAAGATAGGAAAATGAGATATGAGAAAAGAAAATAGCGGGATAGGCTCTTGTCTGATGAGTTCTTGACATGTCAGGCAACAAGGAAACATTCATCAGGTAAAGTTACCCATGAGCTCTCCTAGGAAATGCCCCAGGCATATACCAGAATAGTGCCTATGAGTGTGATGCAAGAAGCTGCCCCTACTTGCCTCAAGTTTCCTTGGGCCTTCTGGGTGGTAATTAGAGAACATTTGATCTCAGTCAATAAAATATTGTTCAATTTCCCCTGAAGACATCAGAGATGCATTTGCTATAGTAAAAATATTTTCCCATGCCACTATTTAGATGTTTTAAACCCAAGTGTCTACTCATTTAATTTCTGACTATTTGCATAGTCGCTCTCTTTTCTTAAATGTCAGGGCCAAGTGCAAATTAAAAAATGTAAGCACATTACTCACATTCTAAGATGTAAAGACTTTCAGAAAATTGCCTCTGCCTTTGGACCTTTTACTATCAATGAAGTGCATGTGTTAGTTTCGTGATCAGTCCATGGTGACCCTGTGGTGGGGTTTAATCCCCAAAGTGCAAAGCTGAGAAGTGACATTTGCATTTTGGAACTGTGTATTTAAAACTTCATGGCTCAGAAATGTCATCATGGATTATACTATGGCTTCCAGATGATTACAACTACATCCTGAAAGCTGTGTGTGTGTGTGCGTGTGTATGTACATATGACTTCTCATGCTATGGAGGTGATCTGGAGGTTTTGAAAGCTAAGCCGGTGAAAAATAAGCTCTTGCTGATCTTTTACTTCGTGGGATTCCATGGCCAAAGAAGGCATTTACCAAGAAGTAAGCCTGCTAGCCAGGAGCCTCTTCCGACTGTGGTTGTCCAGAAACTCCATTAACAAGGATATTTAGTTAACTATATAGCCTTGGTTGTTTGGAAAGAGAGACAGTGTACCATAGTGGCGAAGATGGCTAGACACCTGCCAAGTTAAAGGAAAGTTAAAAGGACTTTGCATATGTAAAGTGCTTTGCAAAACGTAAAGTACTATATAAAAGCTAGGCATCATTATGATTATGATTATGATCATCATTATTATTAATTACAACTATGCTGCATTGTCTGCTATTTGACAGCCCTGTTGAGTACAGTGTAGAGGATTTCCTTTTCTAGTACATATTGGACTAGATGGTGTTTCAGGTTCCTTCTCACAATGAAATTCTGTGATTCTTTGTATCTCAGTGCTAGGTGTAGTTGGATGTTATGACGGTAAAAGGCATTAGGTAAATATCTATTTAATGAATTCAAGAACATCTTTGTGCTGTTCAAACTGAAACTCTTCCCATATATTTCCTTAAGTGTGACATGTTTAACTGATTATGTGATGCTAATATTCAAAGATAATCCTGTTTTAGGACACATGATGCAATATTTTTATTTCCTTCATCTTATTTGGAAGATATTCTAATAGACTTTAGTTTTGTTTTATCTTCTTCATTTTAAAATTATTTCCTGTAAGTTAGGATTCCATGTCCTACAAAGAGGTGGACTCAATTTAGGAAATAGATAAACATCCTAATTCCAAATTTAGGGAGGGTGTATTTCAGTAGATTGACAAGTATATAAACAGATACACATTTCAGGAGGTGGCATTGGCGCTGGGTCAGGATGTGATATCATTTCCTAGTCCTGGGTATTTTTAGATGAGGCTCGACTGCATGATCATGGGACAAGTGTAAGGCCTTAACATCCTTCCTGAGTCAACTGATGCTCCAAACAAGGATTATCAGCAGACCTTTATAAGTATAATGAACCTCTCCTAACGCCAATATTGGGGAACAGGGATGAACTCAGATTTGTGCTACATGTTCCTCTTTATAAAGTCCTTTCCCCATCCTTGCCGTTTTCCTTGCTGCTGCCTGCTGCCCTGAACCCCCGGGCTTTGCCATTTGACCTGCAGCTGAACCCTTCTATGTCTACTGTATATTCTAATGGAATATAAATTCAAGGAGGGCAGATATCATCTTGCTCTTTTCTTTATATTCCCAGAGCTCAGATTGGCACAAATTAAGTGCTTAATAATGGTTTTTAATTCAGGCATCCAACCATCCATTCATTCATTCACCCATTCATTCATCATTAAACTATAAGGTTAATAAAACCCATTTAGACAATGAGGGTTGTCTCAGACAACTGAGACTCAAAGTGAATAAGTGACTTGGGCCAACAGGATTGGAGATTGTATCCAAGTCTTCTGACTGTAAGTCTAATGCTAGATGGTACAATGGATGGAGCACTGGACCTGGAGTCAGGAAGACCTGAGTTCAAATATGGTCTCAAACACTTAATAGCTGTTTGACCCTGGGCAAGTCACTTCACCCTATTTGCCTCAGTTTCCCCTCATCTATAAAATGAGCTAGAGAAGGAAATGGCAAACCACTAGCTGTATGACCCTGGGCCTGTCACTTAACCCTGTTTGCCTCAATTTCCTCATATGTAAAATGAGCTAGAGAAGGAAATGGCAAACCACTCCAATATCTTTGCCAAGAAAACCCCAAACGGGGTCATGAAGGGTTGGACATGACCGAAATGATTGAACAACAGCAACGTAAATCCATTTCCCGGCCTTTTCCAAACCATGCCTTCTGTACTCTGGCCCTCCTCCCCTTTCCCACCCAAATTTGGACTCTGCTCATAGAGGAACTTTCAGGCCACCACTTCCTGGGCATTTTCAAGCTCCCATTTATTTGTTTGTTGTCTTTTCTCAACATAATATAACTTCTTTGATGGCAAGGACTGTCTTGTTTGCTTTTATTTTTGTCCCCAGAACTTAACCCAGTGCTCTGCACATAATAAACATTTCATAAATATCATCTTATTTGGTCCTTACAACAACACTGAGAGGTAGGTGCTATTATGATCCCCATTTTATAAATGAGGAAATTGAGGCAAGGACAGATTAAGTGACTTGCCTAGGGTCATAAATCTACTAAGCGTCTGACGCAGTACTTGACCTCGTGTCTTCTCTAAATCCAGCACTCTTATGGGACCTGCTCCTGACTTTCTGGATTTCAAAACCATGCCCATTCCGTTGCTGGCTCATTCTGGCTTGGAAACTGGGCACTTCTTAGTCTGGAACGGCCTACCACTCTGGCAGCCTGATCATCCTGCAATATCCCTCTACAAGATCCATCCCGTTTTTCCCATTGGCAAGTTCTTCTTCTTGGAGCCTCCATTTTGTGGAAAGGCCCAGGCTGGCCCTTGTCTTCATTATGGCTCTGCAGCTGACTTTCTGAATTTCAGAAACATTACCCCTGCTGATTCCTCTTCCTTCTTACCCTACCCCACCTTTTTCAGCCCCCTTTTGTGTGTTTTCTTCCCCCATTAGAATATAAGCTCCTCATGGGCAGCTAGGTGGTGCCATATTGCACAGAGCATCAGGCCAGGAATCAGGAAGACCCAAGTTCAAATTCAGTCTCAGACACTTAGTAATTGGGTGACTCCAGGCAAGTCACTTAGCGCTGTCTCCACTGAACATCCTATGTGTAGAAGAGAAGGACTGACTACTTACAGAAGCAATCAATTGCACTTTTAGATAGCTCTAATTATTTAAAAATTAAAAAAATAATTCCCATGTCAAGCCTAAATTTGGTTTTTGGCAACTTCCACTCATTTCTGTTTCTGCTCATCTAGGAGATCAAACAAAGGAAATCTAATTTAGCCTTTTTCACATGACAGTCTTTCAGATATATGAAGACAGCCATCTTGCCTATCCCCCAAGTCTTATTGTCTCTATGCCAGGCATCCTTAATTTCTTTAAACAATCCTCAAGTCATATGAATTTGAAGCCTTTTGGTCATTATATGGGAATCGGCATGAATTACTCAGGGCATGGTGGGTAGAGCAGTTTATTAGAAGCAGAGGGTGGTTGGAAATGGAGACTGGGATGAGATTGCAGGGGGCTTTGGACGCCAGGTTAAAGAGTTTGCCGTTGAAGGAAGCTGGTTGATTATTTAAAACAAAGTTTAGTTGGGCAACACTCCTAGAGTATTGTATATCTTTTTTCTTATGTAATAAAAGTAAAAGGACCATGACATCAGGAAGATGATGACATGGCTTGCAAATGAATGAGATTTGAGTGAGGGCTGCACTTTCTCCTCCAGAGCCATCTGGGTCCAGTGGACAGATATGGATCAGGATGACTGCAGATGGCACAGGATGCAGTGGGAGACCTTGACTTTTTAAGCTAAGGTCTTTAACAGGTCTCATATTAAACGAGGTAATATCCATTTAGTGAATAGGCCTGTTTAAGAAATGATCAAGGGATGGTATCTTTAATCAAAAAAAAAAAATCAAACTGGGAGGGGAAGACCCTCAGGGTTGCTGGCCAAAAGAGAAACAGTTACTATCTACATTCACTCTAAGCCAGGAGGGCCCAAAAAATAACCATTAAGTGGTGCTTGGGCAGATACTTATTTTGTCCAATCATTGAGAGCCTGAGTGAATTGGGTTTAAGGCTTGGTCTTTAAGAATGAAATTTAGCCAATACACCCCAAGATAACTACGGATGTTTCAGCCATCAAAACTTACCAGCAGGATAAAAACTCTCTGAAGGTAGGAACTAATTGTCCCTCCTCTACCCCATCCCAATTTCCCCCTCATTCAGCACAGTGCCTTGCATATCAGTCAATCAACAAGCATCTAATGGGCCCTGTAGGTGGTGAAATGCATGCAGCACCTGGGCCTTAAATTGGGAAGATCTGAGTTCAAAGTCATAGGATATGGAATCAGCTTCTTCCCCTAAGAGCTACCCTTTCCCTTGGCATAAAGGAATCAAGAAAAAAATCATTCAGCAGCTTAATCAAGAAATAGAAAGAACACTGGTTCTGGAGTGCCAATGGATGGAGCGAGAGGGGAAGAGGGAGGGGGAGGGGAGGAGAGAAAGAGAGAGAGAGAGAGAGAGAGAGAGAGAGAGAGAGAGAGAGAAAAGAGGAGATAGAAAAAGAGAGGAGAGAAAAGAGAGAAAAAGAGAGGAGGGAAAGAGTGAGAGGACAGGGAGAAAGTGAAAAAAGACAAAAAGAGAGAAAGAGTGAAAGAGAGAGGAGAGAGAGAGAGAGAAGACAAAAAGAGAGGAGAGAAAAGAGAACAGGAGAGGAGAGAGAGAGTGAGAGAAGATAGAGAAAAAGAAAGAAAAGAGGGAAAGGGAGGAAAAGAAAGAGAGAAAGCGAGAAGAACTAGAAAGATGAATGGATAGATAGATAAATGGATGGGTGGATGGATAGTTGGGTGGGTGAATGGATGAACACCTGGGTTCAAACTCTATCTCACATACATACTACCTGGATCATCTTTGAGGAGTCGCTTAACCTCCTAGGCCCTCAGCTTCTTATCTGTAAATTGCAGAGGCTTAGGCTAGATGGTCTCCAAATTGCCTTCTAGTCTGCCATCTATGATCCTCCACATCCTGTCTGCCTCATCCTCTGTCACTCTTTACAAACTTAGTTCTGGAGTTCCTAAACAAATTCCCTGCATACATTCCAAACAATGTATGACTTCCTTCCTTCTGAGTCTTCTCCAAACATACCTTATTTAGAATCCCTGAGAAGGGACTCAATTACTGACTGCTGATGGACAAATCTACACACTGAAAGACTTGCTTATCAGCATTATCCAATGAGAACTTTAGACCCCCCTCCCTTCATGTTTATTTCTTGGCTCCATGGGGATTTAAACTGAGTATCTCCTGGAAAACAGTAGCCCCACAGGGAGGACTTGAGCTCAGGTTTGGTTTTCACTAATGGTGAAGCTTCTTCATGGCCATTTTTCTTTCCTGACAGCTTTTTATAAGCAGTTTTCAGTCATATTTAACTAGATCTTATAATTCCGTGCTGTACTTTTATATAAAAGTACCCAATAGCCTGTTTCTCTTCTTCCATGTTTAATTTAATTTTTCCCTCCTCCTTTTCTTTTAAAGTAGATAAAAATATGCTTTTT
>CM053623.1:186125232-186150031 GCA_028646595.1 Phalanger gymnotis
GGGGAGGGAAGAGGGAAGAGAATTTGGAACTCAAAGTTTTGAAAGCGGATGTTCAAAAAAAAGTTTTTGCAGGCAACTCGGAAATACGATACACAGGCAATGGGGTGTAGAAACCTATCTTGCCCTATGAGAAAGTAAGGGAAAAGGGGATGAGGGGGAGCAGGGTGACAGAAGGGAGGGCTGACTGGAGAACATGGCAATCACTATATATGCCGTCATGGAGTGGGGGGAGGGTAGAAATGAGAAGAAAATTTGTAATTCAAACTCTTGTGAAAATTAATGCTGAAAACTAAAAATGTTAAATAAATAATGATTAAAAAATGACAATTAACAGCTAGCATTATATAGAACCTTATGCTTTGCAAACTTTATATTTATTTATTTGATCTTCCCAATTACCCTGTGAAGTAGGTGATGTTATTATCACCATTTTACAGATAAGGAAACTGAGCCACAGAGTGGTTAAGTGATTTGCTTAGGGTCATACAGCTGATAATTATCTAAGACAGGATTATGAACTCGAGTCTTCTAGATTCCAAATCTCACACTATCCTTGGCACCATCTGGCTGCCCAGTAAAAGATCACCCAATTGCCCTTGATGGATTTAAACCAAATGGTCCAGATGAACTGTATCCTCAGGCACTGAAATATTTGGTAGATGTGTCTGCTAAGCCACAGTCAGTGAGGCTCAAGACCATAGGAATGGGGTGGGTACTGCAAAGTTGGCACAAATTTCCTTTGTTTGATGTAGTTAATGAACTGTCAGAAGAATCCTGGAGATTTCATTTGCCTATGTTTTAGCAAAGCATTGGATGAAGTATCTTATACCAATCTTCTGGAAACAACAGAGAGAGGCCAAGTGCTGGTGTTTCTACTTTCAAATCTCTTGTGCCTTTTCCTTCAGTCACACAGACATCTGCTTCAGCTCCTTCGTGGCTGTTGGGACAAATTGTTCTCATCTGCCCACTCTGCCACATACTTGGGGTAGACATCCCCCAAAGTCACTGACAGATTTGAGACTAGTCAGTTACCCTCAACCTGGGTTAGCCCATCTAACCCCAACAGTTTTACATGGTTGTGGCCACTGTGCATCTACAGCTTCTTGCAGCCACAAGCGATAGTTGGGTGAATCAGATGGACAACAAAAATGGATGAACAGCCCTGAAAAGGTCTTGGCAAGCCCTCACTCCAAAAGTGCTAGTCCTCCCCCAAATACCCCAATTAAGCTCTTAATAAATGCTTGTTGACTACATCAAATAAATAAAAAAGAATAAACACAAAGTAATTAAATTCAAGGGAATTTGAGAGGGAAGACACTACCAGCTGGAAGAATCAGGAAAGCCTGATGTAGAAGATGGAATGCTCGAAGTGAGTTATAAAGTAAGAGTGGTTTGTCTGAAAGAAATGTGGTGGCTTTAGTGGGACTGCAAGTTGAATGTGAGACAACAGAGGGCAAAATCAGAAGCAGTGGATGGAAGTCAAGAAAGGACTTGATGTCTGGAAAAACACCAACAATCAGAGCTGTCTATAAGTGGAATGGATGGCAATGGGGCTTGGTGGGCTCTTTCTTATTAAAGATCTTCAAGAGGAGGCTTAGACTTGCTGTTGGACAAGCTAACTCATTAAGTATAATTGTAGCAGGGCTTATTTTTCAGGAATGAGTTAGACTTGCTGGCCACTGGTACAGCCCACCACTGAAATTCCATGGTTCTGTGACAAGTACATTATGTTCCTCACAAAGTAGTCAGTATATCATTAAGTAGCCAGTGAGTGCTAAACATAATAAGTGCAATGAGGTCATACATGAGACAGAGAGGTCACAGCACACCCAAAACGATCATAAATAGCCCATGAGGGCTTTGTAGGCTCCTAAGCAGTGATGGTAACTGCAAATAAATCCCTTTTCCCTTCAAAAATACATCTGTTGCAAGGAACTATCAACACTAAAATTTGTTTATGCTTTCAAGAGAACTAAACTAACCCAGCTTCCACAAATCATCCTTCTGTGTCCATTTCTTTTTTTTTTCCCTGTTCCACTATGAACTCTTTTTTTTTTTCCCACTGTGAACTCTTACAAAACAAGATGGTTAGAACTATAAATCAAGGCACATGTTGTATGAGTAATTGGATTTAGAAAAAATTCAAAAGGGCAGTATATCTCATTTTTTACATGGGATTGTAAGACTAGGCATCATAACTATAGAGCTGGAAGAGTTTTCAGAAACAATCTAATCCAGCCCCCTCATTTTACAGATGAGGAAACTGAGGCTCGTGAAAGTTAAGTGACTTGACCAAGATATAGACAGTGTCAGAGTTAAGATTTGAATCCAAATGTTTTGACTCAGGAGCAAGCATTCTTATGATTATACCAAGCCAATTATATCATGAAGTAGAGACCTAGAAATACTGGTCACAGAACTTGTAAAAACCCATCTTGGTGAACAGGAAGAAATGATGGAGTCAAAATTTGCTGCTAGCACCTCTACTTCTCCCCTTTAATGCTACTGCTTTCTTTCTTAGCCCTTGAACCCTCGTGCCGCTTGGGTCTTCATTGGTGATGTTCCGCATGGGTTTGCTCTCCCATCACATCATTCCGTGATCCAGGTTGGGCCGATATGCTTCAAAATCCTTCTGCCATTATATAGATCCCTGCTCTGAAACAGTTGGTGGGAAACTCTGTGATTTAGTAGGTCACCTTCCAGAATTGCTGTGGCCAAGGAATATACTACCTTATGACCAATGCTGCAGTGAGCAACTGCAGACTTAGCTAGACCAATCCCCAGCAGACAAGCAAGAAGTTCATTTCTGGAACCATACACAAATCCTTTCTGGCTAGGTATTCTAGGGGCTTGACCCTGGAACAAGAGAGCTCTGAGTAACCAATCAGACACTTAATAGGACTTGTGAGGAGGCAAAGAATAAACTGCAGAACCACATGGAATAAGATTAAGGACTCAAGACAATACAAAACATCTCATTTTCTGCGTACAGTAATTTATTCTTATTTTTTTCTCTTCATTCCTCCCTTACTTTCTCCCTTTCCCCCCTCTCCCTCCCTCCTTCTTTCCTTTTCTTATTTTCTTTCCTTCTTCCCTCCCTCCTTCCCTCTCTCCTTTCTTTTTTCTTTCTTCCTTTCTCTCTTTCTGCCTTCCTTCCTTCTTCCTAGGCTGGAAATGCAGTAGCTGCTCACAACCCCCATCTCGATATTGATCGGCACAGATGCTTTAATCTGTTCCCTTGTCAGATCTCAGCCAATTCATCCTTCCTTAGGCATTCTGACAACCCTCTACTCCTGGGGACTTGCTGTATTGGTGCCCAGACTTAGGGCAGAGGCCCAATTGGCTGTAGACCTACTATATGTGACAACACCCTAACTCAAATAGTCCACCAGCTTCAGCCACTACAGCAGCAGGCTAACAGGTGTGTAGTCAGTTTACAGTTTCTCAAAGAGTAAAAAGATGTTTTATAGAAAGAACTTAAGATGATTCTCTGTGATGAGTTATGCCAATCGACAAGCATATTTATTAATGCCTAGATGGCGTCAAGTCTAGAATCAGGAGGACCCATCTTCTTGAGTTTAAATCTGCCCTCAGACACTTACTAGCCATGTGACTCTGAGCAAGTCACTTAACCCTGTTGCCTCAGTTCCTTCGCCTGTAAAACAAGCTGGAGAAGGGAATGGCAAAACACTCCAGTACTGGTGCCAAGAAAACCCCAAATGGGTTCATAAAGAGTCGGACACCACCGGACAACAACTCATTATGTGCCAAGAACTATGCTAGGCACTAGAGGTACAAATTAAAAAGAAAATAATCCTTACTCTCAAGGAGCTTACATTCAGTCCTGTAGGTTCTCTGGAACTTTAGGGCACTGAATGTTGGATTGATATTGATGAAGTCAGGGAACCATATGTTTTTAGGGGTGCTCAAGACCCCAAAATACCAACACACGGGGTCCTGCTCGAATGAATTCAACTCAAGCCTTCTCATAGAAAAGAAAAACAAAGTTTATTACAAATTCACCATAATGGATAGTCTTAAGAAATCTCACCATTTGTGATGCTCATTTTCACAAGCGGGCCAGTAGATTGTAGACAGAAGTAGATTGAATCTGAGCACCTTCATGGAGGTAAGATGAAACTTATGTACAGAAAGGTTGTGAGAGGGATCTAGGGTGGTCCTGGGGTGATGGGAGGAGGGGTTTAGGGAGGGTCTTGAGGAGGAGTCTAAGGAGGAGCTTGATGGGACTGGGGTGAAGTCAGACTCCAGGAACCAAGAGAATGGGATTAAGGGTGGGAAGTAGCTGAAGGCTACCTGGAGATAACAGATAATATAGGGCTAGGCTAGTTTAAAGGTAACAGATTTGGGCATAGGTACTTTGATAAGATCAAGGGTAGGAAGTAGCTGGACAATGGAGGGATAGTCTAGGTTAAAAGTACCCTAGAGATTTGGACCTAGTAAGGAAAGGCTTATGGCCTCAGGCAAACACCTCATCTGGTGGGAAGATTCAAGAAGAGTTCAAGGGGGCTCCCACAGTCTAAACCCCATCAAAATGACTCTTCTAAGGGCATATGTAAGAGACAGAACACATATGTTAAGAATCTCAAATATGGGAGAATCAATACTTAAAACATCCCACAATGTTTAAGATGGAGAGGGCCACTAGCCTACAACATATGATTTGAAGGCTGCCCTGACAAAAAATTTCCTCCTTAACCCAAATTCTACAGTGGCTGAAATTCAAGAGTGTGCTGGTAAATGTTTAATAACTGGCTCTCTGAAAAAGAAAAACTATATATGCATGCAAAAAGTTTAATCTCTATTAATAGCATTTTCTCCATAACTTTCATCAATCTGGACAATCACCAAAACAATAAACCAAGCCCTGATTTGAAGTTTGCCAATCTCAAAGGTATAAAATGTTCACACTGAAAATTTAACAATAAGCTTTCAAGAGCTGGTTGTGGCTAGCTGAAGCTAGTACACTTCTGATGAAATTCTACTGTTAGAAATTCATTCCTTCTGTTTAGGAATTAGCCTCTACTCAGGCTTCTTTTAAAATGAAACTCTTCTAGAGAGACATAAGGATGTTTCACTAGGGTGTGGACCTGGCGAATTTTACTACATTTGTAAATGTACTAAACACAAACATTTATTGAGTAATTATGAAGGATATTATTTTGTTCCTAGAAAGAGTGTGGTGATCTGCTTCCCTATGATTTGCTCACCACTCCCAGAACTTTAAGAATCAAAATACCCTTCCTCCTTGTATGTATTGTCTCCCTCTATTAGAATAGAAACTCCTTGAGGGCAGGGAAGATTATTTGTATCCTCAGCTTTAAGCATGATTCTTAGAAGACACAGGTTACAGGTCGCAGGTTAAATGAAAAAAGTTATTAAACACATATTACTATATGTGTTTAATAATACTTTTTCCATTTATTCATTCATAAAAAACTAAAGAAACTAAAATTTAACCAAATGTAACCATAACACTTAAGCGTAATGCAATGACTACATACTACAATTCATGCTTTAACTCTTAAGATGTTATGAGATTAAATGAAAACACAGATTTTTTTTTTTTTTTGAGATTTAGGATTACCTGAGTACACCCTGTATGTATATCTAGGAGAATATGTTAAGTCACAAATGCCTTTATAACGAGTAATTCACCACATCCATTTGGATTGCTTCAGTACCATTGGGGTAGCAGAAAAGCACAGGGTGAATGGGGTCAGGTCAGAGACTGAAGGACAGGAAAAGAAGGGTGTAGAACATAAAACTTGGCCACTTCAGCCAAATATTCTAGGAAAGGCCCCGGGGGCATGTTCAAAGAAGGATGAGATATAGCTCCTAGTTCTCCAGATATCTTAATTCTTTGATGACTCTCAAATTCAGGCCCTCTCTCCACTGGTGTATGACTTTTCACTCTCTGTGAAGCTTGTCCATATTCTCCCATAAATCCTCTGTAAAGGGCCTGGAAACAGAGATGTGTGTGTGTTGAAGCCAGCTACAACAAACTCTGAAGAGTCAATTGTTAAATTTTCAGTGTGAACATTTATACCTCAGAAATCCACAAAAGCTACAAATTCAGGATTAATTTATTGTGTTGATTGTCTAAACTGAAGAAAGTGGTGGAAAAATAATAATGTTGAGTAAATTTAAAAGTGTATAATGTGTACATTTTTCCCCCCAGGGAGCTGGTTGTTGAACTTTTATAGCATATCCCTTCCAGGTACCCTTCTTCGAGAATTTTGTAACATTTCGTGGGGATCAGAGCACTATGGGGCCAGCTATGATATGCCAAGTCCAGGAGATTCTACCTCTGCAATATCTCTCCTGTGTGCCCTTTCCTCTCCTTTGATCAGACACATCCACCACCCTGAAATAGACCGAAATGGCTTTGTCCCTGGACTACAGCAATACCCTTCCAGCTGGTCTCCTTGAATCAATTCTCTCTCCCTTCCAATTCGTCCTCCACTCAGAAATCCAAGTGATCTTCTTAACGTACAGGTCTGACCATGCCATATCTCACCCACCCTGCCCTACCCCCATTCACTAAAGGGGCTCCCCTTTGCCTCCAAAGTCAAATATGAAATCCCCAGCCTAGCTTTCAAAGCTTTTCATGATTACCCCTTCCTAGCTTTCTAGTCTTCTTATACCTTACTTACCTTCTGTGAATTCTGTGATCCAGTGATACTGGCTTCCTTGCTGTTCTCACATAAAATATTTCATCTCCCAACTCCATACTTTTTTTCGTAAATGTATTATTTATTTTAAACATATGCAAAATGAGAAAAGGGGGGAAAATGTCATGTACACAACAGCATATAGGAGAGGATTCAATATAAAACAATAAATTTACATTTCAAGAAAACCTATATAATAAATACTACACATTGTTTTCAACACTGCCCAACTTTTCTTTGTTTCCTTTTTAAGTTTTCTTTTGTTCTCTGCTGTGTACTTTTTACTTTATTTTTCCCCTCCCTGCCCCCACCTCCCCCCTAAAGAAGGATACAATTAAGCATGGTGTGTATATATATAATATATACTATATATATATAATATATATATAAGATATATATGTGTGTGTATATACACATATACATACATACATATATGTGTGTACACATACATACATATAGATATCTCTAAACATACACATATACATTCATTCTTACATATGTAAGACCATACTATGCTTATTTCCACTTGTCATCTGTTTCTCTGAAGATAGATAGCATCTTCTTTCATAAGTTCAGGTCTTCCAATGTTTTTCTAAATCAGCCAGCTCATCGCTTCCTACACCACAGCAATATTCCAACCCAATCACATCCTGAGAGATTGTCTGTGAAAGTTTTCCCCCAATTTTCTGTGTTCTTTCTATTCTTGGCCACATAGGTTTTAATTTAATTTAATTTAAAATTATCGAAATTATCCATTTTATACTTCAACAATGCTCTCACCTTATAATATAGTTTAAGGTCTGATACTGCTAAATCTGCTTCCTTTACATCTTTTTTCCTTGGTTTCTTTGAAAAGTTGCTGACCTTTTGTTCTTCCATATGAATTTTGTTATTATTTTTTTTCTAACTCAGTAAATTAGTTTTTAAGTAATTTAATGGGGATAGGATTGAATAAATAGATTTGTTAAATAAAATTGTCATTTTTTTTATTATATTGGTTTTACCTACCCATGAAGAATAACTATTACTTTATTTAGATCTGTCTTTATTTGTATATAAGGTGTTTTATGTTTATGTTCTTATAGCTCCTGTGTCTGTTTTGGTATTTTATAATGTCCAATTATTTTAAATGGTCTAAAACAATATTAAATAATATTGCTGACACATAGTGTAGTTTCCCTATTTTTCTCTTTCGATTAAATCTCCTTTAGCTTTAACTTTGAGATAGTGATTACTACCTCTGCTTTTTTTTTAATATAATAAATTCTACTCCTGACCTTTAAAAATAAAAATAAAAATCCATATCCATACATTTTCACAGGCTGTTCCCACCCTCACCCCACCCTCCGTCTCCGCCATGCCTGGAAATTTCTCCTTCTAATCTCCTTTTCCTGGCTTATCTAGCTTATGTCTCAACTGAAATCCTGACTTCTGTAAGAAGCCTTCCCCATCTCCCTTAATGCTAGAATATCATCTTTAAGCCAACCTCTAATTTACCCTATACATACCTTGATTGTGCCTAGTATTTGAATGTTGTCTCCCCCATTAGACTGTGAGCTTCTTGAGGGCAGGCATTGTTTTTGCCTCTTTGTATCCCCAGCACTTAGCACAATGTGTATCACATGATAGGTGCTTAATAAACAGCTGTTGATGTAACTAGACCATCTATTATTTTTTCCTCTTGTCATGCTCTGGATTCAATTATACTTACAAGGCGTCACTCAATTGTCCTTTGAGTCATCCACAATTTTGATTCATTAGAGACATTGGTCCATCATTTGCAACAATATAGCATTACCAAGAGAATATTAATATTATAATGATGACTGTGTGTACATACATGAAGGGAAAGGATAGTTTATAATCATGGAATTTGTTATGAAATACCTCTCCTATTTTTGCAAAGATGGGGAACTGTGGGCATAGAATAGCATATAATATACTTTCAGACACAATTGCACCAAAGAGATGGACTAGGACCTAGTCATTAGCTCATAGGTTTTGCTGAACTGATTTTTATCTTTTACTTTAAAAAATTTTTGGTACAAAGAAAAACTTGCTATGTAAGGGAGAGGTTTGGGATATATTAATAAATGAAGGCGATATAAAAAAATACTAGCTAAAATAAGATGAAAAAATGAAATATCCCATATGCAATCCAGTCCAACCAAGACCACTCCAAAAAAAATTATCACCTGTTTATTATGTGCAAAGACAAAGTGAAAATGAGATTGGGAATGCAGCATTTAAACAGATAAACATATTGAAGAGGGAATGAGCCCTGAAAACTCGTGAGGTAAGGAAAGGTTTTCCATGGGAGGCACATTGACTGCACTTTGAAAGAAAGTAGAGATTCTAAGAGATGAACTGAGGAGGAAGTATATGAAGGTGGGAAATAGAATACAGAATTCAGAAAACAACAGTTAGGATAGTTTGACTGGAATGTAAGAATTTGTAAAGGGCAATAAAGTACGATAACCCTGTGAAGGAAGGCTGGAAGCACATTATGCAGGACTTTAAATGCCAAGCTGAAGAGTTTTATGTTTTATTCTGAAGCCAGTAAAGAGCCATGGACATTCTTAGGAGACAACATCGTTAGCCTTGGTTTTGGGGAAGATTATTTTCCAGCCCTCATGACAATGGAGATCCTAAAATATTTTTCAGGGGTTGGAGTAGGCTCCCAAGATACCACTACTGAGGCATTGATAAAAGAGTATACAATGGCGAACTCTTTTTAGGTTACACTGAATTATCTAACTGCTAGTCTTCGTTATGACTGATGACTTGATTTGTAGACCAGCTAGCTGCCTGGGGTTAGCAACAGTTCACATTAGGGTTATAATTCCTGACCATAGAACACAGCTGACCTGCATGGAGATCAGATCTGTGACCTTGCTCTAATTAGCACCACATTTCTAATCACTGGAACTGACCAATTCCCTGAGACTGTGATGGCAGCCATCATTTCCATAAAAGCCACCATATTTCTACACCAGCTGCTATTTTCCCTCACCTTAATGTCCTCTTTTTCTAAGTCTAGTATATGACTAGGGCAATGTGGTCAACTCCCAAACTAACATTTCCTCAATTCATTGTGTCTGGCTATCATCACATTGTACTTAGGACTTAGATCTATTCTTTCAATCTCACTCTATGATTCAGTGACATTGATGGACAGACACACAGTGTTCTGTTAAACAGTTTCCTTTGTCCATTGTCTGATTCGGACAAATCTTTAAACATGAACTACAGTTGTTTCATTAACCAAGTTAATTAAAACCAAATGGAAGTAATGGTAATAAATAAAAAGTCATGGTAATAAATAAAAAGATAGAGACAGACAGAGAAGAGAAAGAGGAGAGAGAGAGAGAGAGAGAGAGAGAGAGAGAGAGAGAGAGAGAAAAGAGAGAAAGATAGGAGAAAGAGGAGAAAGAGAAAAGAGAGACAGATAAGAAAGAAAGAGAGAAGGGAGAGAGAGGAAGAGAAACAGAAATATAGTCAGAGAGAGAAACAGAGAGAATAAATGAATTATAACCAAAAACAAATCTTAAATAGAAACAGGTTTGGGATTTTTGTTTGTTTCTTTTTTTTAACAAAGAAAAAGAAATATTTGAAAAAGCCCCATATTAGCAATCTACATGGATGGTTTCTAACGAAATCACTTCTTTTGTGGCCACTTAAGGAAAGATCATCACCCCTCTTTTACTGTTTTTCTCATGAGCTAAGACCAGTCTGGCAAAGGAGACAACCAAGGGTCAAGCACGATAATCCGTAAGAAAGAAATGAAATATTAGAATGATTCAATGCTTCCTCTTCTTCAAACTAAAGATCTTTAACCCAAGGATTACCTGAATAAAATCCTTGAGGGAACAAAAAAACCTATGAAAACTGAAACCAAAGCAAAGACTTTGTCCTGGAAGATCTGTAATAGTGCAATTCCTGAAGATCCAACTCAATGATTATTTTCTACTTTCTGTCTCTCTGTCTCCTCCCTCTCTCTCCCTCCCTCCCTCTCTCTCTGTCTGTGTGTGTTTCTCCTTCTCTGTATGTCTTTGTTTTTGTCTCCCTCTGTGTTTTTCTTAAACACTCACATACATACACACACAATTTGAAAGGGGAAAGAGTGGCAAAGACCTCCCCTAGCCTTACATGCCAGGCACAAATGCTCTTAGGAAATTGGAAAAGTTATTTGAAATGAACAGCACACACACACACCCCTAAAGTGTGACTCTTTTCCCTTCATGGTTTGTTATTACTGCTAACAACTGAAATAAAGACTTTTTCAATCCTGAGCCAAGAGACTCCCGGTGACTACTTTCTTTTCATGTAGACAACAAGGAGAGCTCCCCGTTTGGAAAGCAGATGAGGCTTACTCTTCCCAGCCTAATCCTCCTGTTTGTCCAGGATCCTCTCCTTTTCTTACTCTCCTTTTTAAATTAAAAAAAAATTTTTTTTTAAAACAGTATGTTGTTTGGCTTTCAGACATCATTCCCCACCCCACCTCCCCCCACCCATCTCCCCCCAAGATATGGATGAAAAGAAAGCAACAGCAGGGCCCTTGGTGGTAAATCCTGCTTCATTTGAGGACCTAGCAGATAAATGGTCACAGAAAGCAAATGCTTTTGATTTCTAAATGCTTCTAATGAGAAGATTGGGTCCCTTTACACTGATCTTGCAACAGCAATGACACATGCTGTTGATGAGAATGCTGATGGGAAAATCCTAACCATTGGGATAAAATTCTGAAAATACTAGGAGGCAAATTGTTAAATAACACAGCATGCAAGAACCAGGGGAAACATTTAATAAAGCTACATATGGGGCAGTAGTTTTATTTCTATGTATTCAATAGTGGGTTAGACTATGCTTGGAAGGAAAAAAGGAGAATTAAAATAAAAGCAAAAAACACAGGCCTTTTGTGATTTCTAAGAGATATTCACCAAGGTTTAAGAGAAGAAACAATACATAATTGAATGAACCCTGTGGTCACCCATGATTAACCGTGTATATGAAATTAGGAATTGATAAAAGGCACCCTCTTAACCACTGGGATGAATGAACTACTCGATGGTCCCTTTCTTTTTTTAGATATTTGAACAGCTGATTTCTGGGGGACCAACTGGACTAGTAGTCAACCCAATTCCATTTTTAATAAGAAGAGAATAAAACAGACTCATGGCACCACTAATCTAGATATTTTACCTCCCTGAATGACTGAATAGAATTATGGGCAGGGTACTCTAATCTGGCAGTAATTAGCCAGGCATGATTTGGTTTGACTTAGAAAAACATGGTTTGAGTTATAACTTGTATATTCATGCAAATCCCCCCAGATAAACTGGGGACAGTACACACATACAGAGAAGCCAACAATAGACATCTTCTCGTTAGAGAGACAGAGATGGCACTGGAGAATGCTAGGGTCAGAAGGTACCTTAGAAATAATTTATTCCAACCCCTTGGCTTTCTAGATGAGGAAGGAAAGGTTCAGGGAAGTCAATAGCTGTTTAACGGCAGAAACTTTTGACGACCACAGAAGCCTTCATTGCCTCTTGCCTGTGTTTTCCTAAAGTTCTTCCAATTAATTATATCTGTGACATTTAAAAAGTTTGAGAGACATAAATTTGGGGTAATTTAATCATTTTATTAATAATGCCAGCATGTTTATTGATAAAAGGCCACCTCTCTCTTAGACCAAAGATAGCCATGGCAGTGGGCTCATTGGAGGAGGGGTCTTCCCAAGAGTGGCAATCAACTTTGATTGGTTAACAATTAATGAGACAGAGACTATCACAATGAGGGACTGAGCTTATTCAAATGAACTTTGGCTGTGTCATTTACTTGTAGTTATTCCCAGACTTGGACAATCTATTCAAAGAAGTTATCTCCATGCAAACCTGCCAGAGAGCACAACAGCTTCCCAACCTGGGTGGGGTCTGGATAGAAGACAAAGTTAGCTCAACTTTCAGAGAATGAGGTCTTGAAACGAGGATAAAAAAGGGGGAAATCTGAATCTCCCCAAATCCTTTGTTGTTAATTGTCATTTCTCTCACGTCCTACTTAATGGTTGAAACAAGGCACTGGATTTGATGTTGGAGAAACTGGGTTCTAGTCCTGGTTCGATGCCTTACGGGAATTCAGTATACGTGCCAGTACACATGGGAATTGAGATCCAGGGACCTCCAGAGTCTATAAGCTTATGTGATAACTGTGTGCTTTTGTTTCACATGTATGAGTTTTTTTTTTTTCTCCCTACCTAGGCTAGATCTAGCTGGGTCTTTGACTTTGAATTATCTTGTGTCCAACATAGTAGCTAGCTCAATGTGGAATGCATAATAAATGCTGAAATATAAAAATAAATATAAAAACACTTGCTAAAGATCCCTGGTCATATTCCACACTTCAAATCATTAGCTTCTGCCCCTGCTCCTTCCCTCCTACCCATTCAGCCCACAACTAACCATAATGAAATACAAATAGAATTGTTCCAACTAAACAGTAAGTGCTAATTCTTGTGTCATATCTAATCATTAGAAAGTACCTACCATGCATTGAATACATTTAATAACCCTCCTCACAAAAGATTAAGCTTCCTAAAATCAAAATATAATATTACTGAGAGTAAAGTGGCAACAATGTTGGTTTTGGAAAACTGAGTTCAAATCCCAGTTCTGCAACTTGTTCCCTTTGTGGCCTTAGGCAAGTCATTTCCTTTCTTTGGACCGTGGTTTCCCCATCTATAAAATGATATGGTTGAATTTGATGGTCTCTGAGGCCTTTACCTGCTCTAAAGCTATGGCCTATGAAGCATGGGGAAATTTCACAATAATAGTAAGTATTCTAGTTAAATATTTCTCCAACCTTACTGGGCTATGGTTTCTTTTGCCACTATTTGTTAACGATTTATCCTTCAAAGTCATTTACAGATGCTGATCTTGAAAAGAAAAAGCTTCAATGACATGGCATAATCATAGATAGCGATTTGCTTATCTGGGTCAAAAGACTAACTTCCTTCAAATCCTCTGGAACGTTAACCATGAAGGAAAGCAGAAATAACACCAGAGAATAAAAGGAAAAGAAATAATGATTTCGAAGAAGGCAAAGGAAGCATGATTTTGCGCTGACCTACATTTGAAATGAAACTATTCCATGGCAGCAATAGTAGAAAAGTGGTTGTTTTTCTGCAAGGTCATCTTGTAAATTCAAATTTTCCTATATATGGGATAAAATTTTAATAATAACTGTCATTTTTATAATGCTTTGAAGTCTGCAAAGGAGACTTGCATTTCCTCCTGTGAGTCTCACTACTAGACGTGTGCTAGGTACTATAAGAGTTAATATCCTGAATTTTCAAATGAAGAAACTGTGGCTTAGAGAACTTAGGGTAACTACCAGTAGGCATCACAGGCTGAATTCCCAGTGTAGCGCCCTATCCCTAAAGCCACACTCTCTTTAGAACATCAGAGAGAATGATCTTTGACACCCCTGTCACATTTAATACCTAATTAGAAATATGTAAATTTGTGGCTTTTTAAAAAAATTTCTCCCAGAATATAAATGTAGCGGTTACTTACCAGCCTAACCTACTACTAATTGGTGCTAGAGTTTTTACCTGCTAAATTTCTGAACTGGGTCAATTCGCCCCTGTTTAGGCACACTGATGGCTCTTCCCTCATGAGGACTCACCATGCTGATGTCTAATTTAGTGCAGATATCTAGTCAGCTTTATTCCATTGTAGCTCAGAACTCCTGAGCTCAAGCAATCCATCATTCTCAGCCTCACTGTTATCTGGGATTATAGGCAATGGGCAACCAATCTATCCTTGTGACTTTTCAAAAGAATAATTTTTTTACAGTTTAATCTTTCAATTCAAGTAAATTTATTTCATCAAATATTTATGGAGAACCTACTACATGCAAGGCTCTGGGCTTGGACTGAAAAGACAAAAAACCCCAAAATAATCTTATTCCCTGAAGGAGTTTTCACTCTGATGCTCCCCCTTGTCTTCTCATAAAATCCCTAGCTTCCCTCTAAGTACAAATCAAATGCCATCTTCTATACTAGTTCTTTCTTAATCCACTCGGTCCCGTCCCTTTCTCCCTCTCCCTGCCCACCTGAGTCCTCAAGTTCAGGAGAGGAAATGCACTAGAAAAAATTCCACCAAAGAAGGGTCTTAAAGTAGACTTCAGGGTGGTGCCTCATACTTAAAGATTACTAAGGGTGAGGTTACTGGACAGGAGAGTCTATCTGCTTTGTCACTCAATAGCCAATCTTCATGGATGAAATCTCTTCCCTGGGAACCAATAGGGAGTCACTGAGTCCTCCCCACTGGAAACATGTCACTTGGCAAGGGGCCAACATGTCCAGTTCTATGGGAGATGCTTACTCTAACTAGACAAGAGATCCTTTGGATCATCCCTGCAATGTGTACGCATATCGTATTCACTTATTCAGATAAATTTTGTATCCCTTTAGTAAAACATAAGCTCTTGAGGGCAGAGACTATATTTAATTTCTTTTTCTTTGTATCTTCAGCATTTAGCATAGTGCCTTACCATGTCCCAGGGATAGGGACTAAACCTGTTATTTCTTTGGTGGAGAGAACTCTCAGAGAAGGACGTTCTCTCTACCAATGTTAGCTTGGCATCTTCCTGTCAGAAGCAGCACTTGAACCCAGATCTTCCTGGTCCTAAGGCCAGCCCTCTATCCACTATGCCAGGCTTAAGTTTAAGAAATATTCTTGGAATTGAATTGAACTGAATTGGGTTGAATCATATTCTAGTGGGGTCTTTCAAGAAATGACATCTATATTGGGCTGCATCTTCATTTCTGATCAGCTCTTACATGATTTTCTAACTATGAGAGCCCATAGTTGAGGAATGATTTATTTGCTCTTTATTTTAGTGTTGCTTATATTCAATCAGAGCTAGAGAGTATGGTGCCTGCCGTAGGGGCAGATCTCCTTCAATGTCAAGTTCTAAATGGATGGATGGTACACTAGCCTTAAAAAACAAAATTTTGTTGTCTTGTAGCTTTTCCCATTTTAACCAAGGGAAGGTTTTCTAGTAATATTGATTCTTTTTTATGGATTTTGGAATGGAATTGGAAGATTTTATGGATATTGGAATGGAATCTCTCAACAGGATGTGGGCAAGTGACTAGAAACGTATGAATAATGTAGGTTTTGTTGTTTCCCATTCATAGTGAGTAAAGTGCCTTCTCTTTTCGATTTAGGATTTCTCAGATTCGGGGTGTCTACTTGTCCCACGTCTTTGTTTTGTTTTAGGCCCCTAGCACATGAAGACACCCATTCATTTCAAATCTTACATCTGCTTCTGGGTTGGAATGCAAATAAAAGTACAATATTCTTACTTGGTGAAGCAAGGTGGTGCAGTGGATAGAGCTCCAGCCCTGAAGCCAGGAAAAACTAAGTTCAAATCCGGCCTCAAATACTAGCGGTGTGACCTTGGGCAAGTCACTTAACCCTCTTCTATAAAAACAGCTGAAAAAGGAAATGGCAAACCACTCCAATATCTTTGTCAGACACAACTGAAATGACTCAACAGCAACATCCTAACTTGAAGTCTGAAGCTGCCCTAATGACTAAGTCTCTCTTGTTCACTTTGAAAAAACTTGAAACACTATATAAATATCAGCTTTATTATTATTATTATTAATTATTAGCTTCCAGTTGCCAGGCCTCCGGTCTGTGGTGACTTTATACCCCAAGCTTTCTATTACACCCTTGCCAAGCTTAAGCAATACAACAACGTGCTGGTCAGTACTTAACAACTGACAGTGAAAAAAGAGAAATACTTTGAAATTTAATTTGCATTATTAACACTTTCTTCAGTCTAGACAATCCACAAAAGTTGGAACTTTAATTGGCATTATTAACGCTTTCTTCAATCTAGATAGTCCACAAAACAATAAAGCAAGTTCTGATTGGTGGCGATTTCTGAGGTGTAAATGCTCACCCTGAAAATTTAACTGTCAGCTCTGGAGTTGGCTGTAGCACAGCCCTAATCGAGAGGGAGAAGGATAGAGACCCTAGACAAGAAGAGAAGATAGGATTCATTGTTAGTCCCCTTCTGGTTAGGCCCGAGGGCATGCATTGAAAGGAGTGGCAAGGTGCTAGCCAAAGGCCCGATCCTAGAAAAGCCCAGCTGTGCAATATAATCCCTGGGAGAATTACTCATAGATTCTTTCTTATACAACAGGCTGCTGACTTTTAAAAAAAAAAAAAAAAAAGCTAAAGGCAAAATCTGTTTCTCTTGAAAAAAAAAATTTCCTGATGAATCTCAGACATTTATTCTTTAGAAAAAAAAAATAGATCATCTTGCATGGTTTACTCAGATGGCCTAAAGGATTTTTCACACCAAAATCCCTTCCCAGAAAGCATTCAGCTTTGCAAATATTGCAGGTGTGTCTGGTAGTTTGTGACGGATAAGGAGTTGGAGAGACTCAGGTCCTCTTGGACCCATCGTGATGCAGCAGAAAGAGCCTGGGACTGGAGCCAGAGGACCTGAGATGAACCTTGGCTAAGGTGCTGGCAAAGGCACTCTCTGGGCCTCAGTTTTGTCATCTGTGAAATGGGATCAGGAGAGGCTGGATGACCTCTACGTTCTTTCCTGAATGTTGTCAAGATGTTAAGATGAACCAATCTACTTTTCAACCTCTGCTGTTCTGAATTGTCATAGAATTCAAGTGTAAGGACTAGTCTAACCCTCTCATTTTACAAAAGAGGAAAATAAAACACGTGGGGGTTGTGTGATTTACCCAAGTCACATAGTCTGCAAGTATTAGAGGCAGAATTTGAACCCAGATCCCCTGAAACCAGAGCCACGTCCATGCCCAGAAACGTATGCCTCTTTCTGCACTTTCTGTCAAGAGGCTATTGTTTTTGTCTGTCTGTTCTCAAAGAGGACCAATGACATCAGCAGGCTGATGTCTTGACTTGCAAGTGAATTGGATGTAAGTGAGGTAGGTGTGGGACATTAGATCTCCAGTGTGAGGAACTCTTGTGATAGAAATTCTCTTCACAGATGCAGATCAGTAACTTGTCCTTTTTTTTTTTTTTTCTGGAAGCAATTGGGGCTTGCCCAAGGTCACATAAGCAGTAAGTAAGTGTCTGAGGTCAGATTTGAACTGATGTCCTCCCTCCTGAATCCAGGGCCAGCGCCCTAGCCTCTGTGCCACATAGTTGATTAGTATTTAACTTATCTTAGAAAGCAGCCCAGAGGCCCAGACTAGTTAAGTGACTTGCCTAGGGTTACACAGCTAGAAAGTGTCTGAGGTAACCCCAGCTCTTTCTGGGGACTCTAAGGCCAGTGGTCTGTCTGACATAACACACTGCTTTTCTGCTTTGTTTTTTTTTTTAATTTGATTTGATTAGCAACAATAATAGCTCCCATTTACATAGCATTTACTAAGTACTTTACAATCAGATTGGGGTACCAGCCAGAAAAGAAGGCGTCATCACTGGGTGAAACAAAATAAGTTTATAGGACAGCCAGGAAACTAATGTGACATTAACACTACCCAGGATGTAACTGAGAAAAAAAGGAGAGTTGAAGGAAAAGAATGTTGTCCATGTAAATAGTAAAGACTCTCTGAGGGAGACACTCAATCTTGGAAGGCATTTCTGCTACGTCAGAGAGGTCTAGAATCTGTCAAAAGAAGGAAATTGCCATGGAGGAGGACAACACTACTGACCTTTGTTAGAAGGGCGTGATCTTTAAGATTGGGACATGAGGGGGAAGATCTGTCTTCACTCTCTCCTCAGACCATCTTGTACCAAAGGCACAAATTTGAAGCCCAGCTGCACAAGCCTAGGGGTGTCATCCGTGGAACAAGGGAGAGGTGTCTTGACTCCAAGGATAGATCTCGTGGCCTTAGCCTCACCAGAATCATGTTGTTCCTTATTTATCTGACTGCCACAGAGAGTCAGAAATTTAGTGTAAATTAAATACATTCTAGAATAAACAGGAGTATGGAGAGAGAGAGAGAGCTGAGGAATCTCCCTCCCCACAGAGTTCTGCTAATTACCTTCTATTTACATATCATAGAGTCAGAAATGTGGAGCTAGATGGGATCTAAGAGGTCTTCTGATCCAGTCTTCTCATGTTATGGAGGAAGAAACTGAGGCTTGGAGTGCTTATATGGTTTGCCCAAAGTCGTAGATCACAAAGCCAGGTCCGAGACACAACTCCAACAACTGACAACGTTTTAACTTAATGGAAAAACATCATACTTGTATATAGAGACATAAAAATGTCTTGGTATGATGGGAACAATCAAACTTTAAATGTTTTTATCTCTTTTTTTAACCAATTGATGAATAAATCCTGCCATTAAGGTCTTTCATGATGCTGGAGAGCAATGGGGAGAGGAGCTGGAGGTGGGAAGCACCACTGAGTGGATCAGATCTCACACCCTCATATTCCAGATGAGGAAATTGAAGCCTTGCTCCAGATTACAGAAATACTAAAGGGCATCAGAGACTACAAAGGCCAGCTCACTCTTTCCTCTCTACCAAGTTACACCATGTAATACAGCAGGAAGGCTTTGGTTTAGATATAGACCAGAGGACAGACCTTGTGTCCACCATCTAAGGGCCGATGTAACAAGTCGGATCCTATCATTATGTATCTAGACCTGACAGGGACCTCAGAGGCCAATTTGTGTTAGCCAATTAGTTATTTACATGTGAATACTAATAATCACCATTTGTATAGACAACACTCTAAGGTTTGCCATACCATTTTACATACATTATCTCACATACTATCTTTGCACTTTAGGTATATTATCTCGTTTGATATTCACAATAACCCTAGAAAGTAGGTGTTATTATTGTCTCCACTTTACAGATGAGGAATCCGAGGCATACAGAGGTTAAGTGACTCGCCCAAGGTCACTCAGGTAGTAGGAGTCAGAGGCAAGATTTGAGGAGGCTCATCATGAGACGACACCAAGTTTTTCAGGCAGAACAAGTGACAGGGGCCATCTTTTTAAGGTATGGAGGGGTTCCAGTCTGCATTAATAATGCTCACACTCATGTCGCTGTTATTTTTGTTGTCGTTCAATTGTTTCAGTTGTGTCTGACTCTCCATGACCCCATTTAGGGTTTTCTTGGCAAAGATATAGAATGATTTCCCATTTCCTTCTCCAGTTGATGTGATTACAGATCCCTGAAGCATTGTAAGTAATTAATGAGCTGGGTTAGCTACATAGATGATTTAATTTATTGAATAGAAACCAGACATCAAAATGGACACACAAAAATCAATCACAAATGACTGATATAGTATATAGTATCTGTTTCTGTCTTAGAAAACTCTCAGTATTCAAATAAGAGATTAGAAAACACCTCCCTTCTTCCTTTGCAAGAGGGGACTATGAGTGTTGAATACTACATCTGTAATCAAACTAGCATCAGTTCGCTGAATGATTTCTTTTTCCTATCCTTTTATTCTTTGTAACAAAGAATGGCATGCAGGGTGTGGGAGAGAGGTTGATAGAAGATTTAAAAATGAAGATGGCACAAAAACAAAAGGTATCAATAAAATTGATTTTTTAAAATGGTTTAAGAATTGTGGCTGTAACATTAGTTTAAGGTCACTGAACAGTTCATCTGAGAAGTCCTTTTGTAGAGTTAACCAGGTAAGAAATTTTATCATGGAATCATGGGACTTCAAAGTTGGAAGCAATTTCAGAAGGTCAATTGGTTCAACCAATATCCAAGCAAGAATCTGTATTACAGCAGAAGGCAGTATAGTATAATGGAAAGAGCCATATCTATACAATCAGAGAATCTGGCATTCAAATCCCGGTTCCTATATTTCCTATATGTTTGACCTCCGTTGAATCATTTAAACAACCCTTGGGGTTATCGTTTTGGTGTTGGATTTTCTTTTTTGGGGGGGGGGTGGAGGGGTAAGAGAAAGAAAAAATGCTTGATATTTGAAAAAATATCTCCCTAGACTTTATTTTCCTCAGTTGTTAAAAAGAGGGATTTGAATGAGATAGTTTCTAAGGTCCCTTCCAGCTCTCCGCTATGACTTTACAAATAACAAAAGATAGTTCAATATGGCGGATGTCACTTGAAATTGATTGCCAAATTAAATGGTGTCTTAGGATTGCAGCTATAGACATGATGCAGTGTCAAGGCCTCTTACACTATCAGATTAACTTTTGCCCATGGCACCTAAATTCCCCTGGACTTCAATTTCCTCATCTGTAAAACTGGAGGGTTTAACTAGTTGGTTTCTGGGGTCCCTTCTATGTCCAGACCTAAGATTCCCAACAAAGGGGTTGTCTACCCTCCATTGAAGACTTCTAGTGATGGATGAGGCACGAGGAATCCCCCGACTTTTGAGGTGGCACACTTCACTTATGGGGATGGGAGAAGGGAACGAGCCTCTACTATATAGTACCTACTATGTGCCAGGCACTGTGCCAAATGCTTTACAAATGTTCTTTTACTCGATCCTCACATATGAGGTAGGCACCATTATACCCATTTTACACCTGAGGAAAGGGAGGAAGATAGCAATTAAGTGACTTGCCTAAGGTTATACAGCTAGTAAGTACCTGAAGCAGGATTTGAACTCAGGATTTTCCTGACTCTAGGTCTAACATTCTATCCACTTCACCTAGATGCTAGGGTTGCTCTTAACACATTACATATCATAGTGTAAACCAGAATACAAAAAACAAAACAAAACAAAAAACCAAAACACCCCACATAACAAAGCTACCTGCCCAGATTCACCTCCCATAAGCCTATCTTGCTTCAGCTAAGGTGTCTGAAAAAATTCAGAACACCTACAAGATAGGAATCTCAACTTGATTAATATCATGTAAATTTTTTCTCACTATGACATAGGCACATGTGGAAGCAAAGTCTCCCAGAAGCAAATATAATTAACCTGTCTTGATTTATGTCAATTATGTACTGCCTTTGACTGTGAGGTATGAAGTACTCTCTTTAAGACATGTCCATACCCTCAGAACATGAAAACAAATATGAGTCACTCTGACATACTACAATTTTAGAGAAAAAATAAATTCAGCTTCTTGAAATGATGATTTAATTGCCCCGAATCCATTTCCAAAAAAAGACAGAATGAATGGGAATTGAACAGCCATATGAACTACACAGAACGATTCAATTAGGGAAACACCACAAACTGTCCTGAGAGGTATGAACATGATTGAACATATACAAGCCCCAATGTTGGGTTAACAGCAGGAAATTCTGATCCCAATTTTTGTTTATACATTCCTTTTCCTAAGAGCACCAAGAAAAACCAAACAGTGCATTTCGAAAGGATTATAGCACTTCTCAGATAGTCATAATCACTTGAATAGCATTATAAAGCTCAAGGCTTAGGGCCAAGATATGCTAATTATGCAGAAATTCGCTGCCCCTTCCTAAGTAGGGCATAAAAGGAGGGTATTTGAACAAGAGGAATGGTATCTTTTTGTATATCAAGCTGCAGATATCCTTCCTTGAAAGGGGTTTTAAGGACTTATAGCTATCAAATAACTTGGAAGTTTAGAAAGCATCTTTAACTCCTTGGAGAAAAGCAGAGTTTAAATGTCAGTACCACAAATCATATTACGGTACTAACAAATTTTATTCTAGAGGTCACATTGGCTTCATGTCCTTCAGAAACATAGTCCATACTGAATTCCATTTTGTGCACGCCATTTTGAGATCACAATGGTGAGGGGATCATGTCATTTTAGGACTAGTTGAGAGAACTGCCATGTTGAGTTAACTTGGAGTTTTTAGATGGCCATAAGGAAGAACATGATCACTGTCCCCAGATCTTCAACAGGCTGTCTTATGAGAGAAGGAGTAGACTTAGACTGTTTGATTCTAAAGGGTGGAAATAGGACCATAGATGGAAATTACAAGAAGGTGGACTTCAGCTGAGCACATGGGAAAATGAGGTCATCCTTGAAAATGGAAGAAGCTGGTTTGTGACACATTCAATCCAATCCAATACGCATTTATTAAATGTCTACTATTTGTACTAGAGATATAGGAGGAAAAGGGAAATAGGCCCTGGCGTCAAAGAGTTTACATGTTGTATCCTAGGATACAACATGTATAGAAAGGTAAATGCAAATTTGAGTAAGCAGAGCACACTAACTAGTCAAGTCTACATGGTATGGGTTGGACCTAAAATGAGCCCGGAAAGAAGGTGAGGATTCTAAATGAGGAAGAGGAAGAAGGATAGCTTGGATGAAGACAGGTAGTGAAAACAGGATGGAGTTCAAGGAACAGATAGCAGATTTGTTGCACCAGAAAAGAAAGTGTAATAAGGGAAAATTCTGAAATAAGTATGGCAAGACTTAGATGGAGCCAGATTGTGGAGGAATCTAAGTCACAGGCTAGAGAATTTGTATTTATCCTAAAAGGAACAGGGACCATTGAAGAGCTATTGAGCAGAGAAGTGACATAGTTGGACCTGTACCTTGGGAAGATTATTTTGGTAGCTGTATGTAAGATAGATTGGACAAAAGGGAGACCAGTATGGAGGCTACTACAATGTGACTGAGGGATGAAAAGGAAAGCAAAGTTTCCTGTAAGGAAAAGGGTTCAAGAATGACCCTTGGTTGAGAATATCATAGAGAAGATTCTTACATGGGGGGAGCTGTTGTACCAAATGACTCCTTAACTCCCTTCCAGAAAAAAAAAAGGAAGGAGGAAGATAGGAAGGAAGGAGGGAGAAAAGGAGGGAAGAAAAGAAGGGGGGGAAGGAAGAAAGAGGAGGGAGGAAAGAATAGAGAGAAGGAGGGGAAAATTAAGGAAAGGAGGAAAGAATGGAGGAATGAAGAAAGGAAGGGAGGGAGGAAGGAAGGAAGGAAGGAAGGAAAGAAGGAAGGAAGGGAGGGTGGAAAAAGGAAGGAAGGAAGGAAAAAAGGAAGGAAGAGAAGGAGGGAGGAAGGAGAGATCAAGGGAGGAAATAAGCATTTATTCAGTATTTACACCAGGGACTTTAACACTCTGTAAATGTTACCTGTTATTAATTAGGTGACCTCCAAGACTCCCTCAAACCCTCAGCCTCCTGGATTCTATCCCAGCATCATCATATTCTACCTTGGGCTAATCATTTAATCTAAACCTCCCTTGCCCTATTATACAGATGAGGAAATTGAGGCACAGAGATGTGACTTGCTCAAGATCTCACAGAATTTGAATCCAGGTCCTCTGCTTCTAAACCTAGGGCTTTTCCCACTACAACATGAATCTATAAACCTATAATTCTGACAGATATCTAATAAATATTTATTAAATTTAATTTTTTTTCACTAATGGCTGTTGCAGCTTACATACCTTATTTTTTTAACCAAAATCACAACTTCCCGAGTCTCCCTACAACCTTCCTTAGCACAATAATATTGCTTCATATAGAAAACTATGATTATCTATTAGAAGGAAAACAATATTATAACAGGGTCCTTCTAAGAACAAATTGTCTTTAACAGAGTCCAAGACATACTAAAATTTGTTCAATTTTGTGGTAAAGACTCATTGTGTATGGTGAGCACTCTTGTACCCAAACTGGTAGCATGAATTCAGCCGGTCATAGATTTAAATTTGGAAGGGAATCAGAGGCCAGCTAGCCCAGCCACTCACTGACATCCAGGGAAGTTAAGAGATTTTCCTAAGGTCACACATGGAGCAAATATCAGGGGTAGGATTCGAATCCTGGCCCCAGACCACAGAGCTTCTGAGTTTTTGTTTGGTTTTGTTTTGTTTTTCCTGTAAAGTGTTTTCCTATTGTACTATATTGCCTGCCTGAGGTCTTAAGTCTCTCAAGCTAATGCTGTATTTGGAGGAAGAGGTCTTCTTAGAGTTCCCAAATTGGGGCAACCAACGTGGTGCTATGATGGGCTACTGGTAGGTGACTAACTCAATCAGAAAGTTAATGAAAGGAACAAATCAGTCCTGGCTAAAAAGAATCTGAGATTCTGATACATAAATTTATTTCACAACCTCTTCCCTCACCTTAACCACCCTTACAAAAAAAGGAGAGGTGAGGAGAGGAAAGGAGAGGAGAGGAGAGGAGAGGAGAGGAGAGGAGAG
>CM053623.1:186150531-186236891 GCA_028646595.1 Phalanger gymnotis
AATCATAAGGGACTTACTAAAGTTGAATTGTTTTGTTTACATTCATACATGGAAAGATGATGTGTGTAATTCATGAGACCTCAATATTTGGGTAGCTGAAGGGAATATACATATGTGTGCGTGTGTGTGTGTGTGTGTGTGTGTGTGTGTGTGTGTGTGTAGACAGAAGGCACAGAGTGAGTGGAATATGAAGGGATGATATCTAAAAAAATAAAATCAAATTAAGGGATGAGAGAAAAATATACGGAATGAGGGAGAAAGGGAGAGAGAGAATGGGGTAAATGATCTCACATAAAAGTGGCAAGAAAAATCAGTTCTGTAGGAAGGGAAGAAAGGGTAGGTGAAGGGGAATGAGTGAATCTTGCTCTCATTGGATTTGACCTGAGGAGGGAATACCATACACACTCAATTGGGTATCTTACCCCACAGGAAAAAAGGAAGAAGATAAAAAAGGGGGGATGATAGAAGGGATGGCAGGTAATCAAAAACAAACACTTTCAAAAAGGGACAGGGTCAAGGGAGAAAATTCAATAAAGGGGGATAGGTTAGGAGGGAGCAAAATATAGTCTCACAACATGAGTATTGTGGAAGGGTTTTACGTAATGGTACACATGTGGTCTATGTTGAATTGCTTGACTTCTTAGGGAGGGTGAGTGGGGAGGGAAGAGGGGAGAGAATTTGGAACTCAAAGTTTTAAAAACAGATGTTCAAAAACAAAACAAAGGTTTTTGCATACAACTAGGAAATATGATACATAGGCAATGGGGCATAGAAATCTATCTTGTCCTACAATAAAGTAAGGGAAAAGGGGATGGGTGGGAGTGGGGTGATAGAAGGGAGGGCTGACTGGGGAATGGGGCAACCAGAATATATGCCATCTTGGAGTGGGTGGGAAGGTAGAAACGAGGAGAAAATTCATAATTCAAACTCTTGTGAAAATCAATGCCGGAAACTAAATATATTAAATAAATAAATTTTTTAAAAAGTCTGAATGCAAAAAAAAGAAGAAATGAGTTTAATGATATTTGTTGGTAAAGTTCTTTGATCTTTGCAGAAGTGCAAAGTGTTATTATCTTAATGCTAGGTTTACCAATTGTTAAACTTATAATGACACTTTATGTTTCTTCAGCATCTTTCATCTGAGAGTGTCAAAGTGTTTTTATAAACCTTTACTAATTAATCAATCCTGAAAACACCTTTGTGAGGTAGGAACAGTATTATTAACTCTGCTTTATGGATTGGAAGAGTAACCCATTCAGAGGTCAAATCACTTGCCCAACCTCACAGTGAAGGAGACAGTGGCTACAAATTTTGATTTTCAGGACCACGTTTTAGACAAAGGATAATGTTGTTTCCAAAGAATATAAGAAAAGCATTGGGATATAATGGGAAATATATTGTTTCTAGAATAATAGGGCTTGGGTGCAAATCCCACATCTGCTCCTTGGAGGGTCTTGGGAAAATGATTTCATGTCTTAGCCTCAGTTTTTTTTCTCTGTCAATTGAGGGAATTATACTAAATGGCTTCTGAGGTTCCTCCCAGCTCCTACTCTGTGACATTAAGTAAGATTTAAAGTGATACTTTCAGAAGACAATTTTTTTTGTTGTTCTTGATCCATACCTGTGATTTCTTTGGTATATGGAATTCACAGAATTAAAACTACCTCTACCAATCCAGAGGAGCATATTGTCTATAGAGACAAGACAAAGAAAGAACTCAAGGTGGAGAAAGCCTCAGAGACCACTCAGGTGACTCAATCACTTTACAGATGAGGAAACAGAGGTTTCCTCAAGAGATTATACTACTTGCCCAAGGTCAGAGAGAAAGTAAGCCCTAGAGGTAAGATTTGAACCCAGATCCTCTGACTGCTGGAGCTGAAGCTTTTTCCACTGTACAGTGTCTTAACGAGTTGGCTGAAACACCAAAAGGTTTGGCACCTTTTCCATAGTCCCATGGCTATTGTATATCAAAGGCACTACCTGAACTCATCTCCCTGATGCCAAAGCCAGTCCTATATCCATCATACAGGACTGCTGCCAGAGGAAAGAAATTTTTTTAAGCCTCTCCTTTTCACTAATTTTCTTGAACATATCTATATATCTATATCTTTCTATATCTGTGTGTGTGTGTCTGTGTGTGTGTATATACATACACATATAAACGTATAAATGTATTAAGAATGACAATACTAAGACTTCATATTTGTACAATACTTCACAATGTTCATACATCTTATATCATTTTATTGCCAAAACATCCCTATGTGTGGGCCCAACAGATATTATTATCCTTTTTTAGCAGACAAAGAAATTGAAGCCTAGAGAGGTTGCCTAAGTTCAAATAATTAGTAGGCGAAGGAGCCCAGGTTTTCTACCACCTACTATCAATGTGCTTAGCAAAGATGGAGGCAGAGTAGCTCCAGAACTGACCCAGAGTCAGGAAGACCTATGTTCATGTCCTGCCTCCGGCATATGCTATCTATGTGATCCCTAGCCAAGACCCTTTACTTCTCAGTACCCACGCATATCCCTGTATAACTAAGTTACAGAGCAATGGCAAATAGGCAATACTAGAGGGAGTTTGTTCAGTGAGAGTTCTCAATAAAATCAAAGGTCAAGGCCAAACCAAAAGTCAGTGGATTGGAAACTATGCTAAGAGCTAAGCATACAAGGTCAGAAACAAAATAGTTTTGGACTTCATGGAGCTTAGGTCTTATTAGGGGCAGAGAGGCTGAGGGAAACAACATGGACACAGCTAAAGAAATGCAAAGTAAATTGATAGTAATTTTCTGGATGGGATGGCATCGGCAACTGGTTGGGGAGGGGGGATCACAATAGATCTCTAATAGGAAACACTTGAACTGAGTTTTATGGAAGTTAGGGCTTCTAAGAGGTAAAGGTAAGGAGGATATGTATGCCAAGTATGGGAGAGGGGAAGAGGAGAAGGCAGTGAATGCCACTTGGGAGGAACAGTGAATAGATTGACTGAAAATGGAGCTCATAATGGGGAATACTGTGAAATAAACCAGGAACGATGGGCCAAAGCCAGATTTGGAAGGACCTTAGCTGTCAAAGAGGCAAGTTTGTATTATATCCTAGAGGCAAGAGGAGGTCAATGAAGTTTATTGAGTAGAGAGGACAGCTTTAGGAACGCCATTTAGCAGAGGATGGATTGTCTGATATGTGTGCTGATTACCTCTTTGCTTCCTTCCCTGGGTCTTATCTCTCCTATGAGTACATGCGCCTTTCATGGCCTTGTTTAGTCTCTTGGAGAACCTAAAAATTACAGCTGCTTATTTTTCCCATCGTCCATGAGCAAACATGGATCAAAGAAGAGAAAATTCGGCAATAAAGTTCTTTGAATGACCATTTCGTGAATGTTGATGCAAAAAAAAAATGTAGAAGAAATCTTCATTTTTTTTTTTTTACAAAATCTGCTTTTCTTGGAGCTATGTTAGACTAAGGAATTCTGAAAATACACTTAATAACATTGTATTATAAATAACAAATAGGTCATATGACCCTGGACAAATTACTTTATCTCTCAGTGCTTTAGAACTGAAGTGTCAAACACAGCCAGATGGCCCCAGACTGTAACTTCCTCAGTGTGCCCCAACCCCACTTAAAATGTAATTAGGAAATATTTAACAAACTCAATAAAAATACGACAGAACACAGATAAAATTAACTTGATTTCCTAAATCAATACATAGTCCACAGGGATCCTGATGTACCAGTTAGGGAACCTTGTTTCTACTTAAATTTGCTACCACTGCTCTAGGAAATTCTTTTTCAGATTAATTAATTAATTAATTGAGCAATAAATCAATCAATTAATTAATTTTTAGTTTTCAACATTCATTTTTATAAGATTTCATGTTCTAATTTTTCCCCCTCTCTTCACTCCCCCCTCCCCAAGGCAGCATGCAACCTAATACAGGCTACGTATACGGAAACTCTTAAACTGCTAGTTGAGAAGGTGCCCAACCATATTGGCCAAGAGGGTTTCTCCTTGGAGGAGTTCATTGTACCTATATGTCACAGTTCTTATCCCTATCCATTTAGCAGCTATGCATTTTTTCTCCTGCATGTTGTTCTGTCCTCCCTTTTTCTTTTCCCATTAGAGGCAATGTTGCCAGTGGATATAGAAGAGCGACTCAAGCCTTTCATTTCCACCCACTTTTTGGGTTCCGGAATGTTCTACGGGGTTTCCGTACCCCTTTCTCTTGTATCTGCCAGACCCGGATGGAAATCTGTAGGCTTGTGGTATCCCCAACTGAAAACCAATCCTTCTTTTTCCTGTTTTCATCTACTATGTAACATGACCGTCCCCTTCCATTAGCATGCTGCACAGCTTCCTTTTAAGCGGCTGCTTTATCTAGACACAGTATTTCCTTGTATTGCCGTTGGCATTTCTGTCCATCGTTCTATCAATTGGAGCTGTTTTCTGCAGCAAAGCCCGCGTCTTTTCAGTCGCATGCGAAGACAGGTACTAAAGTCTGCTATGTTTATTTTCATTGACTACTCACCCAACTGCCTCCCCTTCTCAGGGTGACAGAGACACACTTAGGAGAAGATTGAGTTCCATCTTATCGATCAATTGATGTGTTTAATTGTACCCTCTGTGCCAGGCACCGGCCTGAACTCTGGGGTCACAAAGAAAAACTGCAAAATGATCCTTGTCTTTAGTGAGTTTATAACCTAATCGTGATGGCCACACGTATATTATAAATTCACATAAGATGCATGACGAGTAGTTAAAAGTTGACCTTGGATATGGGGAGAGAAGAAGGGCACACAACACATATATTCATTAGTTAATTAATATTATATCACATTATTATTTATCATTATAATTCATATATTATAGTAATCAATATAATTAATAAGCACTATTATATCACATTATTATATCATATTAATATTAAATATATTATATTAATAGATAAATATAAATATATTTTATATATAGATTTATATACATTTCAACATAATAAATACAATTATCATGATTAATAAGTATATACAATATTCATATGGAGTAGAAAGATACAAGATAACCTTGGATATGGTAGGGGTCAAGGGAGAAGGGCCACAACAAAAATATAAGGTGGCACAGTAGATCGAGTGTTGGGCCTGGAATTAGAAACGTGTTTTTGTTGGATTGTCTCAGTTGTGATCCTATTTGGGGTTTTTTTTTTGACCAAGATACTGGAGCGGTTTGCCATTTTCCTCTCCAGTTCATTTTACAGAGGAGAAACTGAGGCAAATGGAGGTTGAGTGACTTGCCCAGGGTCACACAGCTAGTAAGTGTCTGAGGCCAGATTTAAACTCATGAAGATGAGTCTTTCTGATTCCAAGCCCAGTGTTTTATACACTGTGCCACCTGAGTTCAGATCCAGACTCAGTTACTCCCTAGCTGTGTGACCCTGGGCAAGTCACTTAACCTCCATTTGCCTCAATTTCCTCATCTGTAATGTTGGGGTGATAATAGCACCTACCTCCCAGGGTTGTTGTGAGGATGAAATGAGATCATGTTTGCAAAGCACTTAGCATGGTGCCTGGCACACGGTAAGTGCTATATAAATATTTATCATTATTATTACATATATATTACATATAACACAGAGTGGATAGAAGGTAACTTTCAATGGGAAGATACAAGATAAGACTTACTGCAGAGGTAATACTTGAGGTGAGTTTTAAAAGAAGTAGGGATTCCAAGGGGCGGAGTTGAGAAAGGAGACATTTCCATGCCAACAAATACTAGATGGCAGAGATGAGAGAGGGAAAATCAAGAGGGAGAAATAGCATGTCGGCCAATCTGGCTGAACTGCACAGTGTGTGGAGGAGGGTAATGTGGAAGAAGGCTGAACAAGGTGGAAGGAGCCAGATTGCAAGAGATTTAAATGCCACAGAGGGTTTTATCGCACAGGCAACACAGAAACTAGTGAAGGGGGTAGGAGAAAGAGTGACTTGGAGCTGGGACGGAGTTAGGGATTGGCAGCAGCAAGAAGCCCTGGCTGGGCATTGGTCTGGAGAGATCCCTGGCCATCAGGTCCCTGGAGTCAACCCAAACCCACCTTTAGCACCAACTCCTTTGCCTTATCCTAAGAGGATGGAGGAGACATCCCGTATGTGGAATGCATATATGAATCCTGATCCATCTGGTATCTGAAGGTCAAAGTGTCCTGTGGTCCGAAGGTCTGGGCCTTGCAGCATAAGGGAAAGGACAAAATAAACATTAATAAGCACCTACTATGTGCCAGGTACCATCCAAAGCGTATTGCAAATATTATCTCCTTTGATTCTTACAATAATTCTGGGATGTTATTTACATTCATTCTGAGACAATTGATCATTTCTGTTTTGGCCAGAAACCTTGAGGGTTTTCCCCTCCAGATCATTTTTTTTTTTTATTTTTTGACTAGGTAAAGAGGCCATTCTCTGCCTCATTTCTAATTAAGCCTTAATCACTGAATGAGTGTTGCCTCAGTCAAACTGAGACCTGTTAAAGACCTTAGCTTGAAAAGGTCAAGGTCTCTCACTGCATCCTGGGTCATTTCCACTCATCTTCATCTATATCTGGCCATGGGACCCTGAAGGCTCTGGAGGAGAAAGTGAGTCTGGTGACTCCACACAGCCCTCCTTCACTCAAATCCAATTCACTTGCATGTTATGGCATCACCTCCCTGATGTCATGGTCTTCTTTGAAAAAGAAGGGCAAACAACAACAATCCTGGGATGTAGGTGCTATTATTATCTTCATTTTATAGTTCAGAAAACCAAAGCAAACAGAGCTTATGTGAGTGGCTCAGGGTGACACAACTAGTAAGTGCCTGAGGTCAGATTTGAACTCTCATCTTCCTGACTCCAAGCCCAGTATCCCATCCCACCATTTAACTGGATATTCCATAGTTATGGTGGCCTGCAGAGATGGTTTGATGAAGCAAGATGGGTGGGTAGAGGCAGCCTTCAAATACAATAACTGAAGGGGTCTAGGGCTGGAGCATCTGTGAACAGTGAAGGAGTGCAGAGGGTCTGGTATCCATAGCTGTTCTCTCCAACCTTGGTCCTAGGTGAAAGAGAAGGAAGGCTGCGGGGTTGTCATGGCAACACAGAGCCCAACAGATACTGCATCCACCTACAGCATCAGGCAGGCACCAAGCAGAGCCTTCTAAGAGGGGCAGGGACTAGGACACTGGATCACTTCTACCCTCTGCCCCAGTAATGGTGGTGCCCCTCCCACTGCTAACCTTTGACAGGCAGAGACCATACTCCTGTACATACAGTGACTTCTTTGTATATCCTACAATTCCTAGCCCAGCTACAGCATATAGTGTGCATACAATAAATATTTCAATTAAATTCAACAAACAGTAAGCAACTGCTGTGAAAAGAATTGAGGATATAAAAAGGGGGGGGAGGGGGTGAACAATGAAATAGTCCCTGCCCTCAAGGAAAGAAAGCTCTCTAGCCCTGGCAAGTGCTGGATGGTAGGAATTCTAGGCCCTGCCTTTTTAAGTAAAGCATCCAAATACTTTGACTCATGCGTGAGTTTTTGGCATCTTTGTACACTATCGGCCTTCTGTTATGTAATTAGTCTGAATAATCGTGCTCTTGTGGCTTGTAGAAACATCCACTTAAATTTCTACTAATATCTTTTTTTTTTAATTTTCTTTTTGCATGTTTTTGCAAGGCCAGACATAAATGTTTGTGCATTTTCTCCCTTGCTCTTGTTAAATTCAAGACCTTTATTCTTCCGTCTCTTTTTATTTTTAAGTTCAGGGAAGGAGAAAGTTTCCACCTACGTACTCATTTCTCATGGTGACCATAAGTAAGACATTCTGACATTGAAAACCAATTTCTTGCTCTTCAGCTTGTTTTACTGCAGATCTGTAATGGTGCCCTTGCCTCTTTTCCATCCCATTTGCTTGGATGGGGTTCCCAAGGAAAATCAAAGGTTCTCCCTCTGAAGGCTGTAGGTAGGCTTATTTGAGGAGGAAGCCTGGTACATTAGAACAAGAACTAAGTTTGGAATTTGAGTACTTGGCTTAAAATCCTACTAATAACATTGGGCAAGTCACTTTGTGTCTTTGGGCCTCAGTTTCCTCAACTGTTAAATAAAGACCTGACAATCTCTGAAGTTCTTTTTAGCCTTTGTGAGCCTATGATCTTGTGACCTATTCTATATTCAGTGTGAAACAACAGGGGATAAATTAGTTGACTCAGACTTTTGGATTATGAGAGGAGGAGCCACACACTGTGCTGAGCCTCTCGGGAAGGGAGTCAGTTGTAAAGTCAGAGTCCTCTCCCCTCCTTTCCACCCCTCCCCAAAAGCAGTTAATGGCTGCTTTGGGGCGGAAGCTCAAAGAAGATACAAGTAATCTTATCCACATGGTCCCAGAAGAGTTTCTGGATTTTGGGTACTTGGACACAGTCTTGTAGAGCCAATAGCAGACTGGCATGCTGTCGATCACATGGCAGCCTCAGACAGACAGACCAAGATCCCAAAAATGGGAGTTCCCGAACCTTAAACTTCTGAAGAAATTTTGAGAATCCCTAAGCTCAGCTTCCTAGATAGAGAAGGGGGAAATCCCTAGGTAGAAAGTTCCTGGAATTCATCTTACCACCAAGAGAAGGGAGATTTCCTGGGTAGCTTATCTTCATGTCCCATCTATCCAACCTAGATCATCTTAGCACCTGCTTACCACAACTGCCTTGCTGACCCAATGGGACAAGAACCCACCTCCTCCCTCCACATGAGATCCGGACCTCTGCTTCTTAGACCTCCAAAATCCATGCCCCAGTCTCTGAGGAAATTAATCCCTTCATCTTTGGAATTTCTATTCTAGGACCCAACCTACTTAGCTGGTGATTTAATGAATACAAACTACCCTTCTTTGCCCACCATATCTATTGGCTGATCCTAGGTTCCAGACGATGCTTCATCTTCACATTCCATTCCCATCCAGCTTCCCACTCAGATCCTCTGATCATCTCCCTGCCATTATACCCTTACTCTGGCACTATTCTTCCACTTTTATTTGTATTTTCCTTGATATCAGTCCTCTATATGTGTTATCTTCCCCTATTAGAATATAAACTCCTTATGTCTCTCCTGAGTATGCATTTTGCTGGCGTAGACTTTGAGAACCCCGGGGTTTCTCCACACCAATACTGAGGCATCAGGATAGGACCTTAGTGATGGTTTCTGCCTCTACCCAATAGAAAAATCTTGCTGTTTTGGGACCATAGTAAGTATGTTTTCCTTACCCTTCCAGGTGTCAGAGACAGACTGCCAGTAGCTCATAGCTGGCAGTATTAAAGGCAGGTGGAGAATCGAGTGTGATCAGCATCCCTGTGTGGTCTTCTAGAATACCCAGAATGTTTGCTATTCCCCCTTTCCATTCTTCAGCCTCACTGAAAAAGGTCTCCAGGTGCTGCTGGCCTCCAGGTGTTGCCAGGCTTGGCCCACTACCATCTTCTTAGTCAGCTTTGCCTAAGAAAGAAACTCGGGAGTGGAATAGTAATTGGGAAGGCTGTAGGCATGAATTGGTTTTCTGAGTAGGGGGCGGACAGCCATTTCTATGAGAAGTGTTGGCATTTTTGGCATCTCTCTGTGTATTATATGCTACATTGACAACAAGCAAGTTGGAACACACCACTGGTTTTAAATAAACTAATCTACAGTATAATCTATAGGGTTATCTTTACCAGCATACTTTGTAGGAGCTGTATTTCATGACATATAATTAGAGTGTGAAATTGCAATGACTTGTAATCAAAGCAATGGATTAATTTGCTCCCCCTTTACATGTTCCTGCATTATAGTATTAATGGTATTCTCTAAAAAGCAAAGCATTTATCCTTGTTTTTTTAACTGATTTTCCCATTTATTCAGTTGTTTTCATAATCAATTTTAAAGCTAGAAGACATAAATAATCTACTGACTTTCCCATTTATTCAGTTGTTTTCATAATCAGAGTTTTAGAGTTAGAAGAGACAATCTACTGATTTCCCCATTTATTCAGTTTTTTAATGTAATCGAGATCTTAGAGCTAGAAGGGACAAAAGTTCTACTGATTTTTCCTATTTATTCAGTTGTTTTGCATAGTCAAGGTTTTAGATATAGAAAGGACTTAAAGTTTGATCCCCCCATTTTCCAGTTTAAGAGATTTGCCTGAAATCATGCAACTAGTGAGAGACACAGGCAGAATTTGAACCCAGGTCCTCTGACTCCAAACTGAACACTCTTACCGAGGACTCCACGTTATCCTTAGCTGTTCTGCTCACATATAGCTACCTAGAATTAAGAAATTGTTTAAAATCATATCTAGACAATAGCTGGCAAAATAAAGGTATCTTTGATTATTATAACTAACTTTGGCCTTTCAGGGAGGAGAATTCAATCATAGAAAACATTTTGTTTGTGAAAAGCGAGCTCTGAAATGAAAGGTTAAGCAGAAGTCAGCAAAGACACTTTTCATATTAGCAGAACAGTTTCTTTCCAAATAGCTCTTCAGCACTTTAAATAAGATCTCTAAAAATCTATAGGCCGTTATCTCTATTCTTATAGGGATTTTTTTTAAAGATCTTCAGCATGAAAGATACTGTAATAATGTGAACAAATGTTGCATTGAACAGAGCAAATGGAAAGGGAGATTAAAAACCTGCAGATATAAAATTTCAGATTTTTGCTTTTAAAAGATCCTTTTCATTCCATGGAGGTAAAGAGATTAATCAATTCTGTTTGAAAAGTCATTGCCTGTCATACTTGTGCTTGCCTTACCTATGGTCAAAAGGGCAGAGTGAGCTTCTTTTTCTAAAAAACAAATCAGTAAGAGGCAAGAAATGAAATGGGTGATCGTTTTTCTTTTCAAATTTCAAATGAGCATTAATACAAGAATTTTGAGTTGGGATGTTAAATGAGGAAGCTGTCCAAGCTGGGGTCCTGAAGGTACCTAGTGCCAGGTGAGTTTGGGAGGAGATGGAATGCCGAGGACTTTGTTTTTCTTTTTCTTTTCTGTTCTATATTTCCTGCTGAATTTTTTGGCAGCCCTTCCTCTACTTCTCCATGTGCTAACTGGCTACCATTGGAGCATGTCACGTATAGGACTGGCTTCTTCAATGGGAACCCCAGTGTGGGTTCAGCAAGTCAGACAGGTTAGTTAGCAAGGAAAAATCCTTTGGAAAAAATTATTGTTCTCAGCTTTCATTTAAAGAGATTCTCCACATGGTAGAACCCATTCACAGGCTTTACCACATGAAAGAATAGACTGTAATTTGTGAACTTTTCATCTAGGATCTTGCCGTTGGCACTCCGGCTTGAGTTTGCTAATGATACTTGGACTCTATCTTGAGTTACCCTTCATTCTTTTGAAATTCTTTGGAATTTGTAAGTTAGCCGAGTTCTTTGGGTATATGAAACAAGACCATAAATGAAACAGACAAGTTTGGGGTCTTCATAAGAATGCTCATACACACACTTTGCAAAACCATTCCACAAACATGATTTCCATCCTTGGCTCAAAAACCACTCTCAGAGAGAAGGCGACTCAGAGGTTTAAACCTAGACTGGAAGAGCTAAAAGAGTGAGTCAAATCAAGTCAAGTCAAGTCAGTTAAATACCTACCATGTGGCAAGCATAGTGCTAAGCACTGGGGATACAGAGAAAGGTGAATAACCATGCCTACTCTCAAGGAGCTCACAGTCTAATGGCAATAACCGCTAGTAGTTTCCTCCCAGATTCCAAAAATAATTACTACCTCTTGTGGTAGATTGACCCTATAACTAAAATATTCTGAATTAGTTTTTTGGTTTTTTTCCCACTTGGGAGAAGAACAAGGAAATGTAACAATTGCCTTTTCTCTAGCCTCTTAAATAGGAACGTAGATAGGATAAAACATTATCAAGTCAACTTTTTTCTTAAGGATCTGAGACAATGAATCAGGGAGACATCCAGAAATGGAAAATCATATTCAGTTATCCCTTCCACATGCAACTTTTCCCAATGTGATTTTGATTTATTGCAGATCAGCATAAGAAATTATATGGGAGTTTTGTGGAAGCCATAGACATGGAGGCCAGCAGACAACATGGAAAAAGTTTAGAAACTCAGAAATACATAAAATATATGTATAATATTCCATAATACCAACATGTTTTATCTTTTAATACCATAAAATAATTCAGAGTTTTTCTCTGGTGTGAAGGGAAGGCCAAAAAATTTTATGTGGATTTTCCCGATCATGGGGATGCTGGGGCCTTTAACCCCTGCGATGTGGAAGGGATAACTGTACTTTGGAGGAGAGGGGATCAGAATGAGCAGCAGGGACTCCTCTAGCTTTATTTCAACCATCTTTCCAGAAAAAATGGTGTACAAACCCTAATGCCCGGATCAATCAATAGCTTGCCATCGTTATGTACCCACTTTGTGTTAATTGCCTTGGGAAATACAATAGGCAAGCAAACCAAGATCCCTGCCCTTCTGATCATTACATTCAAGGAATTTTTTCCTAATGTTCCTTTTTTGGCGTGGGGTCTAGACCCATGATCTCAATATGTAAAGAACTCCCAGGGAAGAAAGCCTCTCTACCAATGCCTTTCTGCAATTGGCAGGTATTTTATATGATTAGAGAATTACCAGGGGGCACTAAGAGCTTAAGAGACCTGCTCTGGGTCCTACAGTCAATGTTCACGAGAGGGACTTGAACCCAGTTTGTTCTGATATCAAAACTGTCTCTCCTTCCACTCCTCCATGCTGCCTCTTAATGTTCCATTGTTTCTTCCATAAAATAAAAACCATTTTGACTTTTCTTTTTTACTGAGGATTAAAATCAAAATGCAATGTTTACTTCTAATATATAAATAACAAATAACACTTATATAGCCATTTAAAATCTGCAAAGTATATTCTTTCACTTAATCCTCAGAATAACCCTGTGAGGTAAGCGTAACACATCCTTATATTCTCTACTTTATGCAGATGAGGAAATTGAGCTGTGATCATAACTCATATGTCAGAGGCAGAATCTGAATCCAGGTCTTCCTTATTCTTTATCCAGAATTCTATCCAATACTGTAGCATGATGTACATGAACTCAGTCAGATCAAAGGATTACAACAGTCAGCCTGTTGGACTCTCTGTAGTTTCTCTACATTGCTTTATTATATGAGGGGACCTCACTACAGATGAATTAGTAAGATTTCCCCTGCCTGTCATGCAAATTGAACTAACTGAATGTTAGACCATGCATCTGACCACAATCACATTTTTTGAGGTATGAAGTTGTCGTCAAAGGCTGTTTTTATGCAAATCCAAACCATTTGAATTGTCAATTGTAATCTAAAGAACACAGGTCCATATGTACGGTTTCTCTGTAATTCTCCTAATTTCTTTGTCTAGTAACCTCATTAAAAAAAGAGTCCAGTTAGGCATGACTTATTTCTAGTGGACCCTTGTTAAATCCAAGTAATCACTATTTCCTTTCCTTGTTGTTATAAATATCATCAACAAGTACAAACATTTCAATATACGAAGGGAGGATTCAATAAAGCTTTTTACTTTTCTAACAATAATCCTAATAGCTAGAATTTATGTAGCACCATAAGGTTTGTAAAGGACTTTACATGTGTGCCTTGATTGATTCCCATAATAACCCTGTGAGGAAGGTGCTGTCATCATCTCCATTTTTACAGATGAGGAAACTGAAGCTATAAGAGGGACTTACCAGGACTTCTAGGTCACATGACCAATAAGATGGAGGTCCAGATATTTTCTCCAATCCACACCATCTCTCAAATATTTCCAAAATAGAAATTATGTACAAGAGATAAAGCGATTCCAGCTGCTTCCATACTCCAGGACAGTAAGAACACAAATGGGGTAAAAATTCTATAAACTAATTAATGGCAGAAAAGGTAAGCTAACCCCTAGTATTCACTTGACACCTTCTCTTCCCCATACAGTCACCAAACCAGGGCAAGGCTGTACACAGGCTTGCCACAGAACTTAGCTCTACCAACCCCTTCACCCCGTACTGTGGAAAACCAAAAGGCTTGTATTGGTTGATAAAACAACTGCATTCCTTGTAGTGGGAGCACTCTGCATATCAACAGAGCTTAGCCAGAGAACTAAGGAACAGAAAGAAGTGAAACATGACGTAGATGTATGGCATTCCACTAAGTTTGACAAAAAGAGCCCGGTATCCTGTTCCAGACGCTTCTGTTCCCCCCAGAAATTACTTGGAAAAGAGACTGAGAGAAAACAAAAGGCAGGTAGGTGGCACAGGGGATAGAGAGCCAACCCTGGAGTCAGGAAGACATGAGTTCAAATCTGTCCTCAGACATTTACTAGCTGTGTGGCCCTGGGCAAGTCACTTAACTCCAATAAAAGAAGGAGGAAGAGGAGGAGGAGAGGGAGAAACTGAGGTTGGTGAAAAGTGAATTCCCCGGCATAGGAGGAGGTTGAAGTGGCTTTGAGGTTCATCACTCAAGGAAACCACCATCAAAGGGGAAGGAATCAGAAAGTGGATAATAGGGTAATATAACTGAGGGGGGAAAAAGACTGGAATTATAAAAAACCACAGAGGAAGAAAACTCAGTTAAAGACATTGAGCATAACAGATAATCCAACTAGGAAGATATTAATAACAGAAGAGAAAGTGGCCTCCAGATCAGCTAACCAAGTCCAGAGGTCTATGAATAAATATTGAGAGAAAAAGATGAATCAACAACTAATAAAAGAGGACCCTGTGAATGCCCTAGAAATGTTGTAGTGACATCAGGATATTTCTAAATGGTTTAAAGGAAAAAACGAGAATTGTAAAAGTAGAATTGATGGCTTACGTAGCAAAAATAATTGGCAGAATTGAAAATCTTGAATCCATGGTGGCAAAATGTTCTTGCCACATTTTGTGTTCTTCCTTAATTCATTCCTGATTTTACTTTTTGTACACGTCCATTTCAAAATCTAATTTAAGTGATCCCCATCCTGTTAATATCTTTGCATGCCCATCCCTTTTCTTTCTAAATGGAGTCATTCATGATTATATGTGTACATACCGTGTCTCCCAAACAAAAATATCCTCCTTAAGGGAAGGCACTCTCTCACTATTGTCTTTGTATCCCTAGTACCTAGCACAGTGGTTAGTACATAGTAGACTCTTAATAAATGATTGGTGATATTTTTATTGCTCACGTCAATAGTCCCATCCCTCCTGAGACATCTTCCCTTTTAGATTATGAAATCGTATCTAGCTTTTCTTTGTGTTTTTTTTTATTGGTATTTGCTTCACCAAAATCTAATGTTGACTATATTCGTTCAGGATTCTCAAACTTGAGAATTAAGAACTCCAAGATTTTGCTCGTTTCCCATTATTTCCCATCAATAATCAGTTTCCCCATGATGATTGGTTTTAGGTTTGGAGTAGAAATTTGTCGTTTCACCTCCTTTACCATTATATATTTTCTTCATGGTATCATCAATTTGTCACATGGGCTCGCTTTTAATCAAGCTTCTAACAGGTTTCTGAGAATTTAAACTCTGACACCACTGTTATTACCACTGCTGACAGTTTTGTGATTCAGAAAGCATTATTTACATCTTCCACCTGCTTAGGTGTGTTTAGGTTTACCAAGTTTTCTCCAACACGCTTCCTCTTTCAGTTTGAGGCATATCTCTGTGCCTGGATTCAGGAAGACCTGGGTTCAAATACAGCCTCAGACACTTACTAACTGTGTGACCCTGGACAAGTCACTTAATTTTGTTTGCCTCAGTTTCCTCATCTACAAAATGAGCTGGAGAAGGAAATGGCAAACCGCTCCAGGATCTTTGCAAGGAAACCCCAAATGGGGTCACAAAGAGCAGGACAGCTCTGAAATGAAACTGAACTGAACAACAACAACATATGTGTGTGTATGTATACATACACACATACCATACCTTGGAAAGGTACACACCAACTCAAATTTAGAAAGGTTTTCAGTATGAATCCACTGACGTACTATATCTGTATTTTGAAGACCATTCTAATTTCAGAGTTCATCACTAGGTTACACAACAGGTGGTGAATTTTTAGGCACATTAGAAAAATCTCAGGTTTTTAAAGTATTGAAATATTTATATTTTCAGTTTATTGTATCCTGAAATAATGGAGTGCATGAATTCACCAATAACATTTCAAAGTAATACTTGATTTTATCCGTCTTAAAACCGTCTTTTTCAGTTTTTAAGAGGATATTCCCTGCTGCGAGTATTCAGGATTTTGTGAAAGGCTTAATTAAGTTCACCCTCTTCACATCATTCAAGATATTTACAAAAAAAAAATCATATAATTCTCCTCCCTCTCCATCTCTATTTATCTAGATCAGAGCCCTAGCTTTTTAAAAAAATTCTTTCCTCAAATAGAAATTCAGGTTGACAGCCCTCAGCACAGATGGTCCTAGATAGTTAGAAAGAGAAATCCAGGAGGGCTTCATATGCTACAGATTGTTACCAACATTCCATTCTTTTTAAATTCTATGTCAGCATTCTTCACCAACCCTTATGAGTATTACTCCTGCATTGTCTGCCATCTGTTATCAGTAAGAGAGGACAGTATTTGAGAAGACTGCTCCAGGAAAGGGGTTGAGGGTTCAATTAAACCCCATCCCTTTCAGGTAGCAACTTTAAGAATCTTTTAGCAAGTGGACAATAAGACAGTTGCCTTACTGAATCTCATTCAATAATGCAGACATGGCTTTCCAAAGCAAGGGTTGGGGAGACTATAATAAAAGAATAAGTGAAGAAGAAAGGAATACTACATTCCATGAAATGGGTTAAGAACTTTACATATATTCTCATTTGCTCATGACAACAACCTTATGAAGTAGGCACTATTATTATCCCCGATTTATCGTCGAGAATACTGAGGCAGAGGTTAATTGACTTGCCTAAGGTCATATATAGTAAGTGTCTGAGGCCAAATTTGAATTCAAATATTTCTGACTCCAGGCCCCCTGCTCTATCCATTGTACCACCTTGCTGCTTCATGACCTAAATCAACAGCCTATTGGTGGTGAGCTTCTCCAGGTTAGTCCAAGATATCACCCTCGTGATGTCATTGGTCCTCTTTGAGAACAAAGGACAAAACAACAAGAAGACAATAGTCTGTGACAGAGATCATTCTCAAAACCCTCCCAACAGGGCAAAACTTGCCAAAGCTTTCAATCTGCTGGCTTAACCATTAAGAACTCAATGTCACTTGCATACCACAATGAAACACTTGAATAGGACTTTGTAGATGACCAGTCTAGTAAACCTGTCATAAAGGAAGAGTATTCTGGTTCTTCTGATGAATTCATATTGGTTGGTAGTAATCGCTGCTTGCCTTTCTAGGTTCTCAACGATCAACTCTTTAATAAAAAGTTAGAATTTTGCCAAGAATTGAAATCAAATTCACCAACCCCTAGCTTTCTTTTTGTGAAAATCTAAACCAAAACCACGTATTAAGCACTCACTGTATGCTCGGACATATTAGGCATTAGATATAGAAAGATAAAAATACAACCGTCCCTGTGCTGAAAGAGCTTACTTTATTGGGGGAAATGTGTATGTGCACGTGTATGCAACATGTACATGTATGTGCAGTATATACATGCATAAGTGTATGCAAAATGAAGACACGGTAGTTTAGGGATGAAGGGCATCAGAAGCTGAGGGGAGGGGAATCAGGAAAGGGTTCATGTAGAAGATTGTGCTTGAATTAAGTCCTGAAGGAAGGAAAGAATTCCATGAGGTAGAGTTGCATTGGAAGACCATTCCAGCAATAATAGATAGGCAGTCAAAGTAATGGATATGGAAGATGGCTTACTATGTATGCAGAATGTCTATAAAATTCCAGTTTAGTTGGTCCATAGAGAAATAAGTCTGGAAAGAATCTTTAGGTGAGGGACTTCAATATACTTCATTGGTTTTCTGAAAATTTAATTACTGTTCTTCTGGTATTTCTCCTACACATACTCTACTTTTGAGTCAAACTGAACAACTCAATATCTCATCTCCCATTTCTCTGCTTTTAACACTGACTATACTTCACAACTAAAAAAAAAAAAACAGCTCTTAGAACCCTTAGCTTCTTTCAAAGATCAGCTTATATGCTGTCTTCTCCATGAAGCCTTCCTTGCTCTCCCACTTGTTAATACTCTCTTCCTTCTCGAGTTACTTTGAGTTTACTTATTTGTTCACATGAAAGCTAATAGAACTTAACCTTCTTGAAAGCAGGGGTTATCTCACTTTCATATTTGTATCCAGTGGTTTGCTGGTGAATGTTTAATGATCAGACCTCTGGGGGTTGGGGGGAATGCATGCATGACACACTTTTAAGTTTAATCTGCACCTTTAACATTTTCCCCACCACTTTTTAAGTCTAGATAATTAAAATAAACCACAACAGTAAATCAATCCCTGATTTGTGATATTTGCCAATTTCTCTGCTGTAAATGCTCACACTGAAAACTTATAATTGGCTCTCCCAAATTAGTTTGAGCTGGCTCCAGCATAGCCATTTGTGTCTCCAGTGTTTAGAACTATAACTGGCACTTAGTAGGTGCTTAATAAGTGCTCATCGATTGATTGATGTTGTCTTACCACCAAAGAATGTCAGTTTCTTGAAAAGCAGGAGTAGGTTTTGTATCCCCAGTGTCTTGTACAGAGTAGGTATTCAATATTTTTTTTATTAGCTGGTGATAATCCTTGCCCAGTGACTCATATTATTACTGTGAGGTGAATCTATTGCCACCGTGTGTCATTGTGTTTGATATTCAGCAGCCAATGAGACTACTTGCCTGGCAGGGAGACATCACCATCTGCCAGAAAGCAGATTTCCCAGGGTGAGGCACTTTCATCGAACTCCAGGTGTGCTGGTCCCTGAAATTTCCCCAAGTAAGAAACTGCAGAATTTATGCTAAGGAGAACTGTCTTTATAATTTTTCCTCTGAGCTATTTAAAAATGGAATACTGTATGGTCTCAAATAGTTCTCCTTCTCTTCAAGTCTTCAAGTGATGGCTAGATGACCACTTACTGGTGATGTTATAAGGAATTTCAGATATGGATTGAACAGGATGACCATTGCAACTCTGAGCTGTGTGATTATGTCCTTATCTTATGGGTGAAGAGTGGTTTGTGGAATCAACTCTATCATTAGAGGAAATTGTGACTTTGAATAATAGAATAATACTGACTAAGTAACTCATGGAAAAACATCTAGTCTCCCAAAATAATTTTCATATGTTATTTCTACGAATTGTTCTTTGGACTCAAATCTCTTTTCTCAGGAAAAATGACTTGGAAACTTATTGAAAGGCAATCCCTGATCCAAGTGAGATCTTCTGAGTGTCATTTCTCTCATTAGCAGAAATTCAACTCTCATTCTCAGTATTTTAAACTATTCTCTATAATTAAAAGCCCATGATCTGTGCATGAGGTTTGCCAACTTCCTTTGCTACTGAGTTATGATAAAATATGATAACAGAGAAGAAAATGAACTGGTCAAGGCCCAATACAGATGAAACTTACAGGTGTGGTTCTTATAGGCCATTAATATTAAGAAGAAATCCATATGCTGTGTTGGCAATAACCCAGCTAACCTTTTTTGGGAGATTCACAAACTTGTTTAGATCTCTAATTAATCCTGAATTCTCATCCGGCATTTGGGCTATCTAGTGGTTTTCACTTTCCTTTAAAACCTAAGGTCTTCAATCCTGAGAGACAGTGTGATATAGTAGAAGGACAACTGGATGTGAAGTCAGAAAACTTGGGTTCAAATGCCAACTCTGATACTTACAACTTGTGTGACTTTTGTGCAGACTTCATCTCCCTGGGACTCACTTTCTTCATCTGTAAAATTGAGGGATGGAGGATTTGGACCAACTGGTTTTTGGGGTCCTTTCTAGTTCCATGATCTTGCGACCTCCTTCCCTGATGGACACCCTAGTAGAATATATGACCTCTATGGAATTTCCAGATTAGGCTATTATACTCAATACTCAAATAAATTTGAGGCAGAAGAAGACAGAGAATAATCTTGAAAATTGTTGTTATTGAGTCCTCGTAGTCGTGTCCAATTCTCTGTGACCCCATTTGGGGTCTTCTTCACAAAGATAGTGGAGTGGTTTGCCATTTCCTTCTCCAGCTCATTTTACAGATGAGAAACTGGGGCAAACAGGGTTAGGTGATTTGCCATAGCCACAGAGCTAGTAAGTATCTGAGGCCATATTTGAACTCAGGTCCTCCTGACTCCAGGGCCAGTGATCTATCTAGGCATACCACCTGGCTGCCCCAGTCTTAAAAATGATTTCAACCAAAACTTTCATCCTTCAAAAATTTCTGCAAACACTTGAAGCACATGTTCAATTAATTCTGGTTTATGCAAATCATTGTTCCAAATTTACTGACTATGCACCTTAAAAGAAATTATTTGATACAAAAGGGAATGAACATTTCAGTTTCTGGGGTAATATTTTGGGGCTATTAATTTCAGTGTTTTGAAGGATCAGTGATTACATCACTGGGGTTACATCTTCCACTCTTCAAGATGGTAACTCATTTGGAAAATGGACCTTAAAATCACCCTCCATCCCCAAGAAACTATGGTCCAGATACAGGAAATGTTTCCACAAATGGTGTCTCCTACAGTAAGATATCAGCTCATCTTTCCTGCTCTTGGTTAATTTCAGCTTAGAATACAAGAGCAATTCAGCTGATCTTTAATGAAGAACACGGTTGTTAAATATGGAAGCTGGAATCATAATTGACTACTTTCGCATTCTAAATTTTAAGAAACAAATGCCACTCGTGTTCTCTATTCATCCCCATGCAAAATGTAACAAATGTTCTTGTGATAATTGCCACCTTCCTTTATTTATAGGAAACCTGCAACTTTGTGAATAACAAAATTGCATCTACTATGTCAGTTTCCTTTAAATATAGTAATAATTATTGCTAAAAACTGGTTGTTAAATTTTGAAAGTTGATGGTAATAATAAATAGGGATGCCATTTAGCTTTTAAAAATAGAAATAAAACAATACCCTAAGAGCCTTCGTATGTGATCATTGCTCTGATGCGTTCAGCCCATAATTTCCTCTGTCAAAAGCACACATCCATTCACTTGTCTGTACTGCTTAGGTTATGAATTAAATGTTATCCAGTTTAAGGAGCAAAGAATAGTGTGTTTGAATGACGAGGCATTTGCCTAGAATGCTGAATTCTACTCTAAACTCGGTCAAACTATTTCTAGCTACTATACTTGATAACATTTATTTTAACCTTTGAAAAATTTCACTTGGAGTGTAGCTATTAAGACAACTAATATTAATGCAAAATCATTTGATTGGATTGCTTGCAACCATTCCAAATTGTAGCTCAGTGCAAAGAATCATCTTTAAAAAAAAATACAAATTTTCTCTTGGTGATGCTATGTGGCTTGCAAATTTTGGCCCACTACAGTCTCCAAAGATTGAAAAGATTGTGGGTGACCCAAAGGGTAATAATAGAGGGATGGATGGTGGGGGTAAGGAAGCTGCAACAGATTTCCAAAAATGACTTTGGAACAAGAGGAGATGAGGAATAGCTTCAGGGAAATACATGAGCAGAAAATGAAGTATGTGGGAAGAATGAGGGGGCTCTACTGAGGTGCACAGAATATTTAAAAAAACAAAAAAAAAGCAAAACAGTATTTCTTGTATTTTGGGTCGATTCTCAATGAATAAGAATTGCATGATATGGGAAGGACTACACAGGGAGCAATTTGCATCTATGTCTACAATAGAGAGAGCAGCATGGTTTGGATCAAAGACTATAAGCAGTAGCAACCCACAATATAGCGTAGTGATTCTTAGTCCTCGCTGCCTCAGAGCAAGGCCAGCTGTATCAATGGGGATACCTGCAGGGTTGGAGTACCTTGTCTCTAATGTCATCAGCTCATGCAACTATTCTGGGGTGTTGGCCTCACTGATAGCATCTAGTGATTGGTGCCTCAGTTCTCTTTAACTAATTAACTTTAATTACCTTTTACAAGGAGATTTATTGTAAAGATATAACAAGAACAGAAGTATATAACACCTGGGGAGTACCACTATCCCTCAACCAACAGAGTCTCTGAGCAGAGGAAGTTCAATAGTCAATAAACTTTTATTAAGTACCACTATGTGCCCAGCCCTGGGTTAAGAGCTGAGGATATACCAGCTGTGTGACCCTAGGCAAGTCATTTAACCTGTTTGCAGGCCAACAGAACACTATAAGATTAGGGAACAGTGCTCGCCAGTAGGAGAAAACATACTTCATCCAAGATATTAATGCCCTGGAGCAAAGTCCTAATTGCCACATGTTTGTTATAGCTCTTCGTAGAGAGCTTGTTCTGAAAATGTGTCATTAAAATGGGAACAACAAATCATAAAAATAGAACAGATCATTTGGCATTTCTTTAGAAACATTCATGTCATGAATGGTGGAGCTACCATATTATTCAATGTACTTACTACATGACGAAGTAGTAATAGCACTTAGGAACATGAGGTCACAAGAGGAGCTCCAAATTCTCTCCTTCTTTCCTTCCTTCCTTCCTTCCTTTTTTCCTTTTTTCCTTCCTTCCTTCCTTCCTTCCTTCCTTCCTTCCTTCCTTCCTTCCGTTCCTTCCTTCCCCTCCCCCTTCTCTGAGATGGCAAACGATTAGATACAGATTCTACATGTGCAAACTTATTTCCATATTAACCATGAGAATAGTCTTAAAGAATGGAAGCTTTCACAGGGTGACATAGTTGGAACTAGAAGAGATTTTGGCAATCATTTAGTACAATCTTTTCATTTTTCAGTTGAGGGAAATGAGGCCCTGGGAATTAAATGACTGCCCATAGAATAGACCCAAGTTTTATACATCCTTTAAAAACTGTCACTGTGGGGTGGAGCCAAGATGGAGGAGTGAAAGCACCATACCCTTGCATCTCATCCTATTCCCTAAGCCAATCTCTTAGAAAATACTGTCTACATGGACTCATTGCCTTCACTTCCCCTCCTGTGATTCTTCAATCATCTTCAGTGTGGCTTACGACCTCATTGAACTGAAACTACCTTTCTAAAGTTCCTAATGGTCTCTTACTTGTGAAATCTGATGGTCTTTTCTCAATCTTCATCCTTCTTGAGTGGCTGCCTTTGATACTGTTGACCACTCTCTCCTCCTAGATTCTCTTTCTTCTTTCCAATTTTTCATGACACTACTGTCTTTTGATGCCTCTTTTTACTAGCATCACAGTTCCTTCTCAGTCTGCTTTGCTGGCTCACAATCCATCTCATGCCCCCTAACTCTGGGTATTCCCCAAGGTTCTACCCTAGTCTTGCTTTTCATATGCCTCTACACTTCCTTTTGATAACTTTATCAGCTGTTACGGATCTATTGATCATCTCAGGGCCACATATCCTGCCCAGCTCTCCCCCTAAGCTTCATGTCTCCCATCACCAACGGCCTATTGAATACTTCAAAATAGTTGCCCCAAAGATCGTTCAAACTCAATATGTCCAAAACAGAACTCACTATCTTTTTCTCCAAGAGCCGCATCACTTTTAAATTTCCCTATTTCTTTCAAAGATACCAACATTCTTTCACTTTCCCAGATTTAACCTCAATATTATCCCCAACTGCTCACTCTCCCTCAGAGCACATAGCCAATTCATCACCAAATCTTGCTGTTTCTACCCCCATGACATGTCTCACATCTGAATCATCCCTTCTATTCTGACAACCACCACCTTAGTTCAGGCCTTCATCACCTTTCTCCAAGACTTGCAGTAGACTCTAGATTGGTCTCCCTATCTGAAGCCTCTCACTACTCCTCCAGCCCACCCTCCCCATGATGGTCAATGTGATTCTCCTTAAGTTCAGTTCTCATTAAGTCATTGTTCTATTCAATGAACTTCCCTGGCTCCCTGTTTTCTCTAGAGTCAAATATAGCATCCTCTTTTTAGCTTTGAAAGCCATTCACAACCTGGTCCCAGCTTATCTTTCCGGCATTAAGCATGATCCAACATCAGTCATGGGTCACTGGTTACACGTGAGAAATATAATCAACATCATGTATGATTAAAAAAGGGAAAGGTCAGGGACAGAGTACACAGAAAATACAGATAAGAGAAAGATAGCCTAAGGGCTGAAGTCTTTTTTTTTTTAATTTTAAAGGACTTGAATTCCAAATATTCTCCCCCTCCCTCCCTTTCCCGCCTTCCCAAGACAGCATGCAATCTGAGATAGGCTCTACATACACATTGACATTAAACATATTTTCACATTAGCCATGTTGCAAAGAAGAATTATAACCAATGGAATGAACCATGAGAAAGAAGAAACAAAATAAAATGAGAGAGAGAGAGAGAGCAAATAGTATGTTTTAATCTGCATTCAGATTCAGTTATTCTTTCTCTGGATGTAGATAGCATTTTCTATGAGCCTTTTGGAGTTGTCTTAGAACCTTGTATTGCTGAGAAGAGCCAAGTCTATTGAAGTTAGTCATCGCACAGTGTGTCTGTAACTGTGTACAATGTTCTCCTGGTTCTGCTCCCCTCACCCAGCATCAGTTTATATAAGTTTTTCCAGGTTTTTTTGAAGTCCTCCTGCTCATCACTCCTTATAGCCTAAGCACTGAAGTCTTATCCATGCAATATTTAAAAAAAAAAAGGAATTCACCATAGTGGCTGTATCCTCTATAGATTATTTAAGGAAAAACAGGGGTAGAAATTGCACAGGATAAGTTGTGGAGGCATTGTTATCTGCAGTGGATAAAGGACAGGCCCCTTTAGTAAGACCATGGATCCATTCAATTATCAGTGAATTGGAAATAGAGTTGTGGTCTTGTATTGCTTCAAAGCCACTGTTATAACTGATAATCACAATGCATATGTGTAGAAGTACCAGTTAACAGGCAATTGTGCATAACATGTCTTTTCCCTCCAATTGTACTGAGAACTCATTGAGGATCAGAATTGTATCTTAAATATCTTTATCTAATTCCCTGTCATCCCTCCCCACCTCAGTACTGATCACAATGGCTTGAATAAAGGGGGCATTCTATTCTGTTCATTATTTGGCTATTTGTCAAATTCAACTAATTCATCAAATATCTGGTAAAGTGTTTGTTGTTGGTTGACTATAATAGCAAAGTTTTGAAAATATAACATTTGCAGAGTTAGGGGATAGTTTCCCCAGGCACATCTGCTTCCCGATCCAGGAACCTACTTTCCCAACCCAGGACATGTCTATGTGCATCACAAATGTTCATCTCCTCCATAGGCCCTGATACATGCACATCCTCAACTGCCTCCTCACCTAGATCTGTTGTTGTGTCTGACTCTCTGTGATCTCATTTGGGATTTTCTTGGCAAAGATACTGGAGCAGTTTGCTATTTCCTTCTCCAGCTCATTTTACCGATGAGGAAACTGAGGTCAACAGAGTTAAGTGACTTGCCCAGGGTTACACAGCTAGTAAGTATCTGAAGCTAGATTTGAATTCAGGAAGATGAGTCTTCCTCACTCCAGGCCTGGTGCTCTATCCATGGCCCCATCTACCTGCTGACTTAGATGCTTCTTCCCTTCTCTCCTTTTTAATTTTTTTTTCAGGGGGGAAGGCAGGGCAATTGGAGTTAAGTGACTTGCCCAAGGTCACACAGCTAGTAAGCATGTCAAGTGTCTGAGGTCAAATTTGAACTCGGGTTCTTCTGACTCCAGGGCTGGTGTTCTACTCACTGTGCCACCTAGCTGCCCTTTATAGAGAGTTATCTTTTGGTGGGGGGAGAGGAGAGGCAATTGGGGTTAAGTGACTTGCCTAGGGTTATACAGCTATTAAGTGTCTGAGACCACATTTGAACTCAGGTCTTCCTGACTCCAGACCCAGCACTCTATCCACCGTAGCACCACTTCATAAATAAGCAATGCATCGAGGATGGATGGGAGCTAAGTGTATCAGCTCCATTCCACCAACGAATATATTAAAGAATATTATATATTATATTATATATTATAATATATTAAAGAATATTCTATTTTGTGTATGATTTTTTTTCTTGAGTAAGAAGAAATATAAACCAGGAATCAGTCAGTCAGTCAGTCAGTGAATAAGCAAGAAGCACTTAATATTAATATTAAGGCATTGTGTTGAGCCTTACACTGGGAAAGGGTTGAATTGAATGGCCTAGGAAGCTGTTGGGGATGAATTGTTTCATCCACATCACAAGTCAGGGTTGCAGAAAACAGGGCCAGTACCAACCTTGTTTCATTCTTTACAGGTACTAGTTATATCTCAGTATGTCCAGGAGTCCTTGAAAGACTGAAAAATTAACATGTAGCATTTCTAAAGAAAACTGATGGACAGAGTGTAATGAGAAAGGGCAGAATTCCCACACCATCGGATTTCAATATAGTATTTAATCTAGTGCTTGCCAAAAAAGGGATACATTTTAAGGTTGGTCATTGTTTATCGCCATAATGAAAACTGAAATAACCAGCATGAGTTATTATTGAATATCTTACCTCTGATAACCACACCCTTTGGCCGCTTTCCTTATATTTGTAAGAGAACAATAGAGTGGATTGTTACTTAAGGGGAAATGAAAAATCAGTTTCAATTCTTTGCCAAGGCAAAGGAAAAACAGTAAGACTTGATGAAAACCTGTGCTTGGGAGTTCTTCAATCAGAGTTTCTTTTTGAAAGATGGAACCATTTCATTCAATATTCAACCAACATTTATTGAGAACCTAATACAAGTAAAGCAATACTCTGATGGGCATATGTTTTTTTTTTCCCTGAGCAGGAAGAACCATTCTGTCTTTTATAAATAAAGATAATGCCATTTTTTTTTTACCACCAATAGACTGTGTGCCTTAAGTTAGTCGTTTTTCTAATAGTGTGAATGAATGTTCACTGACACACCTCCATTGTCTTATCTAACCACTCTATGTGACCAAAGGCTGGCTGAGGTTAGGGTTGTGAACTATAGCCATAGAGCAAGATAAAGGTAAATGGCCTACCTGAGAATCTAACCCCTGGCCTGGGCTTCATCACCATAGTTTGTTAATCAATCCTCCTTGAGGTATGGGAGGATAGTTAATAATTGTCTTTATTGTGGCATATTTACTCCCCAAAAGAAATTAATGATGTCTTCCATGAAGCATTTCCTGCTTCTTCTTCTTCCCTCAAGTTGGAAGTAACTTCTTCCAGATCTCTGCTCCCACAGAATATTGTTTTCCTCTTTTCTTTGATACTTACTATTTTATTTCAGTAATTCAATATTTCCATAATCTGTAACTTGACTTGTAGGATGACTACTTCTATTTGGTAGATGGCTCTTAATAATTGCCATGACCAAAATACTAATTATCCCATAACTAGTGTCTTATGGGCACATAGTCAATGTCTTCTATTTGACAAGACCTCCCAGAGCTTCTACTTTATTAATATAACCTTGGAGAACCTGGGTAACCAATGAGGAGTCAATGAGAGAGCCAGTGGGGGAGAAACAAAGAGTTGATCTCAGATCAAGAGGACATACATTCAGGACTCACCTCTGACACAATTTGACTGTGTAAATCTGGGCAAGTCCCTGGACCTCTCAGGGCCTCTGGGACAGTCTCTAAGACTAAAAATAGCAGAACAAGTACTCGTCCCAAAATGGTAAAAAGATGCTCCTTTCCAGAAGAGCCTTTCATCGATGAAATTACAGGACTTATTAAAAAAAAAAAGCAGGGCTTCAGTGGAATTACTGTAGTATGTATCTTATTTCCTTTGTCAAGGACTATTTTTTGTATTCTCCAAAATATCTTCCACAGTGTAATTTGGGAAATCTCCCTCAGAAAGCTCTCCAAAGCCCTTTCCTTCTTTCCTCTTGCCCCTTTTCCCCAACCTCATAAGTGAACTTTTGATCTTGCAGTGGTTCAGGCTAATTCCTAACTGTCTCCTCACCGTTCTCCTTCTCTTAGAAGTATGCTAGAGGTGACTCCAACCAACTTGAGAGAGCTGGTAGTTAAATTTTCAATGTTAGCATTTACAACTCAGAAGCACTGCAGTAAAGGGCTTGATTTATTGTTTTATTGGTTATCTGGCTTTAAAAAAGTGATGGAGAAGGGGTTAATAGCGATAATTAAACTTAGAAGTATGTTATAGCTACGTGTCATTCCCCACAGACTTAGTTGTTAAATATCTACCAACACATTTTTACTTTTCCCTTTCCTCTTCCTTTCCAGTACCCTTTTATGTGTTGGCATATGAGGTTAGAGTGTAAGCTCCATGAGGGCAGAGATGTCTTGTTTATTTGTATTTGTGCCCTTAGAGCTTAGCATAGTGTCTGGTAATTGCTTAATAAGTCTTTAATCTATCTACCTATTTAACCTATCACAACAACACAGTCAATCAATGAATGAACAAATGAGAAAGGTCATTTTCTAAGTGCTTACTACAATATAGTAATTTGTTCCAGGCCAAAGAAAATATGCAGTGAAAATTTATATAACGTAACCACTTCACGGGATCCACTGTTCACCCTAATAGGTACCTAGCTATTTGTACAAAATGTGCTAAGTGCTGGGTATAAACGGGAAGGTAACATAGTCCTTCCTCTCTAAGAGATCACATTCTATGAAGCTGGCCATGCTAGTATCAATCTTCAATCTATAGACTAGGTCCAGGATCATTTTGTTAGTGAATGCTGGAGCCAGGCTTCAAACCCTGGACTCATATGACTTCAAAACCTATTCACATTCCATTGTGCCTCCCAGAAAAGTAGCCATCTACTTCCTATAACTTGATTAAAGGGGCCATCCCTTGATTAACTTCTTAAAGAGGCCTATTCATTCATTGAATAGACGTTACTTCACTCAAAGTGAGAACCTGAAAAGACCTTAGCCTGAAAAGTCCAGCGTCTCCTAATGCATCCTGGGCCATCTCCAGTCATTCTGGTAAATATCAGGCTACTGGACCCAGATGGCTCTGGAGAAAAAAGTGAGGCTAGTGACCTTGCACAGCCCTCCCTCACTCATATGAAAGTCAACTGCAAGTCCTGTCATCATTTCCCTCATATCATGGTTCTCTTCAAGAACGAAGGATGAACACAACTACAAACAGAGAGAAGAGTTGGGCCTTGGAGACACCATAGAGTGAGCCATAACAAAACGTACAGACTACTTGAATGTCCAAAGGAACATAGGAGTTAGATGAGAGTAAGGCACTAAGCCCTTAGAGAGGAAGTAGGTTCTTTCCATGTAGACTGGGATGGCAGTGAGTAGGGAAATTAAGAGAAAAGAGTAAAGAGATTAATTTTGACAGAGAGGTTGTGTTAATCCACTGCCCTACAATCTGATTTATCATTTGCCTTCCTAAATGACAGGGTTGATGTCTTAGGGCAATAATAGTTATATGAATGCTATTACACTTTTACTGCTTATCCCCAGAAGGTGGAACTAGAGCCACTAATTATAAATGATATTAATATCACTCTTTAAGCTATGGAAAACACTTGACATACATTATCTCATTTGAACCTCATAGTAGCTCTGCAAGGTGGGTATTGCTGACCTATCTTACAGATGAGAAAATTGAAGCACAAAGAGGTTGCCTCAGATATGGTCATTTAGCTATTGAGGGTGGGAGGCAGGAAACAACCCTGATTGCAAGCCCATCACACTTTCTACTATATGCAAACTTCCTACACTCTAGACTGAAACTCTAAGGGGATCCATGGTGGGGAATTTCATTTCCTGAAAATGAGACCTTCTCAAATGTGTAATGCATTCTTTGCTGAAGGTCATTAAGCAAACACTGGAAGACCCGTTCTTGGGTATGTTTAAAGGGGATATTGTTCAGATGCAGACTGGAATATACGGCCTCTGAGATTCTGTAGTTCTCTAACGTCGGAGAGCTCCCGGAGGTCCTGCCGGTCCATGATAACCAATTTGTGGCATTAGCTACAGTTAGCCACTATCAAGGAGACTTATATTTGCTGATGTTGACAGTGAACAGAAAATTCAACTCCTCAGCTGCATTTAAAGGGGAAAAAAAATGACTACAATGTAACTTAGTTAAATACATTTAAGCTGCTAGCATTAATAATGCTTAATGATACCAACCTACCCAGCCTCTTAGGGAGAGATAAACTAACTGTACCGACTTTAATTCAATGAATGGTTTTCATGAAGCAAAATTTTTATGTAATTACAATGTTTGTCTATTTTATTTCTACTGTGGTTTATTCCAATTAAGTGGATTTTTTTTTCTTGTTCTCTGCATTTGTCATCCACAGATTCATAAAACTACACTAGCAAGGCATAATCTAAAGCTATGGTTTACTTCTGGGAGGATTTTAACAAGATTTGAGAGAATTGCCAAATTCGAGGAACATTTTTAAAGTGCAGTAGCCAATGTCTTATGTTGTAATGAGGCTTCTTTCTAAAATGCGATGATTTCTATTTGTTTTTTTTTAACTGATCTTGCCATTTAAATTATACCAAGATTATAAGATGAAAGATTTTAGAGCTGGAAGGGATTTTGTAGGTCACTTAGCTCAACTCCATTTTAAAGATGAGAAAATTAAAACACAGAATGATGAAGCGACTTGCTTAAAGTCACACAGTTAGCACAGATGAGATTTGAACTCAGAGCTTCAGTTTCCTTAGCCAATACTACACTGGGCTTTTTTTTCTCCCTCTTGTACCCAGTTTGTGATTTCATTGGTATATGGAACTCCCAGTAAGGAAACTCATTCTACTAGTAATGATTTGCCTTGATTTCTCAACTTACAGAGATTCTAATCTATAAATGGCAACACTACCTGTTCTGATGGTAGAAAGTTCCAGGTTTCCACCCTGTGCCCTGACTGGAAACTCTTTCATGATAACCCCCAGTGCATAAGGCCATCTATCTGGGACCTGGACAAAAACAATGTACCTTTCTACATAGGGCAGACTAAAATTCTCTAGGGGTACCTATAACATAGGAGATCTCCATAGAAGTCCAGGCAAACTTCCTCTGGTCCTTATCTCCAAAAGCCCCCCAAATTTTCCCCATGGATCTCTGCTATTGGAAGAGTAATTCATATGGAAATGTAAACTCACACAACAGGCCAAGAAGACAAGCAGGCTCAGTTAGAGAAGCAGTGAAGAATGTCAACTATTTGTGGATTTTAGGCACAAGCATTCTCACCCTTAGAAGTCGTACAGCCTTTGAATCTCACAAAAACAGACAAGCACTCTAGGTCTGTCTAAACACAAAAGCTTAGCCTGAACATTTATTTCTATTGTGCAGTAGCAATCTAATGATTCCGGATTTCTCACATTCATCTTGATAGCAGTACTTGTACAGGATTAAGTCACATAGAAAGAATCAGTTTTTAAACATTCAAGCAATCAGCAAGTGAAAAGTTTTCAAAATTACATCAATGGGACTGATTTGTGAGGGAATACATATCAAGAAAAAAAAACTTATCTGTATAATTATAGCTTAAACAAAATTTTTGTTTTTGCCAATTTCTCTAGAATTTTGAAATTTAGGGAATCTAAAATTTAAAGTCAGGCAGAAAACTTCTCCAGGGGGTCCCAGCAAATTTGAGGGGGCCCAATTTTATTGCAGATAAGGCCCTATATATAAGAATGAATACTGAGCTCCCTCCCCACTGAGGTGTGTTAGATTTCACCTCTCTCCAGGGTTCTCTGGTCGGGGGATATCTCTCATCTTGGCCATTCATTCGAGCCCCTGTTGGTTATGTTCCCTCATTTTCAAGGGGTCCCCAGCACCCCCTTTCCATTTAACCACTTGATAGCCAGATTAGCCTTTACAAAGTAATATTTATTTCAGATGGAATTTTTCCCTACTCCAAAGTTACTGGGGTAAGAGAAGCATAATATCCATCCCATTCCATCTATCATAGTAGAAAAGAAGATTCATTAATTTATTCAATAAGCTTGTAGTCGATGCAAAGCATTGTGGTAGCTCTCAGCAAAATTCTGGAAAGTTTTATTATTATTATTAAATTATTATTCACTACTGTTAATATTATTAATAATATTAATTATTTAAGATTATTAAAGGGATTAATTGTGATCATTTAAAAGGGGAAGTGAGAGTTGAATCACATAACCAGCAAACTCACAGATTACTCACTGTTTTCTAACCCCCCCCCCCAAAATAGGGAATTATGTGATTGATCTAGAACAATCACAATTTTGAATCCATAGAACAAATAAGAGAGAACTTCAATGAGGTAAAATTCATTTGAACAAAGCCAAAGAACTCCAATTCTCAGACTACTCATTTAGCACCTCTCCCCTACCAAGCTCCAGGCCTCCACAATAGAGAAACAGGATAACTCACAAGCTTGTGTCTGGGCTCCATTGAGGAGAACTGCCCACCCCCTCCCCTGATGCAGAGACTCAGTTTTCCATCCCCTGCTACCTTCCCCTTGTCTGACAATAAGCAGCAAATAGTGACTCTGCCTCACCATAGAGAGGAGGTGGGCGGAGGGAGGAGAAGGGAGGGAAGAGGGAGGGCAGGGATGATGTTAGGGGAAAGGTTAGAGCCCACAAGATTGTAGTGATTTTCTACCCAAACTGGAAGATGCTGATTCATCCTAGCCCAAAGAATGGAAATGAGAAAAGTGAAGGCAGTGGGAGGGGAAGCATGTGTGTCTACACTAAGCCTAAAAGGAAAAGGGACTGAAACCCATCTGGATCCATTCAAGTAACTCAAGAGGATATTCAGTACAAGACCCTAGACCAGCAAACCCTATGTGTGAAGAAAAACAAAGGCAGGAAAAAAAATAATACACAGACACAAATGCATTCACAAACACAGAACATGAAATTATAATGAGCAAGCTAGGCCTCAAAGAAGAGGTATAAAAAGATATCCCCCTCTCTTCTCTGCAGAGATGGTGGACTATGGATGTGCAATACTGAGAGATAATGTCAGACTTTTGAGATTTTGTTTAATATTGCTGAATTTTTTTTTCTTTCTGGTTTTTTATTCTTTGCTATAAGAAATGGCTTTCTTGGATGGAAAGGGGAGAGATACAATGGTAAACTGAGGTAATACAAAAAGAAAACATAAAAAAAGAGATGTTTTTTCAAAAAGAAAGTAGTTACCACTACCATATAGCATGGCTTCATCAAGTTTAACTGTATTTATTTATTTTTTTTAACAGATATACTAGAATAGAAGGTGAGAGGAATGTCATATAACTAGTATATCTAGATTTTAGCAAGGCATTTGACAAAGCTTTTGATGCTATCTGCATGAACAAGATGATGATATATGGTTTAGAAGGCTATTTGCTTAGTTAAGTTCAGAAAGGAATGAATGACTCTAACCATGGAACCTTAAATCACTTTCAATTTGGGTCAATGGCCTCTAGCAGAGAACCCCAGGGATCTGCCTTGGTTGTGTGCTATTAGATGTTTTTTATCAATGATTTGGATGAAGGCTTAAATGCCATGCTTATTAAATTTTCAAGTGATATTAAAAAAACTTAGAGTTGTCTAACAATGTGGATGGCAATCAGAGTCCAAAAACATTTCAATAGGCTTGATCAAAACAGTATGTACCCTCCCCAAATTTAATAGTATATAATGATATTGTGTTATATGCCAAATAGTGAAATGGTGATAAATGTAAAGCCTTATATTTGGACTCAAGGAATCAATTGCAGAAATACCCAAAGAGAAAGGTCTGGTTAAACAATAGCTCCAATGAAAAAGATCTGGGTGATTTTCGTGTGCATCGGTCTCACTCTATCTAAAGCAATGATGTGACACAGCAGACAAGAAATGTGATGCTTCTTGGGCTGCATTAAGGCAAAGTGTCCTGAATAAGGGAGGTAACAGTCTCATTGTACTTTTATCAGACCATATCTAGAGTATTGTGTTTTCTTCTGAGTTCCTAATTTGAGGAAGGACAATGACAAACTAAAGAAAGTCCAGAGAACAACCAGGATGGTAAAGAGACTAAAGATCAAGAAATGCTATAATCAGACCTGAGATACTTTGTCCCTATCAATAATTGAGGATTGTCAGAATAAAATGAGGATTTGTTTTCCGGATTCAAAGAATTTGTTTTGTTGTTCAGTTATGTTTGACTCTTTGTGACCCTATTTCAGGTTTTCTTGGCAAAGATACTGGGGTCATTTGCCTTTTCCTTCTCCAGCTCATTTTACAGATGGAAAAACTGAGGCAAGCAGAATTACGTGACTTGCCCAGGGCTACACAGCTAGTAAATGTCTGAGGCCAGATTTGAACTAGAGAAGATGAGTCTTTTTGACTCCAGGCCTGACACTCTAGTTGCCCCAAGAGTCAGAATGAAACTAGACTAATACTTTTTCAGTTACACCATAAAACTAAGTGCCAGATTGAGAGACAATATACAGTAAATGTGACAGTTCTGTGTAGTATGATTCCCTGCCTTGGAATTCTAAGACAGTGTATGGCCAGGATTGGGAACAGCCACTTGGAATGTCCTGGATATGCACAGCAGAAAGCTAATGTTACTGCCCATTTACAGATCAAATGTCCCTGGATGGGGTGTTCTGCAGAGCCTTGCATTAAATTTAACTAAGGAAAATATCCTTGTGTCATTTTTTAAAATGTTTTCCTAAAGTCATGATTAGAGCATTTCTCAACCCACCAGCCTAGTAACCCTGTCCAAAAAAGTAAATTAATTTAATCTTTGTAAGATCTGATAGTCAATTGAATAGATCAGTCACATCATCCCACTGCACCTTCAGTGATAAAATGCTACTCCCCAATACATGCATTGGTTAAGAATGTAGCTCAGTTGGTCACTAGGGAACAAGGGCTTGACAACCTCACTGAGTGTTACAAGAAGTCCATTCAGATTGGCTAAGGGATTCATTCAGTCTTGCCCTCTGGGGCCTACAAAAAACCACCCAGTTAGTTGGAATCAGGATTTAAGCAAGTAGTGAGCCAGGAGTGGATATTCCAGCTTAATCCCTGAGAAGAAACCATTGAGTAGGGAGCAAAGAACTTCAACCCTAGGTTTAAGTCAGAGGAGGAACTTCTGAACTTTGAAAGGATGGAGGCTTTAGACTTTTCATCAAGCATCCGAGAAGCATCTTTGCACATCCAGGATAGCTGACAATAGTCCCTACTTTGAGAATAAGAACAGACTGAGTATAGATTCAAAGCTCTGAAAAGACTCCAACAAGATGGTTAACACACATACACACACATACACATACACACACACACACACCCACACACACACACACACAAGACCATCTTAAAAATTCTAGCAAAAGGACTTTCAGAAACTGTGAGTTACTGGCTTAGTGACATGTGCTCCTTAAGCTGAAACCTGCTTTCTCCTGGACTCTGTGTACTGATGGGAGAGGGGGTCACAGGTGTTTGGGAAGAAATTCTTGTACCAATTTTTTTTTAATTATAAATGCCTTAGAGTTAGGGCATAAACGCTATTAGATTGAATGACTAATTTATGTCACTAATAACCAATGAAGGAAGCATGCCAGTGGGGGCTTGTTGTGGTTGAGTTGTTTCAGTCATGTTCAACCCTTCATGACCCCATTCTTTGTTTTCTTGGCAAAGATACTGGAGTGGTTTGCCATTTCCTTCTCCATTTTGTTGGATGGATCCATTTTGTTGGGTAATCCGAGGTTAAGTGACTTGCCCAGGGTCACATAGCTAGAACGTGTCTGAGGCTGGATTGGAACTCAGGTCTCCCTGACTCCAGGCCCGGTGCTCTATTCACCGAGCCACCTGCTGCCTCCTTATGAATTATAGCATAAGAAGAGATACCCTAACACCCTTAGGGCTTACCCTAGATCATGAGAGAAAATGTAACAGCCATGTTCTGGGCACCCAATCTACAAGAACAAAAGCTTGGGAAGTAGCCTCAGAGCTTCTATTTAATCAAGTCAAGTCAACAAGCATTTGTCGAGCATTTACTCTTTGCAAAGCTATGTGATTACTATGTAATTAGTAATCACCACTTCCCCTTCTAAATGATCACAAGTCATCTCTTTAATAATAGTCAAGAATGTCTCTGGGAGATTTCTTTTACTCCTAACACAATGCTTGGCATCTTTCCCATCCCAGAGGCAATTAGGTGACAGTAGATAGAGAACCAAGCCTAGAGTAAGAATCCAGTCTCAGACACTTAACTGAGATGTGACCCTGGGAGAGTCTTGACTGTTTGCCTTAGTTTCCCAACTGTAAAATAGGTATTATAATAATAGCACCTACCTCGCAGGATTATTGTGAGGATTGAATGAGTTAATATTTTTAAATGTTTAGCACAATGCCTAGCATATAGTAGGTGCTTAATAAATGCTTACTCTCTTCCCTTTCCTTCTTCCCATTCTCTGCCCTGACACAATTCTTGTCTGTAGCTATAGATACCTGCCACAATTTCTTATTTAGAATGAATTCATGCTTAACAACACTCATTAAGCCATTGATTGGATCCAACCCAAGAAGGCTCTCTTCCCCTGCCAATTTGTCACCAATGTGTTGTCAGTAGCAAAAAGAATAGAGCCAAATAAAGTTTGTCCAATCTATCCAACAAGATTTTATGAAGTGCCTACCATGTCCCAGACTTAGGTGTGTGCACCCTGGGGAATCATTCCATTAAGGACAAGAGAAGGGCTACTATGAATGCTCCCATGAGGTGTGATAGCATATCGGCCCCATATTCTATTCCTGCCTATCAGCCATACATGGTTCTAGGTGCTGGGGACAAAAAGGCAAAGTGAAATAGACACTGGAGGGCAGGGAAGGCAGGAGTATAATATGTAAACAGGTATGTGTATATATATATATATATGATATGTGTGTGTATGTAATACATATATATTTATTTGAGAAGGAAGAAAGTATGAAGAAATAGGAGGATTGGGAAAGTCTTCATGAAGAATTAGAAGGATTGGGAAAGGCTTCCCTAGAAAATAACATGTTAACCAAGCCTTGAAGAAAGCTAAGGATTCTAATAGGTAGAGATAAAGAGATTGTTCATTTCATATATGGGGGACAAGCTGTACAAAGTCATGGAGGCTGGAGATAGGATGCTAAGTATGGGAAGTGGCAATTGTTACTGGCCCATAGTGTTAATGTGTGAAAAGGACCAATATAAAATAAACCTGAAAAGGCAGGCATACCTAGATTGTGCAAGACCTTAAATACAGAGCCGAGAAGTTGGTTATCCCAGACCAGAGGCAGTAGGGAGCCGCTGAATTAAACCTGTGTTGACTTTGCAAATGATTGATAGCTGTCCCTCTGAAGACTGCTGCAAAAAAATTTATTTTTTTTAAATGTTTCAGATTATGGAAAGCTTTTAAAGTGCTTTGAGAAATTTTACTGGTTGGAATTACTTCCTAAGTGAGGGGAAGGGAGAGGAAAAAAAAAAGTCTGTCTTTTCACATGACAATCACAAATCATTCCTCCTTCTGTCTTGGGCTTCTTGTCAGACTTGCTCGCTAATGTAGAACCCCCTTGACTTCCTCTACAGAAGGAGGAAGGAACCAAAGTCATTAACAGTTCTGATGAAATTAGGAAATTCATACTCTCCCCTCCCCAAAGAGACTATGTTAGCACTTTTAACTGCTTAAAAATCACTCTCAGCTTCTCTTAGTATTCATTAAGAAAACACAGGAGAGTTTCAGATATGGAAAATATAGATTTTTTTTTCCTTTCCCCTAATCACATACCGCTTCCCATTTCCTTTCTGCCAGAATGCACACTCTCTGTTCCAGGGTGTCCTGGCCTATTTCTATAGCTGGAGAAGTCACGTGCTCCCCCAAACAGAGTTAATCAAATCTCGTGCTCCAAGATCTATGATGACCCCATTCCACAAAGTCTGCATACAGAGCCTTTGGCCACAATTCCCAAGCACTTTGGGAGAGTGGAGATGCCTGTAATGGGGAGTGGAGGGCGGGGTGTGGAGGAGAAGGCTGAGAGCACCTTAGGGAGAGCCCTGGGCAGCTAAGAAAGAAAGACCAAGCATTTCTCTGCAAGAATTAAGTGGGGAGGGGGTAACTGTAATGGCATTGTTGGAAGAGAAGGGAAGGAAAGGAACATACATTAGGGAGAAGGTGTGCAATGCAGCAAAATACTTTTCTGCGGTCCTCTTGGTGGGAGGAAGCACTCCTGTATGGTATTTTATACTAGATTGGGTTTATTATAAGGCCTTCATGCTTCTCTAATGAATTATTTATGGAGCCCTGTGGGAGGTAGGACAGCCAATGTTCTGTTCAAAAGAGTAATAGTGTACAAAAATGCAGAGGCTTCTGGGTAGATGTCATTTGTTAATCTCTTACAGGGGTGAGAGCAATGCATCCCGCACAGGTTGAGATCGATTCTGGGATAGGCATGCTGTTGTGCCTTGGAAACATATTTTGCAGGAAAAAATGGGAGGCTCAACAGCATAAGTGAACCTGACTATACATATTACCCCATCCATTTGGGAGTCTGCTGTCACTGTATTTTAAAATCCCCATTTCTTTGCAGCAGTCTCTTCCTCCAAATGATATTGGGGTAGCCATAAGAATGTGGCTTTGAAATTAGCTTTGAAATCACATTATGCCTCAGAACCTGTGTGTCTTTGGGCAAGTGGCTTTATCCTTCCTAAGCCTTAGTTTCCTCATTTGTAAAATGGATTAGATGGCCCCTGAGGAGGGGCCCATCTCAGCCCATACCAATGGGCTTTGGGATGAAGATTATGTCTGTAAAATATGGGAGAGGGATATTTGAATGAGATGACCACTTAAACACCCCTTCTAGTTATAACTGTGCTTCAGTATAGAGTAATATTCTCCCGTGGCTTTTCTAGTTTTTATTTATGTCTAATTTCTTACTTTGCCATTGGATACAGTCCTGGGAGCAAGAGCCCGAGTCCCCACCCTGTGCAAGCGATACTAGTTTTTCCTTAAGGTATTGAAACTGTCCTTTAGATTTAATTGGTTCAGGGGACTAAGGGTAAGGTTTTTGATGTAGCTTCCTGATTGCCTAAGTACAAAAAGCCAAGAGGAGGCTCCAGCTGGGCTCTGCCACTTTACTGGAGGACCACCATGGGCAGCGCCAAGGCAGGGGAGCTGTTTTCCTCTGAATTAACATGATGTCCTAGCTGAATGTCTTTACTGAATATCTTTCTCTTACTATAGCTAAATAAACCTTCTTTTGTTAACTGTCAGAGTTTAGCCAAGTGTTTGTTTTCATCCTGCTATCAAACCTAAATATCCTGGGTACTGGCTTCAGTCCAGCCTGGTCTGCAACAAATTTTATTTATATCAGTCTCTTTTCAGGTCCTGAAAAAAAATCAATGCCCAATTGTCCATTTTAAGGTAGAGGAACCATGGTGACTAGATAATTGAAAGCATAGGTTATCTACCACATTACTAGCTTTACCTTTGGGAATGCATTACAAGATTTTCCTTGAACAAATTTCCTTCCAAGAGCAAATTTACCTTCCAAATTATATTTTCCTTTGGCCGATGTTAAAGTCACTTCGTGTCCTAATTAATATAATATTCAGAAGATCAGTGATAGCACCCAAAATGTAATACCTCTTTGACATACTTCCGCAACTCATACGCACAACTTGGGGAAGGGCAGGGTGACTAATCCAGATTCATAGTTGGCCCTCACCATAGTTGGTCCCTTTGTTGATTCTCACTCCTGAAATTGTAACTAAGAAGCCCCCATCGGTGAGTTTATCATATCTCTTATTAGCCAGATGATGCAGTTAGCTAGCTCATCAAAGGCATTTCCTGAAATGACATATTGAGAATAGTAATAATATAATGTCTCTCCCATAAACCCAAGGTACACACTCCCACAAATAAACATAGTTGCAGTAGGAAGATTAGACATGTAGAAAGGTCATAAGTAAACAAGCACTTGGATCAACTCTTGATGAAGACCTTAAGCAAAAACTGAGACAGATGAGAAGCTTTACCATGGGTAATCCGCATGTAGATAACTGAGAGATTACTATCAATTTTAAAAGTCTGAATATTGTTTGTTCTATTTTTTTAATGATTTTTAGAATGACGGCATATTACCAATTCTTTTTTCTGGTGTGAAAATTACAGTGTTTTTATAACTCGGCATATGCCATTCCAAAATGTTTTTAAAACACGCAGCTAGGAATGCTTAACAACCAGAATGGAATTAACCTAGGAAGCATGTCTGGAAATGAGGCCAGACTTTTCAAAAGTACACAGGGTGTGTCCCCTACAGAAGCAATTCTTCACTTCTGGCTTCTGGCTTTGTCTTTATCCTGTACTATGGCTCCCATGTGCATTTGATATTGACCCGAAGAACCCTTCTTAGAAAAAGACTTCAGGAAAAAAGCCAAAAAGGTACTTTTTTTTTTGCTCCTAGTTTGTTTGAACTTAACTTTATTTTACACTGAGCAAAATGAAATCCTCAGGAGCCTTTCTAACCATCCACGTATTTATAGCAACATCCTTGCCTTTAGTCCCTCGAGAAAGATGCTATCTTATGGTCATTTTAATGTAATATATTACATTTAACAATGCAATTCAACCAATGTTTATTTACTTGTTTTTGGAGGGGGGAAGGCAGGGCAATTGGGGTTAAGTGACTTGCTCAAGGTCACACAGCTAGAAAGTATGTCAAAGTGTCTGGGGCCAGATTTGAACTAAAGTCCTCCTGACTCCAGGGCCAGTGTTCTACTCACTGCGCCACCTCGCTGCCCCTCAACCAACGTTTATTAAGCGAACACTGTGCTGCATGCTAGGGTTCAAACAAAGTTAGATAAAACATAATCCCTAACTCAAGGAATTCAATCTAGCAGGAGATGTATGTAACATGTGCATCAATTGCCATGATGAATAATCATAATATCCTAATAATATTTTAGTAATAATAATAATAATAAAGGCCAAATACCAAATGTTATCAAGGTCAAGTGAAGGTCCCGAACATAATGGCATGGAATATTGGATAATTGGATAATATTGGAGTCTCAAAAAGATTGAATGTCTTATCCATAGGTTCGATTAGAACCCAAATCTTTTTTTTTTTTTTGCAGGGGGGAAGGCAGGGCAATTGTGGTTAAATGACTTGCCCAAGGTCACACAGCTAGTAAGTGTGTCAAGTGTCTGAGGCCGGATTTGGACTCAGGTCCTCCTGACTTCAGGGCCGGTGCTCTACTCACTGCACCACCTAGCTGCCCCAGAACCCAAATCTTCTAATGGCAGATAAAGAAGGGAAGAATTGTTCAGCATATACCCCAAGGAGAGACAGAAAGATTCAAGTCCTACATACACCAAAATGTTCACAGCATCACTTCTGAGGAAGTGGAGAATCGGAAGAAAAGTGTTACCCATGGATTAGGGAATAACTAAATGGATTGTGTAACATGAATGTAATTGAACATTATCAAGTGGTTGTTGTTGCTGTTGTTGAAGATGGTAATGATGATGATGGTGGTCAGTGGTGTCCGACTCTCATGACACCATCAGGAGTTTTCTTGGCAAAGACACTGTAGTAGCTTGTTATTTGCTTCTCCAGAGTGGTAAGAAACAATAAATAAGAAGAATTCAAAAAAGCACAGAAAGATTGCCTTGACACAAAGGGAAGTAAATAGAATTAGTAACTTGCTCATTAATGTTCAATTGTAAAGTTCTTTAGGTCAGAGACTATCTTTTGTTTCTTTTTGCATCCCCAGTGCTTAGCACAGTGCCTGGCATGTAGTAAGTTCTTAATAAATGTTGATTAATTGATAGACATAATGATGATAACAATATGAAAGAGACCAATAACAAAAAGAATTATTCTGAATGCTATGCAATTGTGATAACCAAGCTGGCTCAGAAGAAGAAATAAGAAAATATACCTTGTTCCTTTGCAGAGAAGAGAACCAATGTATTTGAATGCTGTATATACACAGCTTTGGTTGATGCATTGATTGCTTTTGCTTTGACTGCTTTTCTTCTCTTTTTAAAAAATTATTTATTTCTTTGTTTATTCATTTATTTATATTTGTTACAAAGGGTAACTTGCTGAGTATAGGAGAGGGGAGGAATATATGCAGAAAGATGGCAATATAACAATAAAACTATCATTAAAACATTATAAAATTTAGACATAAACACAAAAAGACACAAACACAAAAAGACAGAGATAGAAGGGAAGGGCATTCCAAGGAGAGAAAATTATGGACCCAAACATGGAAGGAGGAAAATGCAAGGCATTACCAGGAGCAATGAATATCTCAGTTGTCCTGATGGGGTGCTTGGACCCAAGCCCTAAGACCGTATCTCTCCCTAGCCTATCTCTAACAATAACTCATGAGTGGGCCCCAGTGAAGCAAACTATCTCTCCCTATTACAAGAGCAAAGCTGACCTCTGTAGAATTTTCCTTGTTTAAACTGGACTATTTTGTACCAGCTATCATATACTGATTCCCACCTTATACAATTCAGAGGTCAACCTATGGACATTAGCTCTCAAGGCTATCTTGTAACAGACATAACAGACCAAAAACAATCCTTAGAAGCAGCACACCAATTAGAGTTTCCAGTAGTGAATGATGTCTGTGCCCAAGGTACAGAAGCTATATGTTTACCACCTAATCAGCATACTTGGCACACTACTCACTGGACTTTTTCTATATAAGCTTTAGCAACACACTCATTAGGTTGCAAGTTCTGTAAAGAGCTCTGCCCACTACGGAGCGTTACAATAAATTTTTTGCAACTTGACTGGAAGACTGCTTGAGTCCTTAAATTCTTTCCAGACAACTCTGCCCCGAACCTCAGTATTCTGAGGTTCCTATACCCCTAAACCCTATCATTGAATAGCACCCAATGCAGGGCGTGTCCCACCTAGGTTGTCCCACAGGCACCTAGGAAGGCTTGTTGAGATTCTGGGTGAAGCCTGCAGTAGGCTCTTGGCAGAATTCCCTCATGACAAAGGATACTTTGTTTTGGGAACATATGCAATCATTTCCCTCTGTGGGACACCAATAAAGGTATGACTACAGGTGTTTATTGGTTTCCCTTTCTCTCTAAGGCATATAGGCAAAGAGATGGGCAAATCCCCCCCACCCCACCCCCTACACCTGGGGATCCGGCCCTAGGATATCTTTTATAGAACTAGAAAAAAACTCAGTCTCCAAGACCTTAAAAAGGAAACTTGCCTGGCCTCAGTCTGTCTAGAGGACCAAGAAAAATTGTCTGATTTGTGAAAGGGATTTCTAACTCTCTGAGCTTTTGAATACACCCCATCATTATCTCCTTGTCTGTATTTGTTCTGTTTGTGTCTCTGTGTGGTACGAGTGTGTGTGTGTGTGTGTGTGTGTGTGTGTGTGTGTGTGTGTGTGTGTAATCCAGGCTCTAAGTGTGGAGGGATAGACCAGAAGAAGGTCATTTCACTGATTAGAGAGAGGTAGGTTTAGGGGTTGTGTCAGTGAAAAAGTTTCAAGGCTTGCACTTTGAAACAGAACTAGCCTTTCCTGCCTCACCTAAAGAGAAAAGTTTTTGGGTACCAGAACACAACAACAGGTAATTGAATTATTCTAATCTCATTTTTAAGTGAAATATGTCTCTCCTAATTTGATGTTTAAGATAAGTCAGAATCTATATTTCCATGTAAGGTAATTTGGAAATGCATTCAACAAGATTGAAGTTACCTAATCTGTAATGGGTTTTTTTTTTTTCAAGTTTAAGTATAGAATATTGCTTCAATTTAGTAAACTTTTGTATTAGTTCCAGAAAGTATGTGGTTTACACCAGTCCAGAAGGAAAATATCTTGGGGTAGACAGGCAGCCCCCATCCATTTTGTATATTTGCCAAGGTCCCTGGAAACCATCTGTGAGGGCAGGGTTATCAGCCCCAGGAAAAAGAGCTTGTTTGGGTTATGGAGTTGCCAAATGATGAAATTGGCTTGCTGAGAATTTGCAAGTGTATGTACAATAGATAGAAATGATTTCTAATAATTGGCTTTTCCACCAGGGCAAATTTAAATTTGAGAAGAAAAGAAAAACAAGTGAAAGATATTAAGTGAAATCTCTTGTATATGTGAGTCCTAGTAATTTTTTTATTGCTTATTGAAACTCCATGAGAGTAAAATTAATTGTATCTGGCCCTAAGCTGTGATTAGTGAGACTTGTTGCTTGAGGTAAAAGGCTCTTGGGATTGTGTAGTTGTCTGATGGATCACAATAACCCATCAATCATCAATAGTCAATGATCCACCATCTGAGAGAAATGCCACAAGCTACTCAAAGGGAATGTGATCCTGTATTGTTACAGTTGGAAGATGTTCATCTGGCAAAAAGCTAAGAGGACGACCTTAGCATGAATCTAAGGTGGGATCATCCTGGTTCAGTTTCCTCATTGTGTTCCTTTGAAAAGGAATGTTTCCCACTTGGCTATTCCTAAGTCTGGCTATGAGGTGGAATTGATATTGCATGGTTGGAAAACACTTACCTGAATTCAAACAGAGCCAAGAATGTTTTATCTTGTCATATTTGGTATAATCATATCCAAGCTTTTTCCTTTTATAGCGAATTTCTATAATCAGAGCAAGTGGTCAGTAAAAGATATGTGCACAATATCAGTATGTGAGATCTTGCTGTTTTGACCTGAATTTATAGTCATTCCATGGCCTAAGCAAGAGTTAAAATAGTGTTTGAACTTATCATATGTATAAGATTCAATTCCTGAAGGATTTTATTCTTCCAGAGTGAATATAATTAGAGGATAAACAAGTTTGTGAAACAAGGGAGTGGATTTATTAAGTTGTGAGGTTAAAGGCAGGAACCTCTTTTGTTTTGTTTAATGAATTGGATTCCAGTAGTTATATTAACGAAGAGTAATAACTCATGAGTTATCTTGTGTTATGATTGAAATGTAAAGCCAAGTTGAGTAGTCTGAGTAATGGGTTCAAAAAATTTGGAAAGATGATGGTTTGATCAAAAATATAGAAGGCAGATAAGGTTTGGGGACAAATGAGGGACATTCAAGTCCTTCCTGTCCCTGGTTAGTTGCTCTGGATATTCTTGTGCCAGCTTCAGATGGCTTAAGTATGTTGATAGGGTGTGAGAAAGTTTGACTATATTTTAAGAATAACGGAAAATTATGTAGCTTAATTTGAAAGTTAATAGCTCAAATTTCAGATGGCCCTGTCAGAAGGATACCAGCCCATCCCTACCCCACTTCTGGTCATTTTCTCCCCACTCCTTTTTGGCCCTTGTTTGCTTATCCAAAGACCTTAGCTTGAAAAGGTTGAAGTCTCCTACTGCATCCTGGGCCATCTCCAGTTGACCTGACCCATATCTGTCCACTGGACCAGAGGAGACTTTGCTCAGCCCTCCGTCACTTAAATCCAATTCACTTGCATGTCATGGCATTACCCCCCTGAAGTCATAGTCCTCTTCAAGAACAAAGGACAAACAGCAGCAGCAACCTGTTTGGTTAAATTCCTTGCCAGATTTGGTTCCTCTAGGCTCTAGGCCACCCACTTCCAGATCAGCACTGGGGCTGGTTACCAACCTCTGTCAGATACCATTACATTGCTAGACTTGGTGTTGGCCAGGTTCCAGACACTGGCACAAGATCCATCCCCTTAAACATCCCTTGAGGCAGGGACAGCTCTACATTCAGTCTCAGCAGGAAGCAGTTTCAGAAACTGAGACTTTTGTCCCTTACCCCAAAAGATTTTGTGTCCATTTGGTTTGAAGGATAAATGATGGGGTACTTGGTCCCCAGCTGTAGGACCATATCTCTCCCCAGCCTAAAGACCCTATCTTTGGCAATAACTCATGAGTGGGCCCCAGGGAGGCAAATTATCCCTCTCTGTTACAAGAACAAACTGACCTCTGTAGAATTTCCCTTGTTTGAACTGGACTATCTTGTACCAGCAGGACTATCATGTACTGATGTGTCGGAAAGGCAGGGTGGGCTCCTTAGCACTTAGCATGGGTGCCCTTGAAGAGTTTGGCTTTTGTTTGCATTGAGTGATTCAGCTATTTCATTGAATCTTGTTAAGTGCTAAGCCCCAGGCCCAAGATTTGGGTGTCCTTGGTGCCTCCTTGCCTCAGGGGAGGGCTTAGTTTAGACATGAGTTTGAGTGACATGTCTGGGCAGGGGGGGGGCTCTTGGACCATGTGGGTTTGAGTCTGCCTCTTTGAGGCGATTTTGGGTCGCGTGGGTGAGTCGCATGTGTGACTCATCCCTGATGCTGAAAAAGATATCAAAGCCAGGGGTGGGCCTCTTCTTCCTTGGAGCTCTGAGACACAGCAAGAGTGGCACGTGACTCTGGGCCAGCCCTTGTTGAGCTCCCGGCTGAACTCAGATGTTGATGGTTCCTTGGTAACTATGAATTGTATTGGGTCTGTCTGTTTGTAATTTGTTTAAGGGTTCTTGAGATGGTGTTGATGAAGAGACTCCCGGGCAGCTGTAGCTAAGGAGCCCTCCAGCTTGTAAACCCAGATGCTGAGACTTGTTGAACTCTGGTAACTATGTATTGGGATTTGAATCAGACAAGGTCTGTTTGTTGATGTTTGTAATTTGCTTGTATTTTGCTCTGAAGTTCAGGGTGCTGGCTTTTTCCCCTGAACTAGGTGAATGATATTTGTGTGCTGAATTAAAGTAAGCTTGCCAACCCCTTAACCTTGCTCTCCTATTTAAGGCATAGCAAAAGAACCTGGGCTTTCTGGCTGTCCAGCAGCTTTCCGGGTGCTGGCTGTGGGTGGATCTGCCCCCCCACCCCGCCCAGAAGCTGCTAGCCACCCCTAAAACCACATCAGTCCTATAGCCTAGCATACATGGAAGGCAGTAGTATAAGGCAGGGCTGGGGAGTTAAAGAAAAAGTATACAATTTTCATTGTATTTTTTGTGGGTTTTTCTTCTTTTGGTCTGTTTCTTCTTTTACAACATGATTAATATGGAAATATGTTTTAAATAATTGCACATATATAACCTATATCGAATTGCTTTACTGTTTTAGGGAGTAATAAGGGAGGGAAGGAGAAAAATTTACAACTCAAAGTTTTTTAAAAATTAATGTTAAAAATTGTCTTTACATGTAATTAGAAAAATAAAATACTATTTAAAGTGAAAAAAAAATAGCTAAAGATAGATTGTGGAGGTCCCTGAATGCCAGATTAAAGCATTTAGTCAGTTGGTAATAGGGAGCTATTGAAGAATTTTAACAAGAGGAAGCCATGCCATATGTCCTGCTCCTTTCCCTCCTTTTGTACTACATGGTCTTTCCCTTTGAATAAACCTCAAATGAACATGAAATCTTTTCTCTGCGTTATCTTTCTAATTAGAACATAAGCTCTTAGAAAGAAGTGAGCATGGCAATTTTTTGCCAAACTACATTGGTGCAGGTAGTTTCCTCACCCAGGAATTCTCTATATTGGTAGTATCATCATTAATCACTTAGGTAGAGGTAGTAGGTAAAGACATGGAGTGAATGAGATTACCTAGAAAGAGAGCATAATGACAGAAGGAGAGCCAAGAACTGAACGCTGAGGATACCCAGCTTAAGAGGATAGTAAGGGAATATTGATGGGGGTACAGTCTCTGGGAACTCCCTTGAACCTAATGGGGAACAGTCTCTGGGAACCCCCTTGAATCTTTCCACTAGATCTGGCCTTCCTCTCAGGCCATAAGCCTTTCATTATCTAGGCCCAAATCTCTGCCTGCCCTAGCCCTCTATTGTCCAGCTGCTTCCCACCCTTGATCCCATCAAAATCCCTCTGGTCACCCCAGTCCCATTAAGATCCTCCTTAGACTCTTCCTCAAGACCCTCTCTAAACCCCTCCTCTAGTCACCCCAGACTACTTGACTACCCCTCATCTTTCTGTGTATAAGCTCCATCTTGCCTACATGAAGGGGCTCAGATTCAATCTAGCTCAGTAGCCAGCTTGTGAAAAAAAGTGTCACAAATTGTGAGATTTCTTAAGAGTAGCCATTATGACCAATCTTTAATAAACTTGGTCTTTTTCCTTGACTGAGAAGGCTTGAGTAGAATTCATTTGGCAGGACCCAGAGTGTCAGTGTTTTGGGGTCTCAAGCACCCCTAAAAACCTATGGTTCCCTACCCTTATCATTTTTCTTTAACTTCATCAATATGAGACTCTGAAGGTAGCATGTAGGAGGAAAATTAGGCATTTCAGATATTTTCAGGAAAATTGGATATTGCTCTGGTATTTCAGAAGCCAAGGAAGGAGAGTGGTCAGAGGGCAAAGGTGGCCAACACAATCAAAAGATGAAGAGAGGTCAAGTAGAATGAAGATTGTTAAGAGGCCATTGGGTCTGGATACTGTAGGCCCAGATTTTCTTAGAGATTTCAATTTTGGTAAAGCAATGGGGATGAAAGAGATTCAAGAGAGGGTGTTGAGGAAGTGGAAACATTAGTCAATGACTTCATTCTTAAGAAGTTTGACCTTATGGAGAGGAGAGAGATAGGGTGATAAATAGCTTCATGGGGTGGGAGAGTTGGAAAAAGAGTTTTTCTTAGGATTACAGAGAAAAAAAGCATTATTTGTAGGCCGATGAGGAGCCACCAGAGAGATAAAGACCATAGTTGCATGACTGTGAGAGGAGATGATGTTAGAAATAGGTCATTGAGTAGGCTGAGAAGAAGGGAATCATCAGAGCCATGGATAATTAGATTAGCTTTAGCAAGAAACTAGGTTATTTCTTTCTCTGAGACTAAAGAAAAAGAGAATGTAGTGGATGAGGGCATTGAGTTTTGAGGAACAGAGTACAGACAGGTCATATCCTATGATTAATATTTAATCGATCAAGAAGGATTTATTACATTGCTACTATGTGCCAAAGAGTATACTAGGTAGAAGTTAGGAGAGGGAAGGAGATAAATATTATAAATTAAACAATCCCTCCTCACAAGTAGCTTTCATTATAATGGGAGAGACACAAGGACATATATAAGTACATATAGCATAAGAGCAGGGAGAATAAATACAAAGTAATTACATGCAAAAGGGAGAGTACTGGCAAGTGGAGGGGTTGGAGAAAGATTTTACATAGAAGGTGGTGCTCGAATTATGTCTTGAAGGGAAAGAGATTCTGTGAGGAGGGAAGGAAGGAGGGTATGGTAGGCATGAGGGATGGCCAGGGCAGAGGCCTGGAGACAGAAGATGGAGTGTGGTGTGTAAGATACAGAAAGAAGACCACTTTACCTGGATTGCAGAGTCTGGGAGGGGGAGTAATGTCCAATGAGGCTGGAAAGGTAGGTTAGGGCCAGATTGTGAAGAGCTTTAAAAGCTTGACAGCAAAGTAATTATTTGATCACAGAGACAACAGGGAGACATTTATTGAATAGGGGAGTAATCAATGTTATATGAGGCCAGAATCATCTCTTATAAGTGTAGGCAGTAGTAGTGTTGTTGAGGAATTGAGGAAAGAAGAAAAGATTTGGCAGAGTAGCCATGGATAATGAGAGAAGTGGATCGGAGTAGAAAAGGATTGCCAAGCAGTGGTGAGGTCCCATCTAAAGGGATGAATCTTAAGTTTAGAGTGGATGAAATCAGTGTGATTTTAGAGCATTCTGCAGGGACAGCAACTAGGAGCAGAATCAATAATTTTTTTTTTTTAAAGTATGGTGGGGTTGACCGGGAGTTGAGGATTAGCAAATTAGAAGGTCAACAGGAGAAAGGCTTCTAGCATCTTAGCAAGTGAGTCATGAGAAATTCAGGTCATGAAGTCAAGGCTGTTTGTGCCTGGATGGGGAAAATGGAATAGGAGAAGGAAGGGTCATTGGCTAGGAGTTCAGGATGAGGACAAAAAGGGCTTCATCACAGTCAAGCTTGAAAAGTTCTGTATGGTTGCCTTAGGGTAGGTTAAAGGTCAATGTGAGGAGGCTGTTCTTTCTTGTATATCTTTCCAGAAGATTAAGACTCTTGAGCAACTAATCGGGGGTGGGGATAGAGTAGTTAATCTCTTCAGGGTAGGCTTCAAATCATTACATTTCCTTGTTATGGGGAGGGGGGAGGGGATGAGACTGTAATTTCCCTAGTTAGAGTTACAAGATCAGAAGATATATAAATCCATTCATTAAATAAACATTTCTAAAGAACCCATTATGTGTAATACTAGATCTTAGAAATTCAAAGATGCAAAAATATGTTCAGTAGGGAAGATAATGTACAGACATAAATACAATAGAAATTGGAATGTAAGTACGTATGAGAAATACAAAAAACATATTATGAGCTCACTGAATCTCAGAGTTGGAAGGGATGTTAGAGGTCATCTAGTGTAACCCAGACCTGAAGAGGAATCCTCTCTATGACATCCTCAACAAAGAGTCATCATTCAGGGTTATTAACCGTGTGTGTGTGTGTGTGTGTGTGTGTGTGTGTGTGTGTGTGTGTGTGTAAAACAGAGCCCTTTGGCTATATGGCAAAACCAATGGTTGCCTTCTCTGAATCATGTTTTTAAATGCATAAAATAGAATAGACAGTATAACAAAATAAACTAAGTGTATTGAAATAGTTACTAATTTTTTTTTAAGTTCACAGACCTTCATGAGAACCTCTGTCATAGAGCCTTTGCTGATGTCAAATCCATTACCCCCTAGGGCATCTCATTCCATTTCTGGACAGCTTTAACTGATAGGAAATTTTTTTCTTTTACCTCAAACCAAAGTCTGTCTTTCAGCAATTTTAACCATTGATCCTAGTTCTGGCCTCTGGAGGCAAACAGAATCAGTCTAAACCCTCTTCCTAATGACTCTCTTGGGGATACTTGAAGACAGCTGTCATTTGTCTCCATTTGTCTTCTCTTCTCCAGGTTAAACATCCACAGTTCCTTTAATCATTAGATGGCATGGTCTCTGGGAACTCTATCACCCTAATCAGCTTCTGTTGAATATGTAGCAGATATCCTTCCTAAAATTTGGCACCCAGAACTATCTACAATGCTCTAGATGTGGTCTGACAGAGCGAACATGTTCATTCTCTAGGTTATACTTCTATTCATGTAACCTGATATCTCATTCTTTTTGTTGTTGTTTTTTGTTTGTTTGCTAATGTATCAGATAGTTGACTCATATTGAGGTCATAGTAATGAAAACTCCATGTCTTTCCACCTGAACATTTGTTTAAATGTGACTGCTTTCTTATTCTTGTGGAGCTGATGTTTTGAACCCAAGTGTAGGATTTCACATTTGTCTTTGAAATTTCATCATCTTAAGTTAAGTCCTTTGTTCTAGCTTGTTGAGATTTTTCTGGATCCTGTCATCCAACATGTTAACTCCCTTCCTTTGTGTGATGCACAGATTGGATAAGGATACCATCTATGATTTTGTCTAGGACTCATTGATTTAAGTTGGACAGCCCAGAGCTATAGATAGATCCTAGGACACTTTACCTTCCTCCAAAATGACACTAATCTGTTAATCGTCCAGTCATTTAACCATTTCCACAAACCTCCCAGCCCCAATTGCACTATCATTTAGTATGTATTTCTCCATTTTGTTCATAAGAATAGAATAAAAGGCTTTATCAACTGGAGGCTAGAAAAAAGGGATCACAGAAGGGCTAAATGAGGCAATTGGTATTTGAAGTGAGTTTTAAAGGATTTAAGAATTTTCAGTAGGTGAAGAAAAGGAAGAGCATTGGGGCCATAAGGAATGGCATGAAGAAAGTCTGTGCTGAAGAAGGGAAGAGAGAGTTAGGTTCAGATGGACTGCTACTGGTGCCAATATGGTTGGTGTTTAATAAATGGTGACAATTGTGCCTTTTGTCTTCTAGAAACTTTCTGTCCTGCCTGCCTACAGTAAAATGAAATGTTCTTAGAACTTAAAAGTTGTAGACTTGAGAACAATACCCTATATATTCCTTCATTGTGTAGGATTTTTTTTTTTCAAATGACTTCAGGGATTTACTGAAGAAAGAGGGATTTACAATCAAGTGAAAAGTTCAGTCACTGGCCCAGACTGAAAATAAGTTTCCTGTTTTCTAAGAAAAATCCTCACTGGCATCATTTGGTTTCATCTTTGCCTTAATGATAGGCTAAAGGTATAAGCCAAGGGTGGGAAACTTACAGCTTCGAGGCCACATGTGGCCCTCTAGGTCCTCAAGTGTGGCTCTTTGACTGAATCCAAACTTCACAGAAAAGGGCACTGGTCATGCAGTCATACTTGTAGGGGTATAAGATCATAGATCTCAAGCTTAAGGGAACTTTAGAAACCACTCAAGACAATACCGTTTTACAGATGATGGAATTGAGGCTGTAGGAGGTTATGATTTGCCCACTGTTACAAAGTAAGGAGCAATAGCAGAATTCTTTCCCCTTCTCTGAAACAGTGCTTATTCCAACATACCATGAAATTTACACAAGAAAAAAATTAAAACGATCTTTTTTTGCATCATGATGATGATGATGATGTGTGTGTGTGTGTGTTTGTGTATTTGTGTAAATTCAACATGACCCAATGGAAATAGTCTTAGATTTAAAGTCAGAGGGTCTAAGTTTCAGAACCAAAACTAGCTTGAGGCAAACAGGGCTTTGTTCCAGGATGTTGTTTCCTTTATTCCTCCTGCAAATTTTGGTTAATATTAACCTTGCCTGACTAAAACCAGTACCATGGGATGGAAAAACTTAGTTAAAGTCCTAAACATTCCTTAGATAAGAAGCCAGAAGAAGAATCTTTATTGTCTCAGAATACTTGGTGACATGTAAATCCTCTTCTTCGATCAGCCTATTGTGAAGACTCTAAATGTGGTTTAATTTGTAATCTGACTTAGTTTACCTACAGAGTTTGTTTGGAGGCTTTTTCTTTAGGGGATGTGTAAGATTATCCCTGTTTAATTTTTATGACAGTGAAGGAAGTGTGGGATTATGGTTCTATTTTTCTTGGCCTAAGAGGAAAATACAATTTTGTAATATATATTTGTAATATATAACTTTTTGTAATATATGACTTCTTGGTCACTTTGACATAATTTTTCTTATAAGAAGCCTTGTTAGAATCTTCATAATTATTCATAATTATTTCTCTGCGGTCTGAATCTCTGCTTGAATATGATAATAAAACCTAGGTTTTTACTTCCATAATTTCTGCATTGTGGCTAATATGTACTGGGTAGCAGTTACCCTCCATGTGAACTCAGAGAGGAGATATTTCTTTCATGAAAGTGTCAACAAGGGAGAAGAGAGGACAGTGGACCAGGGAATATATATCCTCCCTATGGCAGCCACCTTCCCATGTCTCACCTTCTGCACACAAGGGTCCCTAATCTACTCCTGGCTGTCCTTCCTTATTTGTGCATCTCTAACTCCTGGCTACCTTCCAGTCCCAGCTGAAATCTCATCTTCTATAGGAAGCCTTTCCCAATCTCCCTTAATTCTAGGGCAAGAATTCAAGAACAAAGGATGAACAGTATAATTCTAGGGACTTCCATCCATAGATTGCCTCCAGTTTATCCTGTCTGTAGCTTCTTGGTACATAATTGCATGTAATTTCCCCCATTAAATTGTGAACTCTTTGAGGGCAGGGACTATCATTTGCTTTTCTTTGTATCCCCAGTACTTAATATAGTACTTAGGTGCATAGTAGATGCTTTAATAAATATTTATTGACTGACTGACAAGAGTCTATATTTTTGTAGCTCTATAGTTATGCTATGGAAAATAAACCTTCAGAATCAAGAATGAACTTCTTCATTTTACCCTTCAAAAAAACATGAGAGCCGTATAGCAGTCTTTGAGCTTTCTCTCACCAAGATCTGCTTATCCCTTTGTGTTTCTCCCTCTAGGCCATCACAGAGATAATGTCTTCCTAAAACCACTCATGGGCTATCTCTGTTTCAGAACTGCTAATGCAATTAAACTGTATTATCAGTGATTGTAAAGGTCCCCCTGAAAAGTGTTCATGGTCTTTGAAAGCAATAAGATCTAATAAGAGCTGGAAATTGGAGGGGCTTGGCCTATTGTTTCTATTAAGGTAAGGTAATTAAACTTAATAGCAAAATAACTAAGGGACCCAGTCCTCCATCCAGAGTGTACCAGCTGACTTCCTTACCTAGGTTATTCTCAACCAGGACCATCTCTTCTAGACCATTTTTTAGCAATGACTAAATTGGAAAGAACACTGAATTTGGACTCAGAAACCTGGATTAGAATTCCTGCTTGGCTGCTCCACCTCCTGCCAGACCCCAGACAAGGCAATTCTCTTGGCCTGGGTTTCCTTATCTTTAAAAGGAGGAAGTTAGATGAGATGATCTCCATGGTTTCAACTCTAAATTCTATAATGCTATGTATTCATTTTTATTTATTTTTATTTTATATTTATCTTCAGATCCAATTTCTCTCCCTCCCTCCACTCTCTCCTGTACCCATTGAGAAGGCAAGAAATATGATACCCATTATATGTAAGAAGTCAAGCAAAACATATTTCCACATAAAATGCTACATAAAATATGTAATAGAAAATAAAAATTTTTGACCTATGTCTGTGATTTCATTGGCTTAGGGAACTCCTGCGTGAAGAAATTAAACTACTCTTTGAATTATTGTCTCATAGAGTTTCCTGGGGCACTGAGAGATTAAGAAATTATGAACAGGCCCACCCAATCAAAATATGTCCAAGGATAGGTCTTTCTGAATCCTGGAAGACCTCTCTATTCACTGTACCAACTATATTTTAAATATTCTTCTAAAAGCCTCAATTTCTCTAAGCTGTAAATATTGCCTCCATGAAAAGATCTCAATTAACTATGTTAGAGCATGTTGAAACTGCTAAAAATCTCACACAAATGACTTAGCAAGGTGACAAATGGAAAATTCTTTAAATATCTCTGACCATCCATTTTGCATGATTCTTTACAGGCCAGAACAAGTTTTGGCAAATGAGCAATTAAACTGGAAGGGATTTATACATTGTGTTGTGGATAAGTTTTTGGAGGTTTGGGTTTTGGGGGTAGGACTAGGAGAGAAGGGTTGAAAAGGGAAGAGTGCCCATACAGCTACATATAATCTTGCACTTTGAAAATAATATAAGTTGTATTTCCTGATGACGAGGTGACATCATCTGTAATTTTCCCTACACAGTGTTTTCATATTATCACATTATATCTATTTGCTGTGCTCTCTTGACCAAAGACCAAAACATCTAAATTTAGATGTGTAATACCCCTTCCCCCAGGGTACTACCGTAACTTACATGCACCATTTGGGTCTCCAGAGTGTGGCTATTATCTCGGCCTCTAGAGGGAATCATGCTGGTAACTACTTCTGCTACTGCAGTTCCTGAGCCCCCATTGGTGTGCTTCCCAATGACAATCAGGAGATTTAGTAAGCTTTTAGCAAGGGTATAATAAAAGTCAATGAGATAAAGCATTGCCCCTCAAAAGCCTGGGGCTCAGTTTTCCACAAATATGCACCAATTCATGAGAAGAGTGGATCCAAACCTAGAGTGCAATAGTAGTGAGACACATGTGCAGGGAACATGTATATAAAGGAATAACTTTTAATTCTTAGTATTAGAAATCCATTTTTGGATTCCCAGACAGCATTCCCCTCCATCTTAAGGGCTCATGCTCTCTGAAGCTCCTCCTCCTGGGGATGACCATCTCTCCTTATCCAAGTCTGTCCTTGATATGTCTCTTTGCTCCCAGCTAGATATGCTGTCTCCTAATAGCCTAGCATCTCCAATGACATAGTCAATGAAAATGGCATAGGGAAGGAAAGAAAAATTTTCTTCTTTCCTCGAATAGTGATTCCTTCTTGGGGCTTGATTATTTTCTACTTCTGGCTCCAATTTTTAAACTGGCAAACTGCTAAACTTCCTCCAGCTATTTACAGCCCCCAAAGGTATGGTAAGCCCACCTGCATAGGCAATCACATCATTTCCTTCTTAAACCAATCAAATAGGTTCACACCTCATAAAGGGATTTCAAAGCAAAAGAGGAATTTGAACTCACATCCTTTGACTACAACTCCAATGATTTTTCCTCCTAACTGCCCTGCTTTTTGGCTTATAGTGTGTCCAAGCATCCAGTATCCTTTAGGGATCATCTAGTTCAAATTTCTTCATTGCATAGATAAGGAAACTGAGACACAGGGAAGGGAAGGCACTTGCCTGGTCCATACACAGAGATAATGGAGAACCAACACTCTTTATGATGTCCAAAATGCCCAGCTAGGGCATCTTCCTACCGAGGCATGATTCACCTCTTCCCCTAAACAACTCCTACAGACACATAACCTCAGACAACACTCTCTCCCAGGCAAATGGATTCTCTCAAAATCACAAATGGACTGAAACAGAAACATGCACTCAACAGCACTGAAAGCTCCACTGCCAGAGGCTGGAGTCATAATATTTGCAGACTGCTTCTGAAAGGTCTATGGGATACAGCTGGGGTTAGGAGAAACTGTCAAATGAAGTTTCCCTTCAGGTTCTTGGGCTGTGCACAATTCCTTTCAGGGGTCTATAAGTTATGGAAAGTTAGGTGGGGTTTTCCTTTTTATTTATTTATTTAAATTAACCAGCATTTATTGTCCTCTCCCCCCTTCCTTTCTCCTAAAAAAAAATGAAAAAAAGAAAAAGAAAATCTTTGTAACAAATATACATAGTTAAGCAAAACAAATTTTGAGAAATTTTCAAAAATATGTATTTCATTCTCTATCTTGACTCCATCTGACTCTGTGAGAAGGTGAGTTGAACATTTCATCATTGTTCCTCTGGAATTATGGTTGGTCATTACACTGATCAGACTTCTTAAGTCTTCCAATGTTATTTGGCATATATTACATGCCTAATAAGTGCTCATTTCCTTCCTTCCTCCCTTCTTCCCTCTCTTCCTTCTTTTCCTTCTTTCTTTGTTTTCCTTCCTTCGTTCCTTCCTTCCTTCCTTTCTTTCTTTCTTTCTTTCTTTCTTTCTATCTTTTTTCCTTCCTTCTTTTCTTTCTTTCTTTCTTTCTTTCTTTCTTTCTTTCTTTCTTTCTTTCTTTCTTTCTTTTCCTTTCCTTTCCTTCCCTTCCTTCCTTCCTCCCTCCCTTTCTCCCTTTCTCTTTTTTCTTTCTTTTCCTTTCTTTTCCTTTTCTTTCCTTTCCCTTCTTTTCCTTTCCTGTCTTCTTTCCCTTCTCCCTACCTCTTTCCTTCTTTTCCTTTCTTCCTTCCTTCCTTTCTTTCTCCCTTCCTTTATCCTTCCTTCTTTCTCTCCTTCCTCTCTTCCTTTCTTCCTCCTTCTTTTCTCTCTTCCTTCCCTCTTTCCTCCCTCCCTTCTTTTCTTCCTTCCTTCTTCCTTCCTTCTTTCTTTCTTTCTTTCTTTCTTTCCTTCCTTCCTTCCTTCCTCCCTCCCTCCATACATCCCTTCCTTTCTTCCCTGACTTTACAGTATTGCTATTATATAACTTATTCTCCTGGTTTTGCTCACTTCACAGTGTATTACTTCATATAAGTCTTCCGAGGTTCTCTGAAAACAGTCCTTTTGTAATTTTTTCTTTTTATGACACAACAACAGTCTTTTAGGTAGAGCTTCTACAATAAAGTCATACAACTAAGCCAGCCTTTGAAGTTCTGAATATGAAGTGTTTGTGGTTTCAAAGTTTCTATTCAGTTTTTTTTTCTTTTTGAAGGATCCACAAGTTTATCAACATAGAGACTTTTGAGTCATTGTGGTTTTTCTTCCCCTGAGCACCACTTCATATAACATTGTCATTTTAGAGCAGGAAGGGCCCTCAGAGGTTACCTAGTCCAACCCCTGCCTTTAACAAACAAGGAAACTGAGGCCCAGAGAGGGAGAGACTTGACTAAGATCACACATATACTAAGTGGGAGAGCCTGGATTCTGACAGAGATCCTCTGACTCCCCAAATCCAGTGTTCTTTCCACTGAACAATGGATTTCTACCCTGAATAGTGATTTTCTCTCCATCTTGCTTTTGTTCTGTCTTTCAGGTGATGAGTTGGATCCTTAGTCCTAAGATGGCAGAGGTAGCTGGGCTCCCAGCATGCTAGTTAGAAATGTTTGGAGACTTCAAGATCTCCACCCACTTACCTCCAAAATTCAGTGAAAATAAAGTCCTCTCCTACTTGGAGACAACAGCAAGAGAACTGGAAGCCCAGGTTATTGAATTCCTTTGGGGTAGATTCCATTATTTTCACTTTCCCACATCATAGCATCATAGGATGTTCAAGGTCACTCAGAGCTAAGAGCCAAACTTGGTCTTCTAAGTCCAAAACCAATGCCCTTATTTCCACTCCAAATTAGGAGAGACCTTAAAATTATCTAGTCCAACTCATGTATAAGGGAAAACTAAGGGTCTAGAAAGGGTGACATCTAAGGTTATAGAGATTATATATTGATTATTGATTATATTGACATATCGATTATACATTGATAGGATTTGAACCCAGATCCTGACTCTGAATCCAGAGTTCTCCAATGAAGCACCTGCCTCATAGCTCAATAAGGGGGAGTTTACCAGTTTCAGCATAGTAGAAGGGGAGATACAGACCCAGCACCTCCCATCTATAAGACCTGGAAATTCTACAAGCTCTAGTTCTTATACTCCAGGCAATTAGCTATTGTATTAAAGTTGAGTTTCCAGGCATAACTCTGGAATCCTTACAATACAGGCATCCCACAAGACTTCAACACTTACCTGATAGGAAAGCTAAACCTTGGTCCTATTAGGGCTCCATGCCTTGCACCAGGATGGAGCTGAAGGCAGCTCTAACTGCCCAGCTGGCAACCTATGAGTAAGAGGTAGGGGATGCAATTCAGTTCCTCAAGATGGAACTAGAATTTCCATAGTCCAAGACCAAGGATCCAAAGGCTGTTGGAACTAGGGTATACCTTTGAGGTATAGGAGGAAGAAGCAGCAGAGACTCAGGACAACCTTAGTGCAAACAGATGGGCCCCCTGTGGCACCCAGGGCTACCAGGGTCCTGGAAGGATTTCATGTAGAGACTAAGACCAAAGGGAGATGTCAGGGCTGGATTGTAGAGACCTGAGGGTCTGGGGAAACTCAGCTCCATCTTGGGGATAGGGGATACCCTTCTCAGAAGGAGAGACCTTGACTGTTTTATTTACTTCTGAGGGAGGAGTTGCCACCAGAGATACTTTGCACATTTGTTCTTAAATCCTACCTTCACTAGGATTTTGTCAGGTTGATCTTGCTGTCCTTGTCCTCCACCATGAATATATCAGGGTTCTAAGTCTTGCCAGAACGAGTTTTCAGGATGTGAAGTTGGATGTGGTCCACTCATTGCTTCAGGGTATGCTTGAGGACCTGAGAGGTGACTGGGCTACGTGGGAGCTCCAGGGTGAGGCCAGACAAGGACAGCACTTTGATTCAATTAATGGGGGTTGCAAGGAAAGGGTGGCTTGAGGTCAGAGAACATTTTGCTTCTGAGACCAGAGACGGAGTGGCCAGGCTGTGCTGGCCAGGGATCCTGGAGGGGAAGCAGTTGAGCTTTGGGCTGCCTCTACCAACAAAGCCTTGGGAATTTTAAGTCTTCTGTGAGTAATGTCACTCCAACCTGGCCTGGATCCCTGGACCCTAATCCTGGCAAAGGCTGCCTTTCTCTCTCCCTGGAACCAAAGGGTAATATTGGGGAGAGGGGGCAGCAAGGAAGGAACAGGCTATCCCCAGTCCTTTCCCATCCCCTTATACTGACCTGGAAATTAGGGTTGATGGAGGTGGGGGAGGGGGTTTAGGAAGAAGAACTGCGGTAATGAGATGAGGACAGGACTCTGTCTTGAAATATAGTATCCAATTTCTAACCCATCCCTCCCTCTCCTTGATGTCTCCTATCTATTTTTTCAATAAATAGGTATCTAGGTGGCACAGTAGGCAGTGTTGGACTCTGAGTGAGAAAGATTTGAGTCTGAATCCTGCCTCAGACACTTACTAGCTTGTATGACCCCAAGCAAGTCACTTAACCTCTGTCTGCCTCAGTTTCCTTATCCATAAAATAAGGATAATAATAGAACCTACTTTATGGACTTATTGTAAGGATTAAATGAGATAAGATATGTAAAGCACTTTACAAATGCTATTAAATGCAAGCTATCATTATTGTTATCACCAAGGGACTGCCATTTTCCTCCACAGAAATACCTCTAATTTTCTCTCTGTCCATTTGTACCTCCATTGTTCTATTGCAATGTTAATCAAGTTATAGATTATTGAGAGTTTCCCAACTGGTCTCTTTGCCCCTCTAGTATCCATCATATCACTCTCCCTTACTTAACAACAACATAATCCATCAATGGTTTCCCATTGTGTGTCAGATCAAGTCCAAACTTCTTATCTAAGCCCTTGGCCCCACCTAATGTGCTCCCTTTTCTCTGACTTTCTGTTCACTCAGACCCTTTACTGCTTTCTCCTCCTCCTCTGTTCCTTGAGGATGGCTTGTCATATCCATGCCCCTCAATTTCTTGCTCATGCTGCTGAGACTGCCCATATCCCACCTTTGTTACCATAAACAAAGAGCATAGTACTGGCACAGTCAGGCACATTCTCCCATATTCTGTGCCTGCCCATGTCTCTTACTACCCACATTTCACTCAACCTTCCAGGAAACCCACTTTAATCAACTTAAAAATCTATTAGTGGAGGAGATCTGTTCTAGAGAAATTCTCCTGCAGAGGTAAGGCCTGTTCTCTCTGGTCCTTTACTTGGATGCCAAGGAAAGGGAGGAGAAGGGGAACATCAGTTATATTGGATTAGTCTCTTCTAAAAAGCATCTATCTCCTTCATATGAAAGAATATTATGCAGGGGTGGGGGAGGAAGCACTGACTTGGAAGCCAGTAGACCTGGGTTCAAACTCTACAACCTCTTAACCAGGCTTGCTGATCTTCCATTATTTCAGTCATGTCTAACTCTTCATGACCCCTTTTGTGTTTTCTTGGCAAAGATACTGGAGTGGTTTGTCATTTCCTTCTCTAGCTCATTTTACAGATGAGGAAACTGAGGCAGACAAGGTTAAATGACTTGTCCAGGGTCACATAGTAAATGTCTGAGGCAGAGTTGAACTTGGAAAGATGAGTCTTCTTGTTTCCAATCCACAGGACTGCCTAGCTGCCCCTCCCCAAATCGTGAAACCCATCTACAGTATCCTCGACAAGTGGTCATCTCTCCTTGAAGACCTCCAGTGACAAGACAGTCACTGTCCCATCAATAGAAGCAAATAGTCTCTTCTATCTTGGGGATAAGATGGAAAGGTAAGGTGGAAAATTCATTCTTATGTTTAGCCAAAATCTGACTCCCTCTAACTCCCACCTATTTTTGCCCTTGAGGGCTAAGCAGAGCAAATCTGATCATTTTTCCACATGACAGCCCTTTAAATATTTTGAAATGGCTATCATACGCCCACTACATCTTGTCTCTTCTCCAGGCTAATCATTACTGGTTTCTTGGGATAGTTATCATAAGCACTTCTTTCTCCATCTGCCTCCCAGAATACCTAGCTTCCTTCAAAACTCAGATCAAAAGCCCCCTCCTAGAGGAGGCTTTTCGTGATTTCCCCTTCCATCCCAACACATTTATTTTTGTCTCTTTGCTACCTGAAAAACTTTGTCTATAATGTATATTTATTTCTTTGTGTGTGAGAAAGTAAATACAAATTTGCCTTCCCTTCTCTGCACCGCCCCCCTAAAAAAAAAAAACAATAATGTAAGCTTGTTGAGGGCTAGGACTTTCATCTTTTCCTTTGTGGCATGAGAGTATGTTTGTCCTTTATTTTTGAAGAGGACAGATGACATCACAGGGTGATGTCTCGACTCCTTGGTGAATTGGATTTAAGTGAGGCAGACTTAAGTCTTAATTGGATATAAATGAGGAAGACTTTCTTCCAGAGTCATCAAAGTTCAGTGGCAGGACAAAAGTCCTGGGGATGGCCCAGAATGCAGTGGATGACCTTGGCATCTCCAATGTTTGACCATGCTCTCAATGTTCCATAGCACCTGCTTCAACTGTCTTCCTGGCCATTGCAGTAAATTGTTCTGATTCACCCATCCAACCAGGAGAAGTCTTCACATGCTTAGGGTAAACATCCCCCCTAACTCATTGATAGGGCTGGTTACTCTCAACCTGGGTTAGCCCATCTACTGAGATGGTTTACTGGGGTATGGCTACTTCACATGCTATAACTTCTTGGAACCACAGGTGAGAGTTGAGTGCCAGGTAGACACCAAAGGTGGATGAGCAGCCCTGAAAAAGGCTCAGCTGGCCCTCACACCAGAGTGCTAGTCCTCCTTGAACACCCATACACCCCAATATGAGAGTATAATGCAGTACACAAATGGTGCTTAATAAATGTTTTTTTAATTGAATTCAACAAGACAAGGTCCCTAGTCTTCCCTAGAACCTTAAGAGTTGTCATCTTTTGAACATTCTCCAGTGTATCAATATCTTTTGTAAAATATGGCACCAAAAACTGAACCCAATGCACCAGATGTATTCTGACCAAGGCACAGTATTCTCAGCACCTGGTACAGTGCTTGGCACATAGTAGGCACTTAAATGCTAGTCGATTGATTGATATTGTCATCCTAGCCCTAGCCACTGTACCTCTATTAGAGTAACCCACAATTGGATTAGCACTTTGGGAGAGAGAACACTGCTGATTCATATTGACCATAGGATCAGAGTTGGAAGGGACCTGAGAGATCATGTAGCCCAGACTCCTCATTTGACAGATGAGAAAACTGAGATGAAATGGATCACTCCAAGATACTCCCCCCTCAGCCTCACTTTCCTCATCTATAAAATGGGGAGTATAATAACATCTACCTCAGTCAGTGAGTCAACAAGCATTTATTAAGTGCCTTCTATGTGCTGGGCATATTGCTTAAGTGCTAGAGATACAAAGACAAAACAAAACAAAACCTTTCCTGCTCTCAAGGAGTTCCCATCTAATGGGAGATGTTGACAGTATCAAGAATTTCTATAAAATGTTTTGCAAACCTTAAAACACGACATAAATACTGACTATTATTAATATTACCCGTACTTCACACTTTGGTGTACAGACACATAGTCTTCAGAGTGTCATTTCTGTCTTTCTTCCCAGTGATTTTTGCCTGTGGACTATTGAGTTCATTTATTACTATTCCTCCTATCTCATAGTTGCTGTCTTCTATGGTATCTGATTCAACAGCTTTATCTGGATGCTTTTTTTCCCTCCTTCTCCCCTCTTAGTTTAAAAACATTTTAATCAGATCAGCCATCTCCAGACAAGTACACTTTTCCCAGTCCTGCATTATATACCCTTTCTTTCTCTGGAAAATGGCCAAAGAGAAAGATCTTTGCCTTGTTCTCGGGGAAGTGAGATCTTTCTGTGTACATGCAAATACATAAAAAGATAGCCAAAAGTACAAGGCAATATATATATGATTATCAAGTAATGAAACTGGTTCTACAAGTCACAAAGAAATAGCAATGTCAACCTATGTCACATGTGGTCAGTGCCAGATGAAGGGCATAGACAAGTGTTGTAGGAGTTTAAAGGAGACAAAGGATGGTGGAACATCATTGTGGGCTAGAGGAAGTTTCAAGGAAGAGATGAGACAAGGGGTTAGTCTTGAAAAATGGGTAAGATTTCTGTAAAAGTGCAAGATAATGATATATGCTCACAGTCTCTGAAGGAGAGATTGAGTCTGGTGGATTGCTTGAACCATTGGGTGTTCACACTAAGTCTGGCATCAGTATGGTGAAGAGAGAAGCATAGGGTGGCCACCGGCCTACCTAAGGAAGGACAAACAAGCCCAGGTCAGAAATGAGGCAGTCAAAGTTATTGTGCCCATCAGCCGAGGAGTAGGAGCTATGAGTAGGGAAAGGAACTTCTAACCTAAGAGAGGTATGGAGACCCAGTCTTTAAAAGACAAAACATGGTGGCCACTCTAAGTATAAAAATGGGAGATCAGTCTGAGTAAAGGCAAAGCAAAAAAGCAGGAATTTCCCAGTAGATTCAGGAAACTCTTTAGTGATCAGTCTGGGTTTGTATAGGGGAACACTGTGAGGATTTTGGACCCAATTGGTAGGTGGTTTGGAGAGCCAGCCAAAGGAACCTGGACCTCCTTCTGCAGGCAGGGAGAATCATTTAAAGCTTTTGAACAGGAGAGTTTCAGAAAAGGCTTTAGGAAAATTTATCTTAGATTAAGACAGATTGGAGGGGGAAGAAAGTGACAGCATCAAGACTGGTTAGCAGATTATTGTAATAGCAATAATCTTGGACAGCATGAGCTGTGAATGATCTGAACTAAGTTGGTGGCAGCAGGATGAAAAGAAATGACACAAGAGACAGCATGTACAACTGACAACTGGGCACCACTTGGTTACGTTGGAGGGAGGAGGCAAGAGTGAGGAAGAAGACGTATGACAATGGGTTAGTTACCATCTTAGGTGACTGCCAACTCTTGCCAGAAATAGGGGGAGCCAGTTAGTAAAAGACATTGACAAGTTTAGTTTTTGGCACTCTGAGTTTTTGACAATAATAAAACAGACAAATAGAGGTTTCCAGCAGACAATCAGAAATGTAGGAACGTTAAAGAGATGGAGGTATAGATTTGGAAGCCAACTCTGTAGAGGTTACAGAATAAGAGAATTTCAGAGCTAGAAGGAACCTCAAGTCCATCCCATACACAAAAGGATTCCTGTTATGTTGTAACATAATCAACAAATGGTCTTCCCACCTCTCCTTGAAAACCTAACCCCGAGGAGGGGATTGCCTCTTAGGGCAACCTATTCCACTCTTGGACCACTCCGTTAAGAAATTTTTCCTAACATCAAGCTTAAATTTGCCATTTTTCATTTCCACCCATTATTCCTGGCTCTGCCCTCAGGGACCAAAGAGAAGTTAAATCCCTCCAATGACATAACAGCGCTACAAATACCTGAACAAAACTGTCATGACCCCCAGTCTTTTCTTTTCCATACTAAATGTTCTGAGTTCCTTCAAATGATTCTCATATGACCTTCACCACCCTGGCTACAATCCTCTGGGGCTTAGAGGTTGTTGGATTTATTCTGCTCTTTAGAGCTATAATAAAACTCATACCTCCTCCCTGGTCAGCCTAAGTAACCTTTATGGCTATTGGTAAGCGCACATGATCTTTTGAAAGAACTATTGGTCAGAACCTCTGATTCCCTTAGCTTTTAAAGTTTCCTCTTTACTACTTGGAGACAGCTGTCTGGCCTCCATTCTGAACTCAGGACAGCTGCTTGGCTGCCTGTTCACTTAAAGACAGGTCTCTGGCCTCCTGGCTACACTGAGTGTAGCTCTCTGGCCTTCTTCGAAGATGGGGTCAGATCCCTTAGCCTCCTGTTTGCAGTCAAGACACATGTCTGACCTCCTAGTGACTTGAGGACAAATTCCTGGCTTTCCTGCCCTTGTTCACACTAGACTGTTTGTGCTAGCTGATTTCTTTAGTGTCCATGAGTCCGTTTATTTGACCAGTATTTTTTTTCTTTTTTGAATCAGACCCGTTATTTCATTGGAGTAAGGAAGTCCCAGGAAGTACATTTCTTCTACCAAAGCACATTAGCAACTTTTCTGCAATTTAATTTTAGATAGATGACAAGAATATTTCAAAGTCACCCCTTTTCCATACAAAATAATAACGCCATGGTCACTCAGTAAGTAATGAGATTTGGATTTAGTTCTCCCTGATTCCAAGGTCTGCAACCTAACCACTGTACCATATTGCTTCTAAGTAACCATCATAGTTACCATTTTAGACAAGAGGCCCATGAAATGAAAGTATTTATTAAGTCAGTTCACCTGATAACACTCATATACACCTACACACACATACATATACACACATGCATTACTGAAAGATAACAGTGACTAGATGAGAAGATAAGGTAAAGGGAGTGAGGAGGAAGATTAAAAAAAGAATGAATTTTGCACAAAACTGAGGCATTGGATTTAGCAACTGGTAGGTCATTAGTGACCCCTAAGAGATTAAATTTAGAGAAATTTCTTTTGATTAGATCAATTAGAAAGGAGAAAGACAGAAGGAGCCTAGTTAAGAGTTATTTGAAATAGTCCAGACATAAGCTGTAAAAGATCTGAACTAAGTTGGAGGCAGCAGCAATCTTGTCTTTCCAAGGAGAACAAGAGTTCTTCAAGGATAAAGGTAAGATTTCACCTACTTTTCTGAATTTTCCATAGAAACTTGTAGTAGATGCTTAGTAGTAGTAGTAGTAGCAGTAGTAGCAGTAGCAGTAGTAGTAGTAGTAGTAGTAGTAGTAGTAATAGCAGTAGTAGAAGTAGCAGTAGTAGTAGCAGCAGTAGTAGCAGTAGCAGCAGTAGTAGTAGTAGCAGTAGTAGTAGTAGCAGTAGTAGTAGCAGTAGTAGTAGCAGCAGCAGTAGTAGTAGCAGTAGTAGTAGTAGTAGCAGTAGTAGCAGCAGTAGTAGTAATAGTAGTAGCAGCAGCAGTAGTAGGAGTAGTAGCAGCAGCAGTCGTAGTAGCGGTAGTAGTAGTAGCAGTAGTAGCAGTAGTAGTAGTAGTAGTAGCAGTAGTAGTAGCAGCAGTAGTAGTAGTAGTAGCAGCAGCAGTAGTAGTAATAGCAGTAGTAGCAGTAGTAGTAGCAGTAGAAGTAGTAGTAGTAATAGTAGTAATAGCTAGCATTTCTATAGCCCTTTAAGGCTTACAAATCACTTTACCTATACTGTCTTATATTGTCCTCAGAACAATAATGAGAAGCAGGCGCTGTTATTACATCCATTTTACAGATAAGAAAATTGAGGCTCAAAGGTTGATGACTTGCTCAGAGTCACACAGCTAGTAAACGTCTGAGGGAGGATTTGAACATTCCCGATTCCAAGTGCCACCTAGCTGCCTTAGCACCCAATACTTGTTGAAATGGAGTGAGTTGGATTGTGCTGAGTTAAGGAATTTTGTGGAACAAATGGTGCGGAGGTGGGAAATGTAAACTTATCCAACAAAACAGACAAATAGTTATACAATTATTTGCCAAATTTAACAAATTTTGTCTCCCCCCACCCAAAAGTTTCCTTCAAGACCAGCTGGTTAGACTTAGCTTCTTTTCCATAAAGTATAAATATAAGTAAGGGTGTATTCTTTGCATATGAAGATGATCCTATTGACCCAGGAGCATACAGGACTGGTGAGTCTTCACTGAGCCACGGGAATGCATGAATTCTTGAGAACTAATGGTTTGCATTTGAGAGAAAGTTGACCTAGATTTTCTTGTTCAGTTGTATCTGATTCTTTATGACCCCATTTTGGAGTTTTCTTGGTAAAGATACTGGAGTGGTTTTCCATTTCAATTTCCAGCTCATTTTATAGATGAAGAAACTGAGGCAAATAGGGTTAAGTGACTTATCTAGGGTTACATAGCTAGTAAGTGTTTGAGGCCATATTTGAACTCAGGAAGAGGAGTCTTCCTGACTCCAGGCCCAGTGCTCTATCCACTGTGCCACCTAGCTGCCCCACCCAGGTTAGGGTTGTTAGCTTTGGCTTTGGAAGAGATGATGGTGGTGTATTTTTTTTTCTCCTCTTGGTATGAAACTAATTGGCTGATATGAGTTGAGCCTGATATTTTGGTCTTCATTACAGAAGGCTCTGAACAATCCAGCCAATCAATGTGGATGTATACAGGTGCTGTAAAAGTCTTAGTGCAGGTAACTGTACTTAGACTTTTGAAACATCCTGTATACAGAGAAAATGGCATGAAACAATTTAATGTTATTCTCATTCTCCACTGGAAACAATAAAATGAATATAATTGCTTAATTTGCGCCTTATAAATAAAGCTTGGTAGAGTGGAAAAGAAAGTTTGAGGATATGAGTTCAAATTCATGTATGATTTTGGTTGCCTTGGACAGATCACTTAATTTCCCTTCATCTCAGTTTCTTCAATTATATAATATGGGAGTGGAACTGGAAAACCTCTGGGGACTTGTCTAGTCTAAAATCTATGATTCTATCATCTTATGGGTTAATTAAACTGCTGCTAACTCCAAGACATGCTGTGGATTTCTTACAAAGTGAAAGAACCAACTGCCTTCTTTGCTATTCCCTATACAAACTCCCCAGTACAAACTCCCCATTTCTCATGTCCATATCTTTGCCTATGTTGTCACTCATGCCTAGGATGCCCCCTCATTTCACCTTTTCAACTTAGACTCCTTAGCTTCCTTCAAGTGCCACCTCCTATGGAAGACCTATCCTGTTTCTCTCAGGTCCAGTTGTCTCCTCACCCTAGAAATTATTCTGCGTTTTCTCTGTATGTATGTTTATTTTTTAAAAAATATATGTACATGTCCTTTCTCCCTAAAAGAAAGTAAGGTTCTTAAGGTTAGATTAATTTTTGTTTAATTTTTGACCTTGAATCCCCAATGTCTGGTATGTACAGTAGCTGTTGAATCATGATTTGTTAACTGAAAGAAAAGATGAAAGCAGCATGGTCCAGCATCTGCTGCACAAGAGAACACAAAGCTGGTCCTGTGAAGAAAGTTAGAGCTACACTTGTTCACAGCAAAGAGATCTCATCTAGCTCTCCTTCTGTCCCTCTTTCAACTGCAACTAATTCTGGGGGCAGCTAGGTGTCCATGGAGAGAGCACCAGCCAGAAAGTCAGGAGGACCTGAGTTAAATCCAACCTCAGACACTTACTAGCTGTGTGACCCTGGGCAGGTCACTTAAGTGTGATAATCTAAAAAAGGGAAAAAAGTAGAGTCAATTCTGCAACAGTTAATGAATATTTATTAAGCACTTAGAACCAATCAATCAATAAACATATATTAATCACCTTCTATGTGCCAGACGCAGTGCTAAGCACTAAAGATACAAAAAGAGACAAAAAAAAAAAACTACAATCCCTGCCCTCAAAGGAACTTACAGTCTAATGGAGAGAGACAAAATGCAAACAAATACACTCAAAGCAAACTATGTACAGGATAAATAATTAACAGAAGAAAAGAACTGGAATTAAGAGGTGTCGGGGAAGGCTTCCTGTAGAAGGTGGGATTTTAGTATGTTCTAGGCACTGTGCTAAGCCCTGCAGGTAGGAAGAAAGGGACTAATAGTCTTTGCTTTCAAGGAGCATCTATTCTAATGGAGGAGGCAGCATGTAAATGACTAGCTGCATACAGATCTGTACAGAGCCGATGGAAGGTCATCTCAGAGGGGAAGGAACCGGCACATGATATTATATAGCTCCTTAAGGTTTGTAGGGTGTTTTACTGATCCTCACAGCAGTGAATTAGATAATAGAGGTACTATTAGATCCATTTCACCCATGAGAAACTGAAATAGCCTATCAGGCAGATGATAACATGCTAAGTACTGAACCCCGTTGCCTTATCTTACACTAAACATGTCCCTGTTGGGTTTTTTTTCCTTTCCACGATTGTGCCGGCATTGAGTTACAGATTGAGTAAAGATAGATGAATACAATGAGTGGACAGTCTTAGAGCCAGTAAAGGAATCATTTTTCCCAGTTTCAACCCACTTTGGGTTTTAAATAGCTCCAGTGTGGGAGAGAAGTTGGTGTCCTCAGCACTGATATTGATAACAGCTACTACCTTCCTGCCCCCTCAGCTCAATTGTCCTCCCTTCCTGACTTGCTCACCAAGAGGAAGGCAGCCATTGCCACAGATCTTCCAAGTGTCCACAAACAGCAAAAATGGCTCAACAAACATCTGTTGAGTGCCTGTTATAGACAAAACATTGTATTGGGTTTTGAGAAGTATGCCAAAATGACTGATCCAGCCCCAGTCACGAGAGGAGCTTAAAATGTACTAGGGATGGGGGCCTTTGCAGGGAGGGGATAAAATATATATTAGACATATAGATTATACACATAAATTGTCCATATCTCACTTTATAGACATTTGTATTACTGATATTCATTTTGATAGACAAGAGTAATTTATAGCTAATTGGTGATGACTGTTCCAAGAGCTAGATAGCCATTGGTAGACAAAGTAGAAATAATTCTTTTTAAAAAAATACTTTAATTGTATTTTATTCTTCCAATTATATATGAAGATAATTTTAGCATTCACTTTTAATAAAATTTTGAGTTCCAAATTTTCTCTCTTCCTCCCTTCTCTCTCCTTCCCCAAGACGGTAAACAATTCGATATGGGTTATATATGTGCAGTCGTGTAAAACAGATTCCCATATTAGTCATGTTGTGAAAGAAGAAACACTTTACCAAATAATTACAATTTGAAAGAGGAAAAATAAGCATGAAAAAGAATAAAGTGAAAATAGTATGCTTCGATGTGCATTCAGACTCTGTCAGTTCTGAGAAAGTAAGAGTATTTCTGAAGCATCGAACTGAGAGTCAGAGGTAACAGGATCTGCGGTTGCATTTTAAGGTAACCCAGCATGAGACCTTGACATTATCCAGTAATCTGAAGGAGGAGGAGTATGATGTGAAGGAGGTGTAATTCACCAGCAGCATGACTAATACATATGTTTCATGAATTGTCTTAGAGTCTTCATAACCAGAACATAGCCAAAACAGATTTAACACATCATGGATTTATAACTAGAGGGAACCTGAGAGTCTCCCTTGTCCAACTTCCTCATTTTATGGATGAAGGAGACTGAAGCTCGGCCATGGGAAATGACTTGTCCAAGGTTACAAAGAGAGTAAATGATTCTGTAATAATTTGAACTAGGTCCTCTGACTCCAAGTCCCTCACTCCTGCCAATTTATAATGTGGTCCACTTTAGAACTCCCGAAAATTGTCAACGAAGGTAGCTGTTGTTGCTGTTGCTTGTTAATTTCAGTTATGTCTGATTTTCCATGACCCCATTTGGGTATCTGCAATCAAAGGTCCATGGAAGTTCATAGATGGAACAATTCTTTTTTATCTCCCTTCATCCTCATTCTCTGACCTTGGTGGTCCCTTTTACTCTCTGCAGCAGCAACCTGCCTACTCACTCTGCCTCTCTCTTCTTACCACCTCAACATCCAGACTCTATTCTGTCTCCTGTTTGCAAATGCCATGAGCTAAACAGTCATTTAGGTTTAGAGTTATTATTTTCATATGTTCTAATGGAAAGGGATCTTGGAAAGGTCCAGAAATATACAATAATTATCCCCCTAACAGTAATTCCTTGTGTTGATTTTTGCCAGAAGGGACAGCTGAGGAATTTTTGGTTTGGTTTGGGCTTTTTTGTCTCCCAGTACTGGGGGCTCATCATAATGGTGCTGGACCTAATGCAGACATTCTATCAGCTTTAGCCCTAGTGCAGCTTAGAATTCCAGAGCTCAAGAGATCCACCAGTCTGTCACAACAATGTTTCTAGCAGCTACTGTGGCTGTGTAAGACCAATAACACAGAAGGCACACAGAAGAGCTGCCAGCATAGGTTCTTTGATCTGCTTTTCTAAGGAAAACAACTTTAAGAGATTAACAATCTCTTTAATCAAACTTTAAAAACTTTAATCAAACATACATATATCATTCACTTAGTTCAGGAGGAAAAGCCAGCACCCTGAACTTCAGAGCAAATACAAATAGAAATTACAAACAGAAAATATCAACAGATCAAATAACACAATTCAATAGACAGGCTTTGTCTAATCAAGACCTCACATACATAGTTACCAAAAAGAAAAACACCAACATTTGGGTTTTCTTCAAAGCTGGGGGGGCTCCAGCAGCTACCCAGAGTCTCCACATCAACACGCTTCCAGTGAGTGAGAGCCCCAAACAAAATACTAACCTCTGAGTTTATATACCCTGTTCAGCGTCAAAGCGTCAACCATGTAATTCAAACCCACGTGATGCTTCTTCAGGCATCACAGCCATGTGACTCACACCTATGTGAACTAGGTTTTCCCTTGTTTCTTAAGGTCATCAAAGACTCCCAGATTTAATCAAAGAAACAAAGGCAAGACTCATCAAAGGCACTTGATTACCCAAGTGCTCCAAAAGAGAAAGCAGTAAAAAGGTTTTACTGTTACCTTAATTACCAATACACAACGTTAATCTCCTTGATAGTAAGAATTACAGGCATATTCTATCCTCTCATTTTATAGCTGAGGAAAATTGAGTGAGTAGAAGTGGTCTGCCCAAATTCTTTTTTTTTTGGCAGGGCAATTGGGGTTAAGTGACTTGCCCAGGGTCACACAGCTAGTACGTGTCAAGTGTCTGAGGCCGAATTTGAACTCAGGTCCTCCTGACTCCAGGGCCAGTGCTGTACTCACTGTACCACCTAGGTGTCCCCCAACTGCCCAAGTTCTTAAAGGTAGTACGTAACAGAGATGGATTTTGAACTCAGGTCCTCTGACTCCAGGGCCTTCATTCTTTCTACTATGCCACATTTTCTAAATAGATTAGAACCTCTGGAGTATGTATATGCAGAAAGTTGTATGTAGGGAATTGGAGGTAAGGCCAGAAATGTAGGGTGTAAACAAATTATAGAGAACCTTGAATCTTGCCCCTACGGGAGTTGATAATTGGATCACCATTTATTAACACTGAAACAAACAAATGCATAAAGAACACCCTTTTCCAGGTGGTATGTTTCTCTCTGTATTATAGGAGGCAATTCAAAGCCTCATTTTAGGGAGTAACCCTTCTAGTCTCCTGCTGCACTATCAGAGTATTTCCATTTTTCAGGTCAATCTCTTGCCCATTAAATAGCTTCAGTCTGGAAGGTGGCAGGAGCAGCAACAGTGGGAGCCTATTGAAATACGGTTATATTTGTTGCCAACTGATCTCCAAAGGCATATATCCCATAGGAACTTGACTTTGAACCTTTTTTTTTTTCTGGGAGGGGGAAAAAGAATTCCTGCACATCTCAGAAATCCTGCACACACACAAAAAAGTATACAATACTTTAGATGAAAAAAAGTTAAAACACCAAAAGATCAAAGCTGTATCATTATGTAGTGGTTGACCCTGGCCATACCCCATCCTATGCATTATTTTTAGACCTCTTCATAATTGAAACTAACCATCAAAACAAGTAGGTCAGTGAGCATAAAAAAAAACTAATACTTAAGGTTTTTTAAAAATGGATTGTCCAAGTCATAATCTGATTTTTTTTGTTGTTGTTCAGTCTTATCTGATTCTCTATGACCCCATTTGGGATTTTTTTTTTTTTGGCAAAGATACTGGAATGGTTTGCCATTTTCTTCTCCAGTTCATTTAACAGATGAGGAAACTGAGGCAAACAGGGTTATGTGACTTACCCAGAGTCACATGGCTTTAGTAAATATCTGAAGCTGGATTTGATGTTAGGAATATGAATTTTCCTGGTTCCAAGGCCAGTGCTTTATCCACTGTACCACCTAGTTGCCCCAAATAATCTAGTAAAATTTTGCAAACAAATACAAACCAAATTTAATCTTGATTGGACCAAAAAAAAATTCTGTATCTCACTACCAATAGCTTTCTTACCAATACCTTACCTTAGCTTTTTACACTACTGTTTGTTTTTGTCAACTTAGTCTATATGTCATGTGGGCTTTTTTTTCCTCAGATAAAAAAGAACAAATGGTAGATATGTCTTCCTTTGTTTCCCATTTTCCTGCCTCACTCTTTTCCCTTCCTCCATCTGACAAAAAAATCCACTATTTCTTAGGAATATATCTAAAAATTGAAATTATTACGCTTAAGCAAAGTGATACTTAACTGCCATGAGAGAAATCAGAAGCAGGGAACCTGAGACGAAGATGCCAAGGTCCAAACAATAAACTGAGAGCAAATCAGAGGCCAGAATTACATCTATTAAATTCAGTGTGGACCTAAAAAGGTCAGGACAAGTAGTGGATCTAAAGCCGAATCAGGACATGAATACTGAAAGACAAAGAAAGGCACACAGTTCAAATAACCCATTTATGAATTAGGCAATCTGTAGAAACCGAAGGAAGAGAGCAACAGATGGCAATTCCAGTCAAGAAAGACTTGTTAAGCATCTTTGCTGGACCTCAGTGTCATAATAATGAAACAGTTACTCATCTCAAGTTGCTTACAGTCAAATAAGTCGGAAGAAGCAAGTTAGTTGTATACTGAAATGCTCAAATGAATCTGGTCTTATCAAGATAGATGATACCTTCAGTGATACAGATCCCTGACTAGCTTATGCAAAGCTAGTCCACATTCCTCCATAAAATCAGCATGCCACTAACTGTGTGTCCTGGGCCCTCCTCTCTCTCTCTCTGTCTCTCTCTCTCTCTCTCTGTCTCTCTCTCTGTCTGTCTCTCTTTCTCTGTCTCTCTTTTTCTCTCTGTCTGTCTTTGCCTCTGTTTCTCTGTGTGTCTCCCTGTCTCTCTGTGACTCTATCTCTATCTTCTCTGTCTTTCTCTGTGGATCTCTGTCTCTGTTTATCTGTCTCTGTCCTTGTTTATCTGTCTCTGTATGTCTGTCTCTCTCGGTTTTTCTCTCTGTCTCTGTTTCTCTGTTTCTGTGTGTGTGTGTGTGTGTGTGTGTGTGTGTGCATGTGTGTGTATCTCTGACTGTCTCTGTTTCTGTCTGTCTCTGTGACTCTCTGTCTCTGTCTTTATCTGTCTGTCTCTGTAGCTCTCTGTCTCTGTCTTTGCTTCTCTGTCTCTCTATCTTTGTTTCTCTAGCTGTCTCTGTCTCTCTGTTTCTCTGTCTCTCTGTGACTCTCTGTCTCTATCTTTGTCTGTCTCTATGTCTCTGTCTCTGACTCTCTCTCTGTCTCTGTCTCTCTCTGTGTCTCTCTGCCCTATCTCTGTCTGTCTGTCTGTCTCTCTCCCCCTCCCTCCCTCCCTCTCTCCTCTCTTGCTGGATCTCACTCTTCTCTTGGTGACCTCATCAGCTTCCATGAGTTCAATTACATTTTTATGCAGATGACTCTCCCAGCTCTTCATCTAGCTCTACCATTTAATTCAAATTACCAACTGCCTATTGAAATTTCCATCTGAATGTCATCAGGCCCAAAACAGAACTTGCTAATCTTTTCCCCCAAATCCACTTCTCCTGTGAAACTCACTATTGTGAGGGTACAGCCATCTTTCCAGTAACCAGGGTTCACAACCTCAGTGTCATTCTTGAATTCTCACTCTCCCTTGCCCCACAGGGTAAATCAGTTTCCAGACCTTGTCAACATCTTTGACAACTGCTTCTTTCCCTCCATCCACACAGCCACTAGCCCCACTCAACCTCACATGCCCTCTTGCCTGGACTATTTCAAAAGTCTCCTAATTTGTCTTTCTGCTTCAAATATCTTTCTGTCTCTCGCTAATCCATCCTCCATATATGTTTTAAATTTAAATTCCTAAGGCACAATTCTAACCATATCATCCTCTTGTTCAAAAAATTCTAGTAGCTTGCTTTATCTCCAGGATAAAATACAAATTGCCTTGTTTGGCTTTTAAAAGTCTTCATAACCTGGCCCCAGCCCAACTTTTTAACTTATTACAAGCTGATCTACATAGTCTACAATTCAACCAAACTGATCTACTCTCTCTTCTTCACTCACATATGACTGTCCGTTTTCTATCTCCGCATCTCTATTGAGGCTGTCCCTCATGCCTAAAGTGCAATCCCTCTTAGAATCCCTAGAGTTTTTCAAAACCCAGGTCAAATGCCACCTGCTACATTGAGTGTTTCCTGATTCCTCTAGCTATTTAGTACCTCTCCCACTAAAATTCCTTGAATATATTTTGTATATACTTATCTATATTTGAATATATGGACATTGTCTCCTCCTTTAGAATGCCCTCTTTGAGGGCAGGTACTGTTCGGTTTTTTTTTTCTTTGTTTCCCCAGTGCCTAGATGTTTCATAAATATTCATTGCTTTATTGACTTCTCCTTCTTTATTCTTGATGTATGTTTTCTAATACTTTTAATACACCTAATGCATTTCTTCTCTAATGCATTTATTTTTTTTAAATTTTTTTAGATTTTTTATTTTTAGTTTACAACACTCAGTTCCACAAGTTTTTGAGTTCCAAATTTTCTTCCCCTCCCACCCTTCCCCACTCCTACCCAAAAAGGCATGAAATCCAATATATGTTCTACATAGACCTTCGTAATGCATTTATTCTTGATGTATGTTTTATAATACATTTAATGCATTTCTAATACATCTAATACATTTCTTCTCTAATGCATTTCTACCATTGAACTGAAGTCACTTGGTATCGGAGTTAATGTATGCTGGTGTATTTTGGAACACCTTACCAGGGTCTTCATTGAATTTCTCTACCACTTCATCCTCTGCAACAGATGTTGGTACTTAAGCTGCAATTATTTTTATTGTGGCCTTCTTTCAAATGCTCCTCTTAAGGACTGCAATTGGAGATGACTCAATGTCCCATGAAGTGATCGATGCCTTTTGTTACCATTGGGCACATAATAAAAGCGACTACTGTCATTCTTTATTTTCCCCTTCCAAGAAGAACCTGTGAATTAGCCTCCCACTTAACTGCAACTCCCGTCCATCTTAGGGTTTCATGTATAGCAAGAATGAAAAGAACTATATACTTTGGTTCCTCTGGGAGTGTGTCCACTTATTGGTTAATGGTCAAAGGGCTCCCATTTAGAGTACCAACAGCCAAGTTAAATTGTAGAGACAGTCTAAAAACTGTGATTCTTAGTACCCTCTGTCCCCTTTTCCAAACTCTGATATCTTAAGTGAAAAAAACAGAGTAGGCTTCACAGAACTGAGGACCATTTTGTGTTTTTCTTTGTTTCATGAGCTGCTGTGGTTAATGAATTCATCCCCAAGGAGACAGCCCACTCATGACAAATATCTCTGTTAAACTGGTCATCAGAAAGTCAGGACATTTAAAGCCCTTCCAGTATAAGAGGGTGGGGAGATTTGGTTCCCACTCCCCCTTAGTTGTTGTAGTCACTGAAATCAAATAATTAGTAACAAGGTATTAATATGATGTTAAGAGCCAAAGATTCCTTTATGAAATGTCAATATCTATCTCTTAGAAAATTAAAGTGAATGACTTCATTGGATGAACAAAAATTAGACATTGAATGAACAAAAATTAGGGTTTTAAATAAGCTATATCCTGGACAAGTTAGGCAATTGGGGGAGGGTATTACTTGCCTTGTTTTTGTTGTTATTCAGTTGTGTCAGACTCTTTGTGACCTCGTGGACCATTCTATTCATGGGGATTTTTTTGGTAAAGTTACTAGAGTGGTTTGCCATTTTCTTCCCCAGTAGATTAAAATTAAATTAAACGAAACAAAAATTAAATGACTTGTTTAGGGTCACACAGCTAGTAAGTATCTGAGGCCATATTTAAACTCAGGTCTTCCTGACTCTGTGCCCAGCACTCTATCCACTGAGCCACCTGGCTGCCTCCTTGGAGCTTCCTTTGGAAGATACTCCTGAAGGGGCCAATAGGCTTTCTCTCTCTTCACCTCCACTCCTATCCCTCATCAGCCTTGTACTTTCCAAGGCTACTTGAACAGTAGAAGACATTGCATCCAGTGGAGAGCAGACACCCACATGTGCACACGCATGTGCGCGCGTGCACGCACCCACACACACACATAAACGCGTGCATGCATGTACAAAGAAGTAGTTACTCAACAGAAAAAGCAGCTTTCAAGAACAGGACTTTTGGCAACCAAGAAAGAACTGTGATGTGTATATACTCAAGATACAGTTAGCCTTTGCAATTGAGAGTTGTACCAATGGGAGTAGTCCCTGGGAGTCTAGCTGAGCAACCCTCCCAGGAGAGATGCTTCATGCCAAAGGTGGAGATGCATAAGCAATCTATCAGGAAAGAAAGAACATGCAAGCCTTCTAGTATAAAGTCACCTTATTTTGTTAAGTCCCTTCATATATGCTCCCACTATCGTTGTATTCCAAATTTGTCCTCACTTTCCCCAAGTATCCTGTGTGCATTTGTGGGAGAATGCATCCCAGATTTATAGGGGAAATGTTTGTAAGAATCTGTATATTTTTCTATAAGCAGTAAGGAGTCATGGAATGATTTTGAGCAAGGAATAAAGTAATTAGCCCATGCAAAAAAAAAAAATAAAGACTATTTCGGCAACTTTGTGAAGGATGACAGAAAAGTGAAAAGGCTGGAGGCAAAGAAAGCAGTCAGGAGACTCTTGGAATAATCCAAGAGACAGAAGCAGACAGATGCAAGGCATAAGGAACAAAGAAAGACATTAATAATTGAGGCTGTTTTCCTGGCTCCACTTAGAGTTACAGGATATTTCTGAATCTTGTGAAGGTCATCTCATGCTGAGTGGGTAATTGGGAACACCTGGCTGAGGTCAAAGGTATATGAGCAGGGGAGACCACTAACCTTTGAACCTGAAGATCCGTGCAAATTGAACTGTGATTGAAAACTTTCATAAAGACTCAAGATAACTGAACTTGAGATAAAAATTGTAATGGAATGGAATGAAAGATCAGTTGCCTATCTACTGAACTGGAACCACTAGTCTGAATTAATCGTTGCTTGTTAACTTTGGTGATTGGGAACACCAATCGTGTGATGATATGTGGAGGGGTGGTATGGTACAGTGGAGGGAACATTAGCTCCAGGGTCAGAGGAATGACTCTTAAACCCTGCCCGTGTGACCTTAGACAACCAACTTCATCTCTGAGGGCCTCAGTTTCCTTATCTGTAAAATGAGGGAATTGGACCAGGTAGATTCTGAGGTATCTTTCTACTCCCATACAGCATGACAGAGACCCAAGAGCCTTGGCCTCTAATTAGTATGGCATTTATCTTGCTAAAACTATACCTAAAAATTAAATTCCCATTATTTATCTCATGGGCAAAAATTAATCATAGGAAACAATTTTAAAAATCCATATCACTGAAGAGATAGTTCAGTGTATTATAATTAATTATCTATAATAAAATAGGTAGAGTACATTAGACTGCAGGTTAATTAGGGTCGTGCTACATGGAAATTTCTATTTCCTAATATATCCTTGTATTGCATGGAAGCGATGCATTATTATTTTTATTTGGCTAGTAGTGGAGACTACTTACCCATGCGGTGCCATGGGCTGCAAGCCCAAAAGGATCCCTGACATCTTAGAATTTGAGCTTTAAATTTGTTATGCAGCACATACATTACAGATATGTGTACACGTGGCCAGCCCATTTATAGATAATCTGACTATCTGCACATTAGCAGATCTGCTCTGCCTAAACATAGCAAACAATTTAGAGGGATTCAAAGGTATCATTTTGGAATTCGATTCATCATTCTTTAAGTGCCTTCCATCTACAAGGCACTAAACTTAGTACTGAAGACACAAAGCAATCAATTCAGAAACATTTATTAAGCATTAACTATTAACCATGCCCTGTGCTAGGCGCTGCTGGTAGAGACGAGAAAAACACAAAAAGAGTTCTTGCTTTCAGGAAGTTTACAATTTAAGCTTGCAGCAAAGGGCAAGGGTTCTCCATGGGCTTCAGAAATAGGTTTCCAGGGTCAATCAACTTGGATGAGAATATATATATATATATGTATATATGTATATATATATATATATATATATATATCTTTGTTTCAATATAATTGGTTTCTCTTGTTATCCTTTGTATTTTATATTTTAAAAACATTATTATAAGAAGAGGTCCATGGGCTTTGCCAGATTGCCAAAGAATTCCATGGTAAGACTTCCATCATGGTTAAGACCCTGTGGTCTAGGGATCTTTGCATAGAATGTTTGGGGTAAGGAAAGAAAATCTGATATGGCCCACAGATAAGTAAATAGCTCAGACTTGACATAAGCAGCGACAATAAATCCTGCCAGAATAAAAATCTTGTTTCTACTGCTTTTCAGGGATTTCATAACAAGGCTATGGCTCCAAAGACCTCCTAACAGAAACATTATTTTTATTTATTCTTTTTATTCTAATGGAAATACGCTTAAATTTTACATGGGATATAATTCTTTTTTTTGGGGGGAAGATGTTTATCGTAAAATCCCAGTTATAAGAGGATTTCTACAGTCTTCTGGTTCAACTCCAACTTGAATAAGAGCTCTCTCTTCTACGATCTGTCCATCTCAGACAAGAAGTCACACAAAGTCTATTCAAAGGCGTTGAGAAGCTTACTGATCTTAAAATGGCTCATTCTACCTTGGGACAGCTCAGATTATAAGGATGCTTTCCCGCTGCACTTAGGGCCCACACACATACAACATGTATACTACGTATGTGTGTATACACACATATATATTAGCACACATACATATGCATGTAAGTGTATATGTATGTGTTTGCTAGAAAATGTCCCCATAAACACAATATCACTTGAAAATGTGTGTGATAAGGTAATACTTAGACACCAAGAATACTGAATTTTGTTGGTTCACTGGGGGACAATCCAGTACAAGTCTAAAGTTTTGGTTCCAGCAAAGAAAAATTAAAATGATCCTTTACAATTAAAAACAAATTCCTTCCCAAGTGACCCTTGGTAGAGTGTATGTTCACAGTACTAACTCTGGGAGCACCAGCCATAAATCAAATCTAATCGTAGCCAGAAGTGGTAATTCTGTTTTTATAGAGAGCAGTGATTCATCTCCTGAGTGGTTGAATAAGATAGGGGATAATATATGTCAAGGAGCTTTGTACACTGGACAGCAGGCTGCAGACTAGGGGTAAGAAAAGAAATAAGAAGGCTTCTGTGAAAAAAGAGAATTACCATATAAAACAGAAGGAATAAATACTTTTTGGATTTTTTTTTAATTGATGTCTAAATTTTCAACCCAAGAGCCTAAGGCACACAGTTGTTTCTCTTCCATTAAGAAACTGGTGAGCAATTTCATGTCTTAGACTAAAAAAAAAAAATCCTGAGGATATTGCCAAATAAGCATTGGACATTCTGCTCAAACATTTATTTAGAAAGAAATGGTGCTTTTTTTTCTCCTCAGTTATAACATGATTATTCAAATTTTAAAGGGATAAGAACAGAAAAAAAGACCCCATGTAGTTGTTGTCTTCATTCTTGCGTATCAAAAAAACTCATTTGCAACTTTTAATTAAGTTTTTAGAGTCAACCATATAGCATATTGTGGAAAATATACATTCCATTATTATTTACTTACTTAGAAACATAATATAATATATTCCTATCCATTCTTTTCTATTTGGGTGTGAGCAGTAGGAATCCTGAGCCTATGCTTTCACCAGTATGAGGCCTTATTGCTTATCCTTCATTTTTTCAAAGAGGACCAATGACATAACAGGTGATGTGCTGACATAGAATTGAATGGGATTTATGTGAGACAGAGCTGCACAAGGTTGTCAGTCCCCCTTTCTCTTCCTGAGTCATTGAAGTCCAGTGGTAGGACAAAAACCAAGATGACTGGCAATAGCCTGGGATGCAGTGGATGACCTCGGTGTCTTTGATGTCTGGCCAAGAGCAGGCACTGTAGCATATAAGGCATTCTGAATGTAGGAATTTCCTCTATTAATGGACACCAAGGATTGATTAGTAAATTATTATTTTAGAGAGATGCCTGAGACATTGACAATTTAAGTGATTTGTGCGGGATCACACAGCCTGTGTTCGTCAGAGGCAGGACTTAAGTCTAGATCTTCCTATTTTCATGAACAGCCTTTTCTATCTCTACTCTTCATAACCTCATTTGGGGTTTTCTTGGCAAAGATACTGGAGTGTTTCATCATTTCCTTCTCCAGCTCATTTTATAGATGAGGAAACTGAGGCAAACAGAATTAAGTGACTTGCCATAGTCACACAGCTAGTAAGTGTCTGAGGCTATATTTGAACTCAGGTTTTCCTAACTTCAGGCCCAGTGCTCTGTCCACTGAACCATCTAGCTGTCCCGGGCAAATGGTGGGAAGGGGCAAAGTTGGGGAGCATTGATGAGTGAAGAGGGTAGAGCATCACCTTCTGTATTAAGCCTTTTCTGATTCTCTCAATTGCTAATGCCATCCTCCCTAAACTATTTTGAGAAATATAAAACTAATAAATAAATAGATTAATGAATAATTAAACAAGTAAGTAAATAATAAATAAGTGGATGAATGAATGAACAAGCAAATAAATAGATAAATAATGATTAGTAAGTATATAGGAAGTTAACTAAAGATTGATGCTTTGTATTTATCAACTTTATGCTATACATATTTTCCTATGTGCTTTCATTAGAATGTAAGTTCTTTTAAGGCAGGAACTGTTTCATTCTTTGTTCTTGTATCCCCAACACTTAACAAAGTGCTTGGCCCATGGTAGGCACTTAATATTTATGTGTTGATTAATCTATTATAAATTTAGATCTGGAAGGGACTTACAAGTCAGCTAGTTCAGTCCCTTGATTTTATTGGTGGGGAAAATAAAGCCCTTGGAAGTTAAATGATTTTCCTGGGGTCATGCAGACCATCAGTATCAAAAAGACTTGACTCTAGGTTCTCTAACTCCAGAGTCATTGTTCATTCCAATGTACCACAGGAACTTCTACTAATTGTCCCAAACCCTCTCATTCATATCATATCTATATTGAAGAAACTTTAGAATCAATTGGGAGACGTGGGAGACCCTGGCACAGGACCATCCAGCTTGGTGTGCCTGTATCAAAGAAGGTACTGTACTCTATGAGCAAAGCAGAATTGCAGTAGTTCAAAAGAAACATGAAGTGAGCAAACTTAGAGACTCCACTCCAAATGTCCCTATGGACTATTGGTGGCCAATGTATGGAAGAGCCTTCCAACCTCATACTGGTCTGATCAGCCACAATTGGACCCACTGTAACTTGACCCCAACATAGTGATGTCATTTTGGTCCTCTTTGAGCATGAAGGACAACAACCAACCAGCAACCAATATCAGGGTGTTGAGATTCACTTGCACAAATACCCCTTCCTGATGAGCACTATACAGGTAGACTTTTTTTCTCTTCTAATATATTGCAACATTTTTCAAATACATGATTAAGAATCAATTTTTAAATGTTACTGTACTAATAAAGGCACAATATATTTCGCTGTTCCCTCTGGCTTGCCCAAAAGTAAATTAATATAAAAGATTGAATTGTAATTTCATTGTTACAGCAGTTCAGGCAATGAAAATATTTTCTTTTCCTGAAGAGTGGGCCCTTACCTAATGTCAGTTGAAAAGTAGTTTTCAGTGCCTTGCTGACAATGCCTTTTGCAAATTGCTGTTTTCACTCTGTTTGTTTTAGTCTTGCATTTGAGACCATTGTGATAGGTTATAGGTTTGCACAATATTAATCTTGGCAGGAGTTAAGTTTTATAAAAATACGTTTGTCATCTTTTGACCTCCCATGTCACAGTAGCAAGGGAATGAGAAGTGTTCAAAAGAACAAAGAGACACATTTCTTGATTTTCTGATTTTAGGATTCCATTTGTATTTCACTTAAAGAAATAGATGGTCAGAAAAATAAAAGAAAAAACCAATCACATAGCTAGAACAAGAGATAGCAAATGGGCAGACCAAGGTTTACATTGGTACCCACAAAATTTTAAAAAAGATCTAGAGGAAAGAACTCCAACATATAAGGCAAATTGTCTATAGAGATCTATAGGATAATCTGGGCAAAAATTACACAAGATGAAGGCATAGATGGGTCACAATCTACATTGGTGTAAGGTTATACACTTTGGGCGAGATCATACATGAATTAAAATAATGAAGCATTAAGCAACGTTAGGAATACTGTAACATCATCTGACTTTTCATGTACCATACTTGCTCATTTGTTCTTCTGGCATATACTTGTAACTTGGTTCATCCAAGGATATGTTAGAAAAAAATATGACCAGCTCCCAATTAGCTGTATTGACACACAAGAGTCCTGCCACAGATGATCTCAAGTGATGCATGACCCCAACCATCATTATAGCTGACTTTAGAGAATATTGCAGAAATAGACCTTGTAATGTTGCTAATTGCTTCCATGAAAATGTCATTCTAGGCAAAATGACATTTCAGTGTTCATTAGTTCAACAGAAATGATGTTATATTTCAAACCATCAATGGATCTGGGATTTCATTTGAGGACTTCCTCTACTGGTGGCCATTGCAACCATCCCATTATTTTTAATCCTGTGTAATTCTTGTCTGTGCCTTTCTGTAAATCATAGGATCACAGGTTGACTAATTTAGAGCAGAAGGGTACTTTTGGGGCCCTCAAGTCATTTACAGATGAGGTAACAGAGGCCTATGAAGGATATGCTGCTTATCTAAAGTTATAGGAATCAGAGGTGGGACTTGAACCCAGGTCCTTTGATTTCAGAGGTAGGACTCTCTCTACTATATCACAATTGACCCAACACACTGGAGTTTGGTGCAATATTCTAGTTCTATATTGGTTATTCCTTGCTCTTCTTACAGGACTGGACCATCTCCTCTTCTAATCATAAATATTTTATCTTAGACAAGTCATTGAACTTATTTGGGCCTACAAAATAAGGAAGTCCGTTCTAGGTCCATGGTAGGATCCGATGAACAAGATTTTTGGGGGGCGCGGGAGGGTCTGGACTTGTGATTTCATTGGTATGATAATTTGAGGGTAGAAGTGATAAACAAGTTACCAATCTAGAGGTAGAAGAAGCCCATGTAGTTTTTAAATGGGTAATTGTACAATTTTGCTAGTTGTTTCATTACCTGTAGGACTGAATTATAATATACTATGACTCATAATACAAGCTAGTATTTATACAGTGCCTTAAAGTTTGCAAAACACTTTACAAATATCATCTCACTTGACCTTCACAACAACCCTAAGAGGTGGGTACTAATTATTATCCCCATTGTGCAGATAAGGAAACTAAGACAGATAGGGGTTAAATGACTTGCCCAGGTTTGCATAGTTAGTGAATATTTGAAGCTTTATTTGGACTCAGGTCTTCCTGACTCCAGGTCCAGTGTTCTCCTTAGGAGAGCTCCCTAGGAGACTTGGCTGGTTAATGATAGGATAAGGATAGGGACAAGTGCTACATTGGTGATTTCATTAATGTAAGAAAACTTCCAGGTGAGGAAACTCCCTCTACCAGTTCAGATCAGTGTTTTCTCTACAACTTGTAGGCAAAACCACAGTTAGCCCCACAGAAACAATATTATATTTTAATCCATCATTGTGGCCTAGAGCATTGAGAGGTTGTGACTCGCCCAGGGTCACAAAGCTGGAGTGTGTCAGATAAGGGACTTGAACATGGCTCTGAGGCCAACTCTCTATTCATGCCATCATACAGCCTTTTGTCTTAATAATTCCAGTGTGAAATTCCTTTGGCTGGGCAATTTTATGTAGGGAATATATTCATGTGATTTTTTTTTTTGATCAAAGGAGACCTTTCTTAATGATACTTCAACTAAGTAATGGGAGAAAATATCCCTAAAATAAAATCGAGTATTCAAACCCACGATTAAAAGGGAACCATTCTTGAAATGTTCTATGTGTCCAAGGAGAAGGTGGTGGTAGTGGTGGTGGTGGTAGTGGTGGTGGTGGTGGTGGAGTGTGTGTGTGTGTGTGTGTGTGTGTGTGTGTGTGTGTATGTATTGTGTGGTCCAGCTGTGCCTCAGTTTCCTCATTTATAAAAAGAAGGGGTTGGATTAGACGACTCCCCTCCCCCCAGGGTCTTTTCCATCTTTAAATCAATAATCTTGTGATTCTAATAAATTATCATGCAGATAATTGTGAATTCACTTTCATAGTTTTGGTTTCAGTTACCTTTACCCCAAACCCTAAATGAACAGAAGACAAAGGGGAGAGACAGGAAACACTAACTCATCCTTTACTTTGCTGTGAAAAGCTTTGTTTCATTCTCTTCAAGGAAGCTGGGTCGCCCTTTGCTCCACTCTGGCTCAGATCCTCCCCCAACTCAAGCTTGCAATTGCCAAAAGATTGAGAATCAGGATATCTTTTCAGAAAACATGATTTATCTGAAAGCCTGTGTGAAATTGTCATGTCAGCTACAATAAGCTCTGAACACCATCTGGGGGGAAGGGGATAGAGAAAAAGAACTACCTTATTAAATATAATGCATTTAAAACATTTTTGTCGTTGTTGTAACAGGAGTTCATACATATACAATCCTTTTTTGTTTATTGAAATGTTGGTGTCTATTGAGTGAATACATAATTAATAAATAAATATCCCCTCCCCCTTTCAACCTCCAATTTTTGTGTTGCCTTTCCCATTAGAATATTAGCTTCTTGAGGTCAGGGATTGTCTTGGTTGTATTTCTACACCCAGTACTTAGCATAGTGTCTGGCATGGTAAAGTGCTTAATACTTCGCCCCTCCCCCCGCCCCGTCCCTCCCCGGTCTCTCTCTGTCTCTCCATCTCTCTCTCTCTCTCTCTCTCTCTCTCTCTCTCTCTCTCTCTCTCTCTCTCTCTCTCTCTCTCTCTCTCTCTCTCTCTCTCTCTCTCTCTCTCTCTCTCTCTCTCTCTCTCTCTCTCTCTCTCTCT